>CATNUO010000007.1:0-600000 GCA_951215215.1 Andrena trimmerana
AATAATTGAAAAATAATTGAAAAATAATTGAAAAATAATTGAAAAATAATTGAAAAATAATTGAAAAACAATTGAAAAATAATTGAAAAATAGTTGAAAAATAATAGAAAAATAATTGAAAGAAAATTGAAAAAAAAAGAAAAATAATTGTAAAATAATTGAAAAATAATTGAAAAATAATTGAAGAATAGTTGAAAAATAATTGAAAAATAATTTAAAAATAATTGAAAAATAATTGAAAAATAATTGAAAAATAATTGAAAAATAATTGAAAAATAATTGAAAAATAATTGAAAAATAATTGAAAAATAATTGAAAAATAATTGAAAAACAATTGAAAAATAATTGAAAAATAGTTGAAAAATAATAGAAAAATAATTGAAAGAAAATTGAAAAAAAAAGAAAATAATTGTAAAATAATTGAAAAATAATTGAAGAATAGTTGAAAAATAATTGAAAAATAATTGAAAAATAGTTTAAAAATAATTGAAAAATAATTGAAAAATAATTAAAAAATAGTTAAAAAATAATTGAAAAACAATTGAAAAATAATTGAAAAATAATTGAAAAATAATTGAAAAATAATATAAGAATAATACGAAAAATAATTGAAACATAATTGAAAAATAATTGAAAAACAATTGAAAAATAATTGAAAAATAATTGAAAAATAATTGAAAAATAATTGAAAAATAATTGAAAAATAATTGAAAAATAATTGAAAAGTAATTGAAAAATAATTGAAAAATAGTTGAAAAATAATTAAAATATAATTGAAAAATAATTGAAAAATAATTGAAAAATAATTGAAAAATAATTGAAAAATAATTGAAAAATAATTGAAAAATGGTTGAAAAATAATTGAAAAATAATTGAAAAATAATTGTAAAATGGTTGAAAAATAATTGAAAAATAATTGAAAAATGGTTGAAAAATAAGTGATAAATAATTGAAAAATAATTGAAAAATATTTGAAAAATAATTGAAAAACAATTGAAAAAAATTGAAAAATAATTGGAAAATAATTGAAAAATAATTGAAGAATAGTAGAAAAATAATTGAAAAATAATTGAAAAATAATTGAAAAATAATTGAAAAATAATTGAAAAATAATTGAAAAATAATTGAAGAATAGTTGAAAAATAATTGACAAATAATTGAAAAATAATTGAAGAATAATGGAAAAAATTGAAAAATAATTGAAAAATAATTGAAAATAATTTAATAATAATTGTAAAATAATTGACAAATAATTGAAAAATAATTGAAAAATAATGGAAAAATAATTGAAAAATAATTGAAAAATGGTTGAAAACTAATTGATAAATAATTGAAAAATAATTGAAAAATAATTGAAAAATAATTGAAAAATAATTGACAAAAAATTGAAAAATAATTGGAAAATAATTGAAAAATAATTGAAGAATAGTCGAAAAATAAGTGAAAAATAATTGAAAAATAATTGAAAAATAATTGAAAAATAATTGAAAAATGGTTGAAAAATAATTTAAAAATAATTGAAAAATAATTGAAAAATAATTGAAAAATAATTGAAGAATAGTTGAAAAATAATTGAAAAATAATTGAAAAATAATTGAAAAATAATTGAAAAATAATTGAAAAATAATTGAAAAATAATTGAAAAATAATTGAAAAATAATTGGGAAATAATTGAAAAATAATTGAAGAATAGTAGAAAAATAATTGAAAAATAATTGAAAAATAATTGAAAAATAATTGAAAAATAATTGAAAAATAGTTGAAAAATAATTGAAAAATAATTGAAAAATAATTGAAAAATAATTGAAAAATAATTGAAAAATAATTGAAAAATAATTGAAAAATAATTGAAGAATAGTTGAAAAATAATTGAAAATAATTGAAAAATAATTGAAAAATAATTGAAAAATAATTGAAAAATAATTGAGAAATAATTGAAAAATAGTTGAAAAATAATTGAGAAATAATTGAAAAATAATTGAAAAATAATTGAAAAAAATTTGAAAAATAATTGAAAAGTAATAGAAAAATAATTGAAAACTAATTGGAAAATAATTGAAGAATAGTTGAAAAATAATTGAAGAATAGTTGAAAAATAATTGAAGAATAGTTGAAAAATAATTGAAAAACAATTAAAAAATAATTGAAAAAAAATTGAAAAATAATTGAAAAATAATTGAAAAATAATTGAAAAATAATTGAAAAATGGTTGAAAAATAATTGAAGAATAGTTGAAAAATAATTGAAAAATAATTTAAAACTAATTGAAAAATAATTGAAAAATAATTGAAAAATAAATGAAACATAATTGAAAAATAATTGAAAAATAATGGAACAATAATTGAAAAATAATTGAATAATAATTGAAAAATAATTGAAGAATATTTGAAAAATAATTGAAAAATAATTGAAAAATAATTGAAAAATAATTGAAATATAATTGAATAATAATTGAAAAATAATGGAAAAATAATTAAAAAATAATTGAAAAATAATTAAAAAATAATTAAAAAATAATTCAAAAATAATTCAAAAATAATTGAAAAATAATTGAAAAATTATTGAAAAATAATGGAAAAATAATTGAAAAATAATTGAAAAATAATTGATATAGTTGAAAAATAATTGAAAAATAAATGAAAAATTATTGAAAAATAATTGAAAAATTATTGACAAATAATTTAAAAAGAATTGAAGAATAATTGAAAAATAATTGAAAAATAATTGATATAGTTGAAAAATAATTGAAAAATAAATGAAAAATTATTGAAAAATAATTGAAAAATTATTGAAAAATAATTGAAAAATTATTGAAAAATAATTGAAAAATAATTGAAAAATTATTGAAAAATAATAGAAAAATAATTGAAAAATAATTGAAAAATAATTGAAAAATTATTGAAGAATAGTTGAAAAATAATTGAAAAATAATTGAAAAATAATTGAAAAATAACTGAAAAATAATTGAAAAGTAATTGAAAAATAATTGAAAAATAATTGAAAAATAATTGAAAAATAATTGAAAAATAATTGAAAAATAATTGAAAAATAATTGAAAAATAATTGAAAAATAATTGAAAAGTAATTGAAAAATAATAGAAAAATAATTGAAGAATAGTTGAAAAATAATTGAAAAATAATTGAAAACTAATTGAAAAATAATTGAAAAATAATTGAAAAATAATTGAAAAATAATTGCAAAATAATTGAATAATAATTGAAAAGTAATTGAAAAATAATTGAAAAATAATCGAAAAACAATTGAAAAATAATTGAAAAATAATTGAAAAATAATTGAAAAATAATTGAAAAATTATTGATAAATAATTGAAAAATAATTGAAAAATAATTGAAAAATAATTGAAAAATAATTGAAAAATAATTGAAAAGTAATATAAGAATAATTGAAAAATAATTGAAAAATAATTGAAAAATAATTGAAGAATAGTTGAAAAATAATTGAAAAATAATTGAAAAATAATTGAAAAATAAATGAAAAATAATTGAAAAATAATTGAAAAATAATTGAAAAATAATTGAAAAATAATTGAAAAATAATTGGCTAATAATAATTGAAAAATAATTGAAAAATAATTGAAAAATAATTGAAAAATAATTGAAAAATTATTGAAAAATAATTGAAAAATAATTGAAAAATAATTGAAAAATAATTGAAGAATAATTGAAGAATAATTGATAAATAATTGAAAAATAATTGAAAAATAATTGGAAAATAATTGAAAAATAAATGTAAAATAATTGAAAAATAATTAAAAAATAATTAAAAAATAATTGAAAAATAATTGAAAAATAATTGAAAAATAATTGAAAAATAATTGAAAAATAATTGAAAAGTAATTGAAAAATAATTGAAAAATAATTGAAAAATAATTGAAAAATAATTGAAAAATAATTGAAAAATAATTGAAAAATAATTGAAAAATAAATGAAAAATAATTGAAAAATAATTGAAAAATAATTGAAAAATAATTGAAAAATAATTGAAAAATAATTGAAAAATAATTGGCTAATAATAATTGAAAAATAATTGAAAAATAATTGAAAAATAATTGAAAAATAATTGAAAAATAATTGAAAAATAATTGAAAAATAATTGAAAAATAATTGAAAAATAATTGGATAATAATAATTGAAAAATAATTGAAAAATAATTAAAAAATAATTGGATAATAATAATTGAAAAATAATTGAAAAATAATTAAAAAATAATTGAAAAATAATTGAAAAATAATTAAAAAATAATTGAAAAATAATTGAAAAATTATTGAAAAATAATTGAAAAATAATTGAAAAATAATTGAAAAATAATTGAAAAATAATTGAAAAAAATATAAGAATAATTGAAAAATAATTGAAAAATAATTGAAAAAAAAATTTTAAAAAATTGAAAAATAATTGAAAAATAATTGAAGAATAGTTGAAAAATAATTGAAAAATAATTGAAAAATAATTGAAAAATAATTGAAAAATAATTGTAAAATTATTGAAATATAATTGAAAAATAATTGAAAAACAATTGAAAAATAATTGAAAAATATTTGAAAAATAGTTGAAAAATAATTGAAAAATAATTGAAAAATAATTGAAGAATAGTTGAAAAATAATTGTAAAATTATTGAAATATAATTGAAAAATAATTGAAAAACACTTGAAAAATAATTGAAAAATAATTGAAAAGTAATTGAAAAATAATAGTGAAATAATTGAAAAATAATTGAAAAATAATTGAAAAATAATTGAAAAATAATTTAAGAATAGTTGAAAAATAATTGAAAAATTATTGAAAAATAATTGAAAAATATTTGAAAAATAGTTGAAAAATAATTGAAAGATAATTGAAGAATAATTGAAAAATAATTGAAAAATAATTGAAAAATAATTGAAAAGTAATTGAAAAATAATTGAAAAATTATTGAAAAATAATTAAAAAATAATTCAAAAATAATTGAAAAATAATGGAAAAATAATTGAAAAATAATTGAAAAGTAATTGAAAAATAATTGAAAAATAATCGAAAAACAATTGAAAAATAATTGAAAAATAATTGACAAATAATTGAAAAATAATGGAAAAATATTTGAAAAATAATTGAAAAATTATTGAAAAATAATTAAAAAATAATTGAAAAATAATTGAAAAATAATGGAAAAATAATTGAAAAATAATTGAAAAGTAATTGAAAAATAATTGAAAAATAATTGAAAAATAATTGAATAATAATTGAAAAATAATTGAAAAATAATTGAAAAATAATTGAAAAATAATTGAAAATAATTGAATAATAATTGAAAAATAATTGAAAAATAATTGAAAAATAATTGAATAATAATTGAAAAATAATTGAAAAATAATTGAAAAATAATTGAAAAATAATTGAAAAATAATTGAAAAATAATTGAAAAATAATTGAAAAATAATTGAAAAATAATATAAGAATAATACGAAAAATAATATAAGAATAATACGAAAAATAATTGAAAAACAATTGAAAAATAGTTGAAAAACAATTGAAAAATAATTGAAAAATAATTGAAAAATAATTGAAAAATAATTGAAAAATAATTGAAAAATAATTGAAAAATAATTGAAAAATAATTGAAAAATAATTGAAAACTAATTGAAAAATAATTGAAAAATAATTGAAAAATAATTGAAGAATAGTTGAAAAATAATTGAAAAATAATTTAAAAATAATTTAAAAATAATTGAAAAATAATTGAAAAATAATTGAAAAATAATTGAAAACTAATTGAAAAATAATTGAAAAATAATTGAAAAATAATTGAAGAATAATTGAAGAATAGTTGAAAAATAATTGAAAAATAATTTAAAAATAATTGAAAAATAATTGAAAAATAATTGAAAAATAATTGAAAAATAATTGAAAAATAATTGAAAAATAATTGAAAAATAATTGAAAAATAATTGAAAAATAATTGAAAAACAATTGAAAAATAATTGAAAAATAGTTGAAAAATAATAGAAAAATAATTGAAAGAAAATTGAAAAAAAAAGAAAAATAATTGTAAAATAATTGAAAAATAATTGAAAAATAATTGAAAAATAATTGAAAAATAATTGAAAAATAATTGAAAAATAATTGAAAAATAATTGAAAAACAATTGAAAAATAATTGAAAAATAGTTGAAAAATAATAGAAAAATAATTGAAAGAAAATTGAAAAAAAAAGAAAAATAATTGTAAAATAATTGAAAAATAATTGAAAAATAATTGAAGAATAGTTGAAAAATAATTGAAAAATAATTTAAAAATAATTGAAAAATAATTGAAAAATAATTGAAAAATAATTGAAAAATAATTGAAAAATAATTGAAAAATAATTGAAAAATAATTGAAAAATAATTGAGAAATAATTGAAAAATAATTGAAAAATAATTGAAAAATAATTAAAAAATAGTTAAAAAATAATTGAAAAACAATTGAAAAATAATTGAAAAATAATTGAAAAATAATTGAAAAATAATATAAGAATAATACGAAAAATAATTGAAACATAATTGAAAAATAATTGAAAAACAATTGAAAAATAATTGAAAAATAATTGAAAAATAATTGAAAAATAATTGAAAAATAATTGAAAAATAATTGAAAAATAATTGAAAAGTAATTGAAAAATAATTGAAAAATAGTTGAAAAATAATTAAAAAATAATTGAAAAATAATTGAAAAATAATTGAAAAATAATTGAAAAATAATTGAAAAATAATTGAAAAATAATTGAAAAATGGTTGAAAAATAATTGAAAAATAATTGAAAAATAATTGTAAAATGGTTGAAAAATAATTGAAAAATAATTGAAAAATGGTTGAAAAATAAGTGATAAATAATTGAAAAATAATTGAAAAATATTTGAAAAATAATTGAAAAACAATTGAAAAAAATTGAAAAATAATTGGAAAATAATTGAAAAATAATTGAAGAATAGTAGAAAAATAATTGAAAAATAATTGAAAAATAATTGAAAAATAATTGAAAAATAATTGAAAAATAATTGAAAAATAATTGAAGAATAGTTGAAAAATAATTGACAAATAATTGAAAAATAATTGAAGAATAATGGAAAAAATTGAAAAATAATTGAAAAATAATTGAAAATAATTTAATAATAATTGTAAAATAATTGACAAATAATTGAAAAATAATTGAAAAATAATGGAAAAATAATTGAAAAATAATTGAAAAATGGTTGAAAACTAATTGATAAATAATTGAAAAATAATTGAAAAATAATTGAAAAATAATTGAAAAATAATTGACAAAAAATTGAAAAATAATTGGAAAATAATTGAAAAATAATTGAAGAATAGTCGAAAAATAAGTGAAAAATAATTGAAAAATAATTGAAAAATAATTGAAAAATAATTGAAAAATGGTTGAAAAATAATTTAAAAATAATTGAAAAATAATTGAAAAATAATTGAAAAATAATTGAAGAATAGTTGAAAAATAATTGAAAAATAATTGAAAAATAATTGAAAAATAATTGAAAAATAATTGAAAAATAATTGAAAAATAATTGAAAAATAATTGAAAAATAATTGAAAAATAATTGAAAAATAATTGGGAAATAATTGAAAAATAATTGAAGAATAGTAGAAAAATAATTGAAAAATAATTGAAAAATAATTGAAAAATAATTGAAAAATAATTGAAAAATAGTTGAAAAATAATTGAAAAATAATTGAAAAATAATTGAAAAATAATTGAAAAATAATTGAAAAATAATTGAAAAATAATTGAAAAATAATTGAAAAATAATTGAAGAATAGTTGAAAAATAATTGAAAATAATTGAAAAATAATTGAAAAATAATTGAAAAATAATTGAAAAATAATTGAGAAATAATTGAAAAATAGTTGAAAAATAATTGAGAAATAATTGAAAAATAATTGAAAAATAATTGAAAAAAATTTGAAAAATAATTGAAAAGTAATAGAAAAATAATTGAAAACTAATTGGAAAATAATTGAAGAATAGTTGAAAAATAATTGAAGAATAGTTGAAAAATAATTGAAGAATAGTTGAAAAATAATTGAAAAACAATTAAAAAATAATTGAAAAAAAATTGAAAAATAATTGAAAAATAATTGAAAAATAATTGAAAAATAATTGAAAAATAATTGAAAAATAAATGAAACATAATTGAAAAATAATTGAAAAATAATGGAAAAATAATTGAAAAATAATTGAATAATAATTGAAAAATAATTGAAGAATATTTGAAAAATAATTGAAAAATAATTGAAAAATAATTGAAAAATAATTGAAATATAATTGAATAATAATTGAAAAATAATGGAAAAATAATTAAAAAATAATTGAAAAATAATTAAAAAATAATTCAAAAATAATTCAAAAATAATTCAAAAATAATTGAAAAATAATTGAAAAATTATTGAAAAATAATGGAAAAATAATTGAAAAATAATTGAAAAATAATTGATATAGTTGAAAAATAATTGAAAAATAAATGAAAAATTATTGAAAAATAATTGAAAAATTATTGAAAAATAATTTAAAAAGAATTGAAGAATAATTGAAAAATAATTGAAAAATAATTGATATAGTTGAAAAATAATTGAAAAATAAATGAAAAATTATTGAAAAATAATTGAAAAATTATTGAAAAATAATTGAAAAATTATTGAAAAATAATTTAAAAAGAATTGAAGAATTGTTGAAAAAGAATTGAAAAATAATTAGAAAATACTTGAAAATAATTGAAAAATAAATGAAAAATAATTGAAAAATAATTGAAAAAGAATTGAAGAATTGTTGAAAAAGAATTGAAAAATAATTAAAAAATATTTGAAAAATAATTGAAAAATAAATGAAAAATAATTGAAAAATAATTGAAAAATAATTGAAAAATAATTGAAAAATAATTGATGAATAGTTGAAAAATAATTGAAAAATAATTGAAAACTAATTGAAAAATAATTGAAAAATAATTGAAAAATAATGGAAAAATAATTGAAAAATAATTGAAAAATAATTGAAAAATAATTGAAAAATAATTGATATAGTTGAAAAATAATTGAAAAATAAATGAAAAATTATTGAAAAATAATTGAAAAATTATTGAAAAATAATTTAAAAAGAATTGAAGAATAATTGAAAAATAATTGAAAAATAATTGATATATCTGAAAAATAATTGAAAAATAAATGAAAAATTATTGAAAAATAATTGAAAAATTATTGAAAAATAATTTAAAAAGAATTGAAGAATAGTTGAAAAATAATTGAGAAATAATTGAAAAATAATTAAAATATAATTGAAAAATAATTGAAAAATAATTGAAAAATAATTGAAGAATAGTTGAAAAATAATTGAAAAATAATTGAAAACTAATTGAAAAATAATTAAAAAATAATTTAAATATAATTGAAGAATAGTTGAAAAATAATTGAAAAATAATTGAAAAATAATTGAAAAATAATTGAAAAATAATTGAAAAATAATTGAAAAATAATTGAAAAATAATTGAAAAATAATTGGACAATAATAATTGAAAAATAATTGAAAATAATTAAAAAATAATTAAAAAATAATTAAAAAATAATTAAAAAATAATTGAAAAATAATTGAAAAATTATTGAAAAATACTTGAAAAATAATTAAAAAATAATTGAAAAATATTTGAAAAATAATTGAAAAATATTTGAAAAATAATTGAAAAATAATTGAAAAATAATTGAAAAATAATATAAGAATAATTGAAAAATAATTGAAAAATAAGCGAAAAAAATGGAAAAATAATTGAAAAATAATTGAAAAATAATTGAAAAATAATTAAAAAATAATTGAAAAATAATTGAAAAATAATTGAAAACTAATTGAAAAATAATTGAAAAATAATTGAAAAATAAATGAAACATAATTGAAAAATAATTGAAAAATAATTGAAAAATAATTGAAAAATATTTGAAAAATAATTGAAAGATATTTGAAAAATAATTGAAAAATAATTGAAAATTAATTGAAGAATAATTGAAAAATAATTGAAAAATAATTAAAAAATAATTGAAAAATATTTGAAAAATAATTGAAAAATATTTGAAAAATAATTGAAAAATAATTGAAAAATAATTGAAAAATAATATAAGAATAATTGAAAAATAATTGAAAAATAATTGAAAAATAATTGAAAAATAAGCGAAAAAAATGGAAAAATAATTGAAAAATAATTGAAAAATAATTGAAAAATAATTGAAAAATAATTGAAAAATAATTGAAAAATAATTGAAAAATTATTGAAAAATAATTGAAGAATAGTTGAAAAATAATTGAAAAATAATTGAAAAATAATTGAAAACTAATTGAAAAATAATTGAAAAATAATTGATGAATTGTTGAAAAATAATTGAAAAATAATTGAAAAATAATTGAAAAATAATTGAAAAATAATTGAAAAATAATTGAAAAATAATTGAAAAATAATTGAAAAATAATCGAAAAAAATGGAAAAATAATTGAAAAATAATTGAAAAATAATTGAAAAATAATTGAAAAATAATTGAAAAATATTTGAAAAATAATTGAAAAATAATTGAAGAATAGTTGAAAAATAATTGAAAAATAATTGTAAAATAATTGAAAAATAATTGAAAAATAATTGAAAAATTATTGAAAAATAATAGAAAAATAATTGAAAAATAATTGAAAAATAATTGAAAAATAATTGAAGAATAGTTGAAAAATAATTGAAAATAATTGAAAAATAATTGAAAAATAATTGAAAAATAATTGAAAAATAATTGAGAAATAATTGAAAAATAGTTGAAAAATAATTGAGAAATAATTGAAAAATAATTGAAAAATAATTGAAAAAAATTTGAAAAATAATTGAAAAGTAATAGAAAAATAATTGAAAACTAATTGAAAAATAATTGAAGAATAGTTGAAAAATAATTGAAGAATAGTTGAAAAATAATTGAAGAATAGTTGAAAAAAAATTGAAAAACAATTAAAAAATAATTGAAAAAAAATTGAAAAATAATTGAAAAATAATTGAAAAATAATTGAAAAATAATTGAAAAATAGTTGAAAAATAATTGAAGAATAGTTGAAAAATAATTGAAAAATAATTGAAAACTAATTGAAAAATAATTGAAAAATAATTGAAAAATAAATGAAACATAATTGAAAAATAATTGAAAAATAATGGAAAAATAATTGAAAAATAATTGAATAATAATTGAAAAATAATTGAAGAATATTTGAAAAATAATTGAAAAATAATTGAAAAATAATTGAAAAATAATTGAAAAATAATCGAAAAAAATGGAAAAATAATTGAAAAATAATTGAAAAATAATTGAAAAATAATTGAAAAATAATTGAAAAATATTTGAAAAATAATTGAAAAATAATTGAAGAATAGTTGAAAAATAATTGAAAAATAATTGTAAAATAATTGAAAAATAATTGAAAAATAATTGAAAAATTATTGAAAAATAATAGAAAAATAATTGAAAAATAATTGAAAAATAATTGAAAAATAATTGAAAAATAATTGAAAATAAATTGAAGAATAGCTGAAAAATAATTGAAAAATAATTGAAAAATAATTGAAAAATAATTGAAAAGTAATTGAAAAACAATTGAAAAATAATTGAAAAATAATTGAAAAATAATCGAAAAAAATTGAAAAATAATTGAAAAATAATTGAAAAATAATTGAAAAATAATTGAAAAATAATCGAAAAATAATTGAAAAATAATTGAAAAATAATTGAAAAATAATTGAAAAATAATTGAAGAATTGTTGAAAAATAATTGAAGAATTGTTGAAAAATAATTGAAAAATAATTGAAAAATAATTGAAAAATAATTGAAAAATAATTGAAAAATAATTGAAAAATAATTGAAAAATAATTGAAAAATAATTGAAAAATAATTGTAAAATAATTGAAAAATAATTGAAAAATAGTTGAATAGTAATTGAAAAATAATTGAAAAATAATTGAAAAATAATTGAAAAATAATTGAAGAATAGTTGAAAAATAATTGAAAAATAATTGAAAAATAATTGAAAAATAATTGAAAAAGAATTGAAAAATAATTGAAAAATAATAGAAAAATAATTGAAAAATAATTGAAAAATAATTGAAAAATAATTGAAAAATAGTTGAAAAATAATTGAAAAATAATTGAAAAATAATTGAAAAATAATTGAAAAATAATTGAAAAATAATTGAAAAATAATTGAAAAATAATTGAAAAATAATAGAAAAATATTTGAAAAATATTTGAAGAATATTTGAAAAATAATAGAAAAATATTTGAAAAATATTTGAAAAATATTTGAAAAATATTTGAAAAATATTTGAAAAATATTTGAAAAATATTTGAAAAATATTTGAAAAATATTTGAAAAATATTTGAAAAATAATTGCAAAATAATTGAAAAATAATATGAAAAATAATTGAAAAATAGTTGAAAAATAATTGAAAAATAATTGAAGAATAGTTGAAAAATAATTGAAAAATAATTGAAATATAATTGAAAAATAATTGAAAAATAATTGAAAAATAATTGAAAAATAATCGAAAAAAATTGAAAAATAATTGAAAAACAATTGAAAATAATTTAATAATAATAGAAAAATAATTGACAAATAATTGAAAAATAATTGAAAAATAATTGATAAATAATTGAAAAATAATTGAAAACTAATTGAAAAATAATTGAAAAATAATTGAAGAATAGTTGAAAAATAATTGAAAAATAATTGAAAAATAATTTAAAAATAATTGAAAAATAATTGAACAATAATTGAAAAATAATTGAAAAATAATTGAAAAATAATTGAAAAATTATTGAAAAATAATAGAAAAATAATTGAAAAATAATTGAAAAATAATTGAAAAATAATTGAAAAATAATTGAAGAATAGTTGGAAAATAATTGATAAATAATTGAAAAATAATTGAAAACTAATTGAAAAATAATTGAAAAATTATTGAAAAATAATTGAAGAAGAGTTGAAAAATAATTGAAAAATAATTGAAAAATAATTGAAAACTAATTGAAAAATAATTGAAAAATAATTGAAAAACAATTGAAAATAATTTAATAATAATAGAAAAATAATTGACAAATAATTGAAAAATAATTGAAAAATAATTGATAAATAATTGAAAAATAATTGAAAACTAATTGAAAAATAATTGAAAAATAATTGAAGAATAGTTGAAAAATAATTGAAAAATAATTGAAAAATAATTTAAAAATAATTGAAAAATAATTGAACAATAATTGAAAAATAATTGAAAAATAATTGAAAAATAATTGAAAAATTATTGAAAAATAATAGAAAAATAATTGAAAAATAATTGAAAAATAATTGAAAAATAATTGAAAAATAATTGAAGAATAGTTGGAAAATAATTGATAAATAATTGAAAAATAATTGAAAACTAATTGAAAAATAATTGAAAAATTATTGAAAAATAATTGAAGAATAGCTGAAAAATAATTGAAAAATAATTGAAAAATAATTGAAAAATAATTGAAAAGTAATTGAAAAACAATTGAAAAATAATTGAAAAATAATTGAAAAATAATCGAAAAAAATTGAAAAATAATTGAAAAATAATTGAAAAATAATTGAAAAATAATTGAAAAATAATCGAAAAATAATTGAAAAATAATTGAAAAATAATTGAAAAATAATTGAAAAATAATTGAAGAATTGTTGAAAAATAATTGAAGAATTGTTGAAAAATAATTGAAAAATAATTGAAAAATAATTGAAAAATAATTGAAAAATAATTGAAAAATAATTGAAAAATAATTGAAAAATAATTGAAAAATAAGCGAAAAAAATGAAAAAATAATTGAAAAATAATTGAAAAATAATTGAAAAATAATTGAAAAATAATTGAAAAATAATTGAAGAATAGTTGAAAAATAATTGAAAAATAATTGAAAAATAATTGAAAAATAATTGAAAAATAATTGAGAAATAATTGAAAAATAGTTGAAAAATAATTGAAAAATAATTGAAAAATAATTGAAAAATAATTTAAAAAAATTTGAAAAATAATTGAAAAGTAATAGAAAAATAATTGAAAACTAATTGAAAAATAATTGAAGAATAGTTGAAAAATAATTGAAAAATAATTGAAAAATAATTGAAAACTAATTGAAAAATAATTGAAAAATAATTGAAAAATAATTGAAAAATAATTGAAAAATAATTGAAGAGTAGTTGAAAAATAATTGAAAAATAATTGAAAAATAATTGAAAAATAATTGAAAAATAATTGAAAAATAATTGAAAAATAATTGAAAAATTATTGAAAAATAATAGAAAAATAATTGAAAAATAATTGAAAAATAATTGAAAAATAATTGAAAAATAATTGAAAACTAATTGAAAAATAATTGAAAAATTATTGAAAAATAATTGAAAACTAATTGAAAAATAATTGAAAAATAATTGAAGAATAGTTGAAAAATAATTGAAAAATAATTGAAAAATAATTGAAAAATAATTGAAAAATAATTGAACAATAATTGAAAAATAATTGAAAAATAATTGAAAAATAATTGAAAAATTATTGAAAAATAATAGAAAAATAATTGAAAAATAATTGAAAAATAATTGAAAAATAATTGAAAAATAATTGAAGAATAGTTGGAAAATAATTGATAAATAATTGAAAAATAATTGAAAACTAATTGAAAAATAATTGAAAAATTATTGAAAAATAATTGAAGAATAGTTGAAAAATAATTGAAAAATAATTGAAAAATAATTGAAAACTAATTGAAAAATAATTGAAAAATAATTGAAAAATAATTGATGAATTGTTGAAAAATAATTGAAAAATAATTGAAAAATAATTGAAAAATAATTGAAAAATAATTGAAAAATAATTGAAAAATAATTGAAAAATAATTGAAAAATAATTGAAAAATAATTGAAAAATAATTGAAAAATAATTGAAGAATAGTTGAAAAATAATTGAAAAATAATTGAAAAATAATTGAAAAATAATTGAAAAATAATTGAAAAATAATTGAAAAATAATTGAAAAATAATTGGATAATAATAATTGCAAAATAATTGAAAAATAATTGAAAAATAATTCAAAAATAATTAAAAAATAATTCAAAAATAATTGAAAAATAATTGAAAAATTATTGAAAAAAATTGAAAAATTATTGAAAAATAATTGAAAAATAATTGAAAAATAATTGCAAAATAATTGAAAAATAATTGAAAAATAATTGAAAAGTAATTGTACAATTATTGAAATATAATTGAAAAATAATTGAAAAATAATTGAAAAGTAATTGAAAAATTATTGAAATAAAATTGAAAAAAAATTGAAGAATGGTTGAAAAATAATTGAAAAATAATTGAAAAATAATTGAAAAGTAATTGAAAAATAATTGAAAAATAATTGAAGAATAATTGAAAACGAATTGAAAAATAATTGAAAAATAATTGAAAAATAATTGAAAAATAATTGAAAAATAATTGAAAAATAATTGAAAAGTAATTGAAGAATAGTTGAAAAATAATTGAAAAATAATTAAAAAATTATTGAAAAATAATTGAAAAATAATTGAAAAATAATTGAAAAATAATTGTAAAATTATTGAAATATAATTGAAAAATAATTGAAAAATAATTGAAAAATAATTGAAATATAATTGAAAAGTTATTGAAAAATAATAGAAGAATAATTGAAAAATAATTGAAAAATAATTGAAAAATAATTGAAAAATAATTGAAAAATAATTGAAAAATAATTGAAAAATAATTGAAGAATAGTTGAAAAATAATTGAAAAATAATTGAAAAATAATTGAAAAATAATTGAAAAATAATTGAAAAATAATTGAAGAATAGTTGAAAAATAATTCAAAAATAATTGAAAAATAATTGAAAAATAATTGAAAAATAATTGAAAAATAATTGAAAAATAATTGAAAAATAATTGAAAAATAATTGAAGAATAGTTGAACAATAATTGAAAAATAATTGAAAAATAATTGAAAAATAATTGAAAAATAATTGAAAAATAATTGAAAAATAATTGGATAATAATAATTGCAAAATAATTGAAAAATAATTGAAAAATAATTCAAAAATAATTAAAAAATAATTCAAAAATAATTGAAAAATAATTGAAAAATTATTGAAAAAAATTGAAAAATTATTGAAAAATAATTGAAAAATAATTGAAAAATAATTGCAAAATAATTGAAAAATAATTGAAAAATAATTGAAAAGTAATTGAAAAATAATTGAAAAATAATTGTAAAATTATTGAAATATAATTGAAAAATAATTTAAAAATAATTGAAAAATAATTGAAAAATAATTGAAAAGTAATTGAAAAATAATAGAAAAATAATTGAAAAATAATTGAAAAATAATTGAAAAATAATTGAAAAATAATTGAAAAATAATTGAAAAATAATTGAAAAATAATTGAAAAATAATTGAAAAATAATTGAAAAATAATTGAAAAATAATTGAAAAATAATTGAAAAATAATTGAAAAATAATTGAAAAATAATTGAGGAATAGTTGAAAAATAATTGAAAAATAATTGAAAAATAATTGAAAAATAATTGAAAAATAATTGAAAAATAATTGAAGAATAGTTGAAAAATAATTGAAAAATAATTGAAAAATAATTGAAAAATAATTGAAAAATAATTGAAATATAATTGAAAAGTAATTGAAAAATAATAGAAAAATAATTGAAAAATAATTGAAAAATAATTGAAAAATAATTGAAAAATAATTGAAAAATAATGGAAAAATAATTGAAAAATAGTTGAAAAATAATTGAAAAATAATTGAAAAATAATTGAAAAGTAATTGAAAAATAATAGAAAAATAATTGAAAAATAATTGAAAAATAATTGAAAAATAATTGAAAAATTATTGAAAAATAATTGAAATTAATTGAAGAATAGTTGAAAAATAATTGAAAAATAATTGAAAAGTAATTGAAGAATAGTTGAAAATAATTGAAAAATAATTGATAACGAATTGAAAAATAATTGAAAAATAATTGAAAAATAATTGAAGAATAGTTGAAAAATAATTGAAAAATAATTGAAAAATAATTGAAAAATATTTGAAAAATAATTGAAAAATAATTGAAAAATAATTGAAAAATAATTGGAAAATAATTGGATAATAATAATTGCAAAATAATTGAAAAATAATTGAAAAATAATTAAAAAATAATTAAAAAATAATTCAAAAATAATTGAAGAATAATTCAAAAATTATTGAAAAAAATTGAAAAATGATTGAAAAATAATTGAAAAATAATTGAAAAATAATTGAAAAATAATTGAAAAGTAATTGAAAAATAATTGAAAAATAATTGTAAAATTATTGAAATATAATTGAAAAATAATTGAAAAATAATTGAAAAATAATTGAAAAATAATTGAAAAATAATAGAAAAATAATTGAAAAATAATTGAAAAATAATTGAAAAATAATTGAAAAATAATTGAAAAATAATTGTAAAATTATTGAAATATAATGGAAAAATAATTGAAAAATAATTGAAAAATAATTGAAAAATAATTGAAAAATAATTTAAAAGTAATTGAAAAATAATAGAAAAATAATTGAAAAATCATTGAAAAATAATTGAAAAATAATTGAAAAATAATTGAAAAATAATTTAAAAATAATCGAAAAAAATGGAAAAATAATTGAAATATAATTGAAAAATAATTGAAAAATAATTGAAAAATAATTGAAAAGTAATTGAAAAATAATAGAAAAATAATTGAAAAATAATTGAAAAATAATTGAAAAATAATTGAAAAATTATTGAAAAATAATTGAAAAATAATTGAAGAATAGTTGAAAAATAATTGGAAAATAATTGAAAAATAATTGGAAAATAATTGAAAAATAATTGAAAAATAATTGAAAAATAGTTGAAAAATAATTGAAAAGTAATTGAAAAATAATTGAAAAATAATTGAAAAATAATTGAAAAATAATTGAAAAATAATTGAAAAATAATTGAAAAATAATTGATAAGTAATTGAAAAAAAAATGAAAACTAATTTAAAAATAATTGAAAAATAATTGAAAAATAATTGAAAAATAATTGAAAAATAATTGAAAAATAATTGAAAAATAATTGAAGAATAGTTGAAAATAATTGAAAAATAATTGATAACGAATTGAAAAATAATTGAAAAATAATTGAAAAATAATTGAAGAATAGTTGAAAAATAATTGAAAAATAATTGAAAAATAATTGAAAAATAATTGAAAAATAATTGAAAAATTATTGAAAAATAATTGAAAAATAATTGAAAAATAATTGAAAAATAATTGAAAAATAATTGGATAATAATAATTGCAAAATAATTGAAAAATAATTGAAAAATAATTCAAAAATAATTCAAAAATAATTCAAAAATAATTGACAAATAATTGAAAAATTATTGAAAAAAATTGAAAAATTATTGAAAAATAATTGAAAAATAATTGAAAAATAATTGAAGAATAGTTGAAAAATAATTGAAAAATAATTGAAAACTAATTGAAAAATAATTAAAAAATAATTTAAATATAATTGAAGAATAGTTGAAAAATAATTGAAAAATAATTGAAAAATAATTGAAAAATAATTGAAAAATAATTGAAAAATAATTGAAAAATAATTGAAAAATAATTGAAGAATAGTTGAAAAATAATTGAAAAATAATTGAAAAATAATTGAAAAATAATTGAAAAATAATTGAAAAATAATTGAAAAATAATTGAAAAATAATTGAAAAATAATTGAAAAATAATTGAAAAATTATTGAAAAATAATAGCAAAATAATTGAAAAATAATTGAAAAATAATTGAAAAATAATTGAAGAATAGTTGGAAAATAATTGATAAATAATTGAAAAATAATTGAAAAATAATTGAAAAATAATTGAAAAATAATTAAAGAATAGTTGAAAAATAATTGAAGAATAGTTGAACAATAATTGAAGAATAGTTGAAAAATAATTGAAGAATAGTTGAAAAATAATTGAAAAATAATTGAAAAATAATTGAAAACTAATTGAAAAATAATTGAAAAATAATTGAAAAATAATTGAAAAATAATTGAAAAATAATTGAAGAGTAGTTGAAAAATAATTGAAAAATAATTGAAAAATAATTGAAAAATAATTGAAAAATAATTGAAAAATTATTGAAAAATAATAGAAAAATAATTGAAAAATAATTGAAAAATAATTGAAAAATAATTGAAAAATAATTGAAAAATAATTGAAAAATAATTGAAAAATAATTGAAAAATAATTGAAAAATAATTGAAAAATAATTGAAAAATAATTGAAAAATTATTGAAAAATAATAGAAAAATAATTGAAAAATAATTGAAAAATAATTGAAAAATAATTGAAAACTAATTGAAAAATAATTGAAAAATTATTGAAAAATAATTGAAAAATAATTGAAAAATAATTGAAAAATAGTTGAAAAATAATTGAAAAATAATTGAAAAATAATTGAAAAATAATTGAAAAATAATTGAAGAAGAGTTGAAAAATAATTGAAAAATAATTGAAAAATAATTGAAAACTAATTGAAAAATAATTGAAAAATAATTGAAAAATAATTGAAAACTAATTGAAAAATATTTGAAAAATATTTGAAAAATAATTGAAAAATAATATGAAAAATAATTGAAAAATAGTTGAAAAATAATTGAAAAATAATTGAAGAAAAGTTGAAAAATAATTGAAAAATAATTGAAAAATAATTGAAAAGTAATTGAAAAATAATTGAAAAATAATTGAAAAATAATTGAAAAATAATTGAAAAATAATTGAAAAATAATTGAAAAATAATTGATAAGTAATTGAAAAAAAAATGAAAACTAATTGAAAAATAATTGAAAAATAATTGAAAAATAATTGAAAAATAATTGAAAAATAATTGAAAAATAATTGAAAAATAATTGAAGAATAGTTGAAAATAATTGAAAAATAATTGATAACGAATTGAAAAATAATTGAAAAATAATTGAAAAATAATTGAAAAATAATTGAAAAATAATTGAAAAATAATTGAAAAATTATTGAAAAATAATTGAAAAATAATTGAAAAATAATTGAAAAATAATTGAAAAATAATTGGATAATAATAATTGCAAAATAATTGAAAAATAATTGAAAAATAATTAAAAAATAATTCAAAAATAATTCAAAAATAATTGACAAATAATTGAAAAATTATTGAAAAAAATTGACAAATTATTGAAAAATAATTGAAAAATAATTGAAAAATAATTGAAGAATAGTTGAAAAATAATTGAAAAATAATTGAAAACTAATTGAAAAATAATTAAAAAATAATTTAAATATAATTGAAGAATAGTTGAAAAATAATTGAAAAATAATTGAAAAATAATTGAAAAATAATTGAAAAATAATTGAAAAATAATTGAAAAATAATTGAAAAATAATTGAAGAATAGTTGAAAAATAATTGAAAAATAATTGAAAAAGAATTGAAAAATAATTGAAAAATAATTGAAAAATAATTGAAAAATAATTGAAAAATAATTGAAAAATAATTGAAAAATAATTGAAAAATAATTGAAAAATTATTGAAAAATAATAGCAAAATAATTGAAAAATAATTGAAAAATAATTGAAAAATAATTGAAGAATAGTTGGAAAATAATTGATAAATAATTGAAAAATAATTGAAAAATAATTGAAAAATAATTGAAAAATAATTAAAGAATATTTGAAAAATAATTGAAGAATAGTTGAACAATAATTGAAGAATAGTTGAAAAATAATTGAAGAATAGTTGAAAAATAATTGAAAAATAATTGAAAAATAATTGAAAACTAATTGAAAAATAATTGAAAAATAATTGAAAAATAATTGAAAAATAATTGAAAAATAATTGAAGAGTAGTTGAAAAATAATTGAAAAATAATTGAAAAATAATTGAAAAATAATTGAAAAATAATTGAAAAATAATTGAAAAATTATTGAAAAATAATAGAAAAATAATTGAAAAATAATTGAAAAATAATTGAAAAATAATTGAAAAATAATTGAAAAATAATTGAAAAATAATTGAAAAATAATTGAAAAATAATTGAAAAATAATTGAAAAATAATTGAAAAATAATTGAAAAATTATTGAAAAATAATAGAAAAATAATTGAAAAATAATTGAAAAATAATTGAAAAATAATTGAAAACTAATTGAAAAATAATTGAAAAATTATTGAAAAATAATTGAAAAATAATTGAAAAATAATTGAAAAATAATTGAAAAATAATTGAAAAATTATTGAAAAATAATTGAAAAATAATTGAAGAATAGTTGAAAAATAATTGGAAAATAATTGAAAAATAATTGGAAAATAATTGAAAAATAATTGAAAAATAATTGAAAAATAATTGAAAAATAATTGAAAAATAATTGAAAAATAATTGAAAAGTAATTGAAAAATAATTGAAAAATAATTGAAAAATAATTGAAAAATAATTGAAAAATAATTGAAAAATAATTGAAAAATAATTGATAAGTAATTGAAAAAAAAATGAAAACTAATTTAAAAATAATTGAAAAATAATTGAAAAATAATTGAAAAATAATTGAAAAATAATTGAAAAATAATTGAAAAATAATTGAAGAATAGTTGAAAATAATTGAAAAATAATTGATAACGAATTGAAAAATAATTGAAAAATAATTGAAAAATAATTGAAGAATAGTTGAAAAATAATTGAAAAATAATTGAAAAATAATTGAAAAATAATTGAAAAATAATTGAAAAATTATTGAAAAATAATTGAAAAATAATTGAAAAATAATTGAAAAATAATTGAAAAATAATTGGATAATAATAATTGCAAAATAATTGAAAAATAATTGAAAAATAATTCAAAAATAATACAAAAATAATTCAAAAATAATTGACAAATAATTGAAAAATTATTGAAAAAAATTGAAAAATTATTGAAAAATAATTGAAAAATAATTGAAAAATAATTGAAGAATAGTTGAAAAATAATTGAAAAATAATTGAAAACTAATTGAAAAATAATTAAAAAATAATTTAAATATAATTGAAGAATAGTTGAAAAATAATTGAAAAATAATTGAAAAATAATTGAAAAATAATTGAAAAATAATTGAAAAATAATTGAAAAATAATTGAAAAATAATTGAAGAATAGTTGAAAAATAATTGAAAAATAATTGAAAAATAATTGAAAAATAATTGAAAAATAATTGAAAAATAATTGAAAAATAATTGAAAAATAATTGAAAAATAATTGAAAAATAATTGAAAAATTATTGAAAAATAATAGCAAAATAATTGAAAAATAATTGAAAAATAATTGAAAAATAATTGAAGAATAGTTGGAAAATAATTGATAAATAATTGAAAAATAATTGAAAAATAATTGAAAAATAATTGAAAAATAATTAAAGAATAGTTGAAAAATAATTGAAGAATAGTTGAACAATAATTGAAGAATAGTTGAAAAATAATTGAAGAATAGTTGAAAAATAATTGAAAAATAATTGAAAAATAATTGAAAACTAATTGAAAAATAATTGAAAAATAATTGAAAAATAATTGAAAAATAATTGAAAAATAATTGAAGAGTAGTTGAAAAATAATTGAAAAATAATTGAAAAATAATTGAAAAATAATTGAAAAATAATTGAAAAATAATTGAAAAATTATTGAAAAATAATAGAAAAATAATTGAAAAATAATTGAAAAATAATTGAAAAATAATTGAAAAATAATTGAAAAATAATTGAAAAATAATTGAAAAATAATTGAAAAATAATTGAAAAATAATTGAAAAATAATTGAAAAATAATTGAAAAATTATTGAAAAATAATAGAAAAATAATTGAAAAATAATTGAAAAATAATTGAAAAATAATTGAAAACTAATTGAAAAATAATTGAAAAATTATTGAAAAATAATTGAAAAATAATTGAAAAATAATTGAAAAATAGTTGAAAAATAATTGAAAAATAATTGAAAAATAATTGAAAAATAATTGAAAAATAATTGAAGAAGAGTTGAAAAATAATTGAAAAATAATTGAAAAATAATTGAAAACTAATTGAAAAATAATTGAAAAATAATTGAAAAATAATTGAAAACTAATTGAAAAATATTTGAAAAATATTTGAAAAATAATTGAAAAATAATATGAAAAATAATTGAAAAATAGTTGAAAAATAATTGAAAAATAATTGAAGAAAAGTTGAAAAATAATTGAAAAATAATTGAAGAATAGTTGAAAAATAATTGAAAAATAATTGAAAAATAATTGAAAAATAATTGAAAAATAATTGAAAAATAATTGAAAAATAATTGAAAAATTATTGAAAAATAATAGAAAAATAATTGAAAAATAATTGAAAAATAATTGAAAAATAATTGAAGAATAGTTGGAAAATAATTGATAAATAATTGAAAAATAATTGAAAACTAATTGAAAAAGAATTGAAAAATAATTGAAAAATAATAGAAAAATAATTGAAAAATAATTGAAAAATAATTGAAAAATAATTGAAAAATAATTGAAAAATAATTGAAAAATAATTGAAAAATTATTGAAAAATAATAGCAAAATAATTGAAAAATAATTGAAAAATAATTGAAAAATAATTGAAGAATAGTTGGAAAATAATTGATAAATAATTGAAAAATAGTTGAAAAATAATTGAAAAATAATTGAAAAATAATTGAAAAATAATTGAAAAATAATTGAAGAATTGTTGAAAAATAATTGAAAAATAATTGAAAAATAATTGAAAAATAATTGAAAAATAATTGAAAAATAATTGAAAAATAATTGAAAAATAATTGAAAAATAATTGAAAAATAATTGAAGAATAGTTGAAAAATAATTGAAAAATAATTGAAAAGTAATTGAAAAATAATTGAAAAATAATTGAAAAATAATTGAAAAATAATTGAAAAATAATTGAAAAATAATTGAAAAATTATTGAAAAATAATAGCAAAATAATTGAAAAATAATTGAAAAATAATTGAAAAATAATTGAAGAATAGTTGGAAAATAATTGATAAATAATTGAAAAATAATTGAAAAATAATTGAAAAATAATTGAAAAATAATTAAAGAATAGTTGAAAAATAATTGAAGAATAGTTGAACAATAATTGAAGAATAGTTGAAAAATAATTGAAGAATAGTTGAAAAATAATTGAAAAATAATTTAAAAATAATTGAAAACTAATTGAAAAATAATTGAAAAATAATTAAAAAATAATTGAAAAATAATTGAAAAATAATTGAAGAGTAGTTGAAAAATAATTGAAAAATAATTGAAAAATAATTGAAAAATAATTGAAAAATAATTGAAAAATAATTGAAAAATAATTGAAAAATTATTGAAAAATAATAGAAAAATAATTGAAAAATAATTGAAAAATAATTGAAAAATAATTGAAAAATAATTGAAAAATAATTGAAAAATAATTGAAAAATTATTGAAAAATAATTGAAAAATAAGCGAAAAAAATGGAAAAATAATTGAAAAATAATTGAAAAATAATTGAAAAATAATTGAAAAATAATTGAAAAATAATTGAAGAATAGTTGAAAAATAATTGAAAAATAATTGAAAAATAATTGAAAAATAATTGAAGAATAGTTGGAAAATAATTGATAAATAATTGAAAAATAATTGAAAACTAATTGAAAAAGAATTGAAAAATAATTGAAAAATAATAGAAAAATAATTGAAGAATAGTTGAAAAATAATTGAAAAATAATTGAAAAATAATTGAAAACTAACTGAAAAATAATTGAAAAATAATTGAAAAATAATTGAAAAATAATTGAAAAATAATTGAAGACTAGTTGAAAAATAATTGAAAAATAATTGAAAAATAATTGAAAAATAATTGAAAAATAATTGAAAAATAATTGAAAAATAATTGAAAAATTATTGAAAAATAATTGAAAAATAATTGAAGAATAGTTGGAAAATAATTGATAAATAATTGAAAAATAATTGAAAACTAATTGAAAAAGAATTGAAAAATAATTGAAAAATAATAGAAAAATAATTGAAGAATAGTTGAAAAATAATTGAAAAATAATTGAAAAATAATTGAAAAGTAATTGAAGAATAGTTGAAAATAATTGAAAAATAATTGATAACGAATTGAAAAATAATTGAAAAATAATTGAAAAATAATTGAAGAATAGTTGAAAAATAATTGAAAAATAATTGAAAAATAATTGAAAAATAATTGAAAAATAATTGAAAAATAATTGAAAAATAATTGAAAAATAATTGGAAAATAATTGGATAATAATAATTGCAAAATAATTGAAAAATAATTGAAAAATAATTGAAAAATAATTAAAAAATAATTAAAAAATAATTCAAAAATAATTGAAGAATAATTCAAAAATTATTGAAAAAAATTGAAAAATGATTGAAAAATAATTGAAAAATAATTGAAAAATAATTGAAAAATAATTGAAAAGTAATTGAAAAATAATTGAAAAATAATTGTAAAATTATTGAAATATAATTGAAAAATAATTGAAAAATAATTGAAAAATAATTGAAAAATAATTGAAAAATAATAGAAAAATAATTGAAAAATAATTGAAAAATAATTGAAAAATAATTGAAAAATAATTGAAAAATAATTGTAAAATTATTGAAATATAATGGAAAAATAATTGAAAAATAATTGAAAAATAATTGAAAAATAATTGAAAAATAATTTAAAAGTAATTGAAAAATAATAGAAAAATAATTGAAAAATAATTGAAAAATAATTGAAGAATAGTTGAAAATAATTGAAAAATAATTGATAACGAATTGAAAAATAATTGAAAAATAATTGAAAAATAATTGAAGAATAGTTGAAAAATAATTGAAAAATAATTGAAAAATAATTGAAAAATAATTGAAAAATAATTGAAAAATTATTGAAAAATAATTGAAAAATAATTGAAAAATAATTGAAAAATAATTGAAAAATAATTGGATAATAATAATTGCAAAATAATTGAAAAATAATTTAAAAATAATTCAAAAATAATTAAAAAATAATTCAAAAATAATTGAAAAATAATTGAAAAATTATTGAAAAAAATTGAAAAATTATTGAAAAATAATTGAAAAATAATTGAAAAATAATTGCAAAATAATTGAAAAATAATTGAAAAATAATTGAAAAGTAATTGAAAAATAATTGAAAAATAATTGTAAAATTATTGAAATATAATTGAAAAATAATTGAAAAATAATTGAAAAATAATTGAAAAATAATTGAAAAGTAATTGAAAAATAATAGAAAAATAATTGAAAAATAATTGAAAAATAATTGAAAAATAATTGAAAAATAGTAGAAAAATAATTGAAAAATAATTGAAAAATAATTGAAAAATAATTGAAAAATAATTGAAAAATAATTGTAAAATTATTGAAATATAATGGAAAAATAATTGAAAAATAATTGAAAAATAATTGAAAAATAATTTAAAAGTAATTGAAAAATAATAGAAAAATAATTGAAAAATAATTGAAAAATAATTGAAAAATAATTGAAAAATAATTGAAAAATAATTGAAAAGTAATAGAAAAATAATTGAAAAATAATTGAAAAATAATTGAAAAATAATTGAAAAATAATTGTAAAATTATTGAAATATAATGGAAAAATAATTGAAAAATAATTGAAAAATAATTGAAAAATAATTGAAAAATAATTTAAAAGTAATTGAAAAATAATAGAAAAATAATTGAAAAATAATTGAAAAATAATTGAAAAATAATTGAAAAATAATTGAAAAATAATTGAAAAATAATTGAAAAATAATTGAAAAGTAATTGAAAAATAATTGAAAAATAATTGAAAAATAATTGAAAAATAATTGAAAAATAATTGAAAAATAATTGTAAAATTATTGAAATATAATTGAAAAATAATTGAAAAATAATTGAAAAATAATTGAAAAATAATTGAAAAATAATTGAAAAATAATTGAAAAATAATTGAAGAATAGTTGAAAAATAATTGAAAAATAATTGAAAAATAATTGAAAAATAATTGAAAAATAATTGAAAAATAATTGAAGAATAGTTGAAAAATAATTGAAAAATAATTGAAAAATAATTGAAAAATAATTGAAAAATAATTGAAAAATAATTGAAAAATAATTGAAAAATAATTGAAAAATAATTGAAGAATAGTTGAAAAATAATTGAAAAATAATTGAAAAATAATTGAAAAATAATTGAAAAATAATTGAAAAATAATTGAAAAATAATTGAAAAATAATTGAAAAATAATTGGATAATAATAATTGCAAAATAATTGAAAAATAATTGAAAAATAATTCAAAAATAATTAAAAAATAATTCAAAAATAATTGAAAAATAATTGAAAAATTATTGAAAAAAATTGAAAAATTATTGAAAAATAATTGAAAAATAATTGAAAAATAATTGCAAAATAATTGAAAAATAATTGAAAAATAATTGAAAAGTAATTGAAAAATAATTGAAAAATAATTGTAAAATTATTGAAATATAATTGAAAAATAATTTAAAAATAATTGAAAAATAATTGAAAAATAATTGAAAAGTAATTGAAAAATTATAGAAAAATAATTGAAAAATAATTGAAAAATAATTGAAAAATAATTGAAAAATAATTGAAAAATAATTGAAAAATAATTGAAAAATAATTGAAAAATAATTGAAAAATAATTGAAAAATAATTGAAAAATAATTGAAAAATAATTGAAAAATAATTGAAAAATAATTGAAAAATAATTGAAGAATAGTTGAAAAATAATTGAAAAATAATTGAAAAATAATTGAAAAATAATTGAAAAATAATTGAAAAATAATTGAAGAATAGTTGAAAAATAATTGAAAAATAATTGAAAAATAATTGAAAAATAATTGAAAAATAATTTTAAAATTATTGAAATATAATTGAAAAATAATTGAAAAATAATTGAAAAATAATTGAAAAATAATTGAAAAATAATTGAAAAATAATTGAAAAATAATTGAAAAATAATTGAAAAATAATTGAAAAATAATTGAAAAATAATTGAAAAATAATTGAAAAATAATTGAAAAATAATTGAAGAATAGTTGAAAAATAATTGAAAAATAATTGAAAAATAATTGAAAAATAATTGAAAAATAATTGAAAAATAATTGAAGAATAGTTGAAAAATAATTGAAAAATAATTGAAAAATAATTGAAAAATAATTGAAAAATAATTGTAAAATTATTGAAATATAATTGAAAAATAATTGAAAAATAATTGAAAAATAATTGAAAAATAATTGAAAAATAATTGAAAAATAATTGAAAAATAATTGAAAAATAATTGAAAAATAATTGAAAAATAATTGAAAAATAATCGAAAAATAATAGAAAAATAATTGAAAAAAAATTGAAAAATAATTGAAAAATAATTGCAAAATAATTGAAAAAGAATTGAAGAATAGTTGAAAAATAATTGAAAAATAATTGAAAAATAATTGAAAAATAATCGAAAAATAATCGAAAAATAATTGAAAAATAATCGAAAAATAATTGAAAAATAATTAAAGAATAGTTGAAAAATAATTGATAAATAATTGAAAAATAATTGAAAACTAATTGAAAAATAATTGAAAAATAATAGAAAAATAATTGAAAAATAATAGAAAAATAATTGAAGAATAGTTGAAAAATAATTGAAAAATAAGTGAAAAATAAGTGAAAAATAATTGAAAAATAATTGAAAAATAATTGAAAAATAATTGAAGAATTGTCGAAAAATAATTGAAAAATAATTGAAAAATAATTGAAAAATAATTGAAAAATAATTGAAAAATAATTGAAAAATAATTGAAGAATAATTGAAAAATATTTGAAAAATATTTGAAAAATATTTGAAAAATATTTGAAAAATAATTGAAAAATAATATGAAAAATAATTGAAAAATAGTTGAAAAATAATTGAAAAATAATTGAAGAATAGTTGAAAAATAATTGAAAAATAATTGAAAAATAATTGAAAAATAATTGAAAAATAATTGAAAAATAATTGAAGAAAAGTTGAAAAATAATTGAAAAATAATTGAAAAATAATTGAAAACTAATTGAAAAATAATTGAAAAATAATTGAAAAATAATTGAAACTAATTGAAAAATAATATGAAAAATAATTGAAAAATAATTAAAAAATAATTGAAAAATAATTTAAGAATAGTTGAAAAATAATTGAAAAATAAGTGAAAAATAATTGAAAAATAATTGAAAAATAATTGAAAAATAATTGAAAAATAATTGAAAAATAATTGAAAAATAGTTGAAAAATAATTGAAAAATAATTGAAAAATAATAGAAAAATAATTGAAAAAAAATTTAAAAAAATTGAAAAATAATTGTAAAATAATTGAAAAATAATTGAAGAATAGTTGAAACATAATTGAAAAATAATTGAAAAATAATTGAAAAATAATTGAAAAATTATTGAAAAATAATTGAAAAATAATTGAAAAATAATTGAAAAATAATTGAAAAATAATTGAAAAATAATTGAAAAATAATTGAAAAATAATTGAAAAATAATTGAAAAATAATTGAAAAATAATTGAAAAATAATTGAAAAATAATTGTAAAATAATTGAAAAATAATTGAAGAATAGTTGAAAAATAATTGAAAAATAATTGAAAAATAATTGAAAAATAATTGAAAAATAATTGAAAAATAATTGAAAAATAATTGAAAAATAATTGAAAAATAATTGAAAAATAATTGAAAAGTAATTGAAAAATAATTGAAAAGTAATTGAAAAATAATTGAAAAATAATTGAAAAATAATTGAAAAATAATTGAAAAATAATTGAAAAATAATTGAAAAATAATTGAAAAATTATTGAAAAATAATTGAAAAATAATTGAAAAATAATTGAAAAATAATTGAAAAATAATTGAAAATTAATTGTAAAATTATTGAAATATAATTGAAAAATAATTGAAAAATTATTGAAAAATAATTGAAAAGTAATTGCAAAATAATAGAAAAATAATTGAAAAATAATTGAAAAATAATTGAAAAATAATTGAAAAATAATTTAAGAATAGTTGAAAAATAATTGAAAAATAATTGAATAATAATTGAAAAATAATTGAAAAATAATTGAAAAATAATTGAAAAATAATTGAAAAATAATATAAGAATAATTGAAAAATAATTGAAAAATAATTCAAAAAAAAAAATAATTGAAAACTAATTGAAAAATAATTGGAAAATAATGGAAAAATAATTGAAAAATAATGGAATAATAATTGAAAAATAATTGAAAAATAATTGAAAAATTATTGAAAAATAATTGAAAAATATTGGAAAAATAGTTGAAAAATAATTGAAAGATAATTGAAAAATAATTTAAAGTAATTGAAAAATAATTGAAAAATAATTGAAAAGTAATTCATAAATAATTGAAAAATAATTGAAAAATAATTGAAAAGTAATTGAAAAATAATTGAAAAATAATTGAAAAATAATTGAAGAATAGTTGAAAAATAATTGAAAAATAATTGAAAAATTATTGAAAAATAATGGAAAAATAATTGAAAAATAATTGAAAAATAATTGAAAAATAATAGAAAAATAATTGAAAAAAAATTTTAAAAAATTGAAAAATAATTGTAAAATAATTGAAAAATAATTGAAGAATAGTTGAAACATAATTGAAAAATAATTGAAAAATAATTGAAAAATAATTGAAAAATTATTGAAAAATAATTGAAAAATAATTGAAAAATAATTGAAAAATAATTGAAAAATAATTGAAAAATAATTGAAAAATAATTGAAAAATAATTGAAAAATAATTGAAAAATAATTGAAAAATAATTGAAAAATAATTGAAAAATAATTGAAAAATAATTGAAAAATAATTGAAGAATAGTTGAAAAATAATTGAAAAATAATTGAAAAATAATTGAAAAATAATTGAAAAATAATTGAAAAATAATTGAAAAATAATTGAAAAATAATTGAAAAATAATTGAAAAATAATTGAAAAGTAATTGAAAAATAATTGAAAAGTAATTGAAAAATAATTGAAAAATAATTGAAAAATAATTGAAAAATAATTGAAAAATAATTGAAAAATAATTGAAAAATAATTGAAAAATTATTGAAAAATAATTGAAAAATAATTGAAAAATAATTGAAAAATAATTGAAAAATAATTGAAGAATAGTTGAAAAATAATTGAAAAATAATTGAAAAATAATTGAAAACTAATTGAAAAATAATTGAAAAATAATTGAAAAATAATTGAAGAATAGTTGAAAAATAATTGAAGAATAGTTGAAAAATAATTGAAAAACAATTGAAAAATAATTGAAAAAAAATTGAAATATAATTGAAAAATAATTGAAAAATAATTGAAAAATAATTGAAAAATAATCGAAAAATAATTGAAAAATAATTGAAAAATAATTGAAAAATAATTGAAAAATAATTGAAAAATAATTGAAAAATAATTGAAAAATAATTGAAAAATAATTGAAAAATAATTGAAAAATAATTGAAAAATAATTGAAAAATAATTGAAAACTAATTGAAAAATAATTGAAAAATAATTGAAAAATAATTGAAGAATAGTTGAAAAATAATTGAAAAATAATTGAAAAATAATTGAAAAATAATTGAAAAATAATTGAAAAATAATTGAAAAATAATGGAAAAATAATTGAAAAATAATTGAAAAATAATTGAAAAATAATTGAAAAATAATTGAAAAATAATTGAAAAATAATTGAAAAATAATTGAAAAATAAGCGAAAAAAATGGAAAAATAATTGAAAAATAATTGAAAAATAATTGAAAAATAATTGAAAAATAATTGAAGAATAGTTGAAAAATAATTGAAAAATAATTGAAAAATAATTGAAAAATAATTGAAAAATAATTGAAGAATAGTTGAAAAATAATTGAAAAATAATTGAAAAATAAATGAATAATATTTGAAAAATAATTGATAAAAAATTGAAAAATAATTGAAAAATAATTGAAAACTAATTGAAAAATAATTGAAAAATAATTGAAAAATAATTGAAAAATAATTGAAGAATAGTTGAAAACTAATTGAAAAATAATTGAAAAATAATTGGAAAATAATTGAAGAATAGTTGAAAAATAATTGAAAAATAAGTTAAAAATAATTGAAAAATAATTGAAAAATAATTGAAAAATAGTTGAAAAATAATTGAAAAATAATTGAAAAATAATTGAAAAATAATTGAAAAAAATTTGAAAAATAATTGAAAAATAATAGAAAAATAATTGAAAAGTAATTGAAAAATAATTGAAAAATTATTGAAAAATAATTGAAAAATAATTGAAAAATGATTGAAAAATAATTAAAAAATAATAGAAAAATAATTGAAAAATATTTGAAAAATATTTGAAAGATATTTGAAAAATAATTGAAGAATAGTTGAAAAATAATTGAAAAATAATTGAAAAATAAATGAATAATATTTGAAAAATAATTGATAAAAAATTGAAAAATAATTGAAAAATAATTGAAAACTAATTGAAAAATAATTGAAAAATAATTGAAAAATAATTGAAAAATAATTGAAGAATAGTTGAAAAATAATTGAAAAATAATTGAAAAATAATTGTAAAATAATTGAAAAATAATTGAAAAATAATTGAAAAATAATTATGATTAATTGAAAAATAATTGAAAAATAATTGAAAAATAATCGAAAAATAATTGAAAAATAATCGAACAATAATTGAAAGATAATCGAAAAATAATTGAAAAATAATTGAAGAATAGTTGAAAAATACTTGATAAATAATTGAAAAATAATTGAAAACTAATTGAAAAATAATTGAAAACTAATTGAAAAATAATTGAAAAATAATTGAAAATTAATTGAAGAATAGTTTATTGAAAAATAATTGAAAAATAAGTGAAAAATAATTGAAAAATAATTGAAAAATAATTGAAAAATAGTTGAAAAATAATTGAAAAATAATTGAAAAATAATTGAAAAATAATTGAAAAATAATTGAAAAATAATCGAAAAAAATTGAAAAATAATTAAAAAATAATTGAAAAATAATTTAATAATAATTTAATAATAATTGAAACATAATTGACAAATAATTGAAAAATAATTGAAAAATAATTGAAAAATAAGCGAAAAAAATGGAAAAATAATTGAAAAATAATTGAAAAATAATTGAAAAATAATTGAAAAATAATTGAAGAATAGTTGAAAAATAATTGAAAAATAATTGAAAAATAATTGAAAAATAATTGAAAAATAATTGAAGAATAGTTGAAAAATAATTGAAAAATAATTGAAAAATAAATGAATAATATTTGAAAAATAATTGATAAAAAATTGAAAAATAATTGAAAAATAATTGAAAACTAATTGAAAAATAATTGAAAAATAATTGAAAAATAATTGAAAAATAATTGAAGAATAGTTGAAAACTAATTGAAAAATAATTGAAAAATAATTGAAAAATAAGCGAAAAAAATGGAAAAATAATTGAAAAATAATTGAAAAATAATTGAAAAATAATTGAAAAATAATTGAAGAATAGTTGAAAAATAATTGAAAAATAATTGAAAAATAATTGAAAAATAATTGAAAAATAATTGAAGAATAGTTGAAAAATAATTGAAAAATAATTGAAAAATAAATGAATAATATTTGAAAAATAATTGATAAAAAATTGAAAAATAATTGAAAAATAATTGAAAACTAATTGAAAAATAATTGAAAAATAATTGAAAAATAATTGAAAAATAATTGAAGAATAGTTGAAAACTAATTGAAAAATAATTGAAAGATAATTGAAAAATAATTTAAAGTAATTGAAAAATAATTGAAAAATAATTGAAAAGTAATTCATAAATAATTGAAAAATAATTGAAAAATAATTGAAAAGTAATTGAAAAATAATTGAAAAATAATTGAAAAATAATTGAAGAATAGTTGAAAAATAATTGAAAAATAATTGAAAAATTATTGAAAAATAATGGAAAAATAATTGAAAAATAATTGAAAAATAATTGAAAAATAATAGAAAAATAATTGAAAAAAAATTTAAAAAAATTGAAAAATAATTGTAAAATAATTGAAAAATAATTGAAGAATAGTTGAAACATAATTGAAAAATAATTGAAAAATAATTGAAAAATAATTGAAAAATTATTGAAAAATAATTGAAAAATAATTGAAAAATAATTGAAAAATAATTGAAAAATAATTGAAAAATAATTGAAAAATAATTGAAAAATAATTGAAAAATAATTGAAAAATAATTGAAAAATAATTGAAAAATAATTGAAAAATAATTGAAAAATAATTGAAAAATAATTGAAAAATAATTGAAGAATAGTTGAAAAATAATTGAAAAATAATTGAAAAATAATTGAAAAATAATTGAAAAATAATTGAAAAATAATTGAAAAATAATTGAAAAATAATTGAAAAATAATTGAAAAATAATTGAAAAGTAATTGAAAAATAATTGAAAAGTAATTGAAAAATAATTGAAAAATAATTGAAAAATAATTGAAAAATAATTGAAAAATAATTGAAAAATAATTGAAAAATAATTGAAAAATTATTGAAAAATAATTGAAAAATAATTGAAAAATAATTGAAAAATAATTGAAAAATAATTGAAGAATAGTTGAAAAATAATTGAAAAATAATTGAAAAATAATTGAAAACTAATTGAAAAATAATTGAAAAATAATTGAAAAATAATTGAAGAATAGTTGAAAAATAATTGAAGAATAGTTGAAAAATAATTGAAAAACAATTGAAAAATAATTGAAAAAAAATTGAAATATAATTGAAAAATAATTGAAAAATAATTGAAAAATAATTGAAAAATAATCGAAAAATAATTGAAAAATAATTGAAAAATAATTGAAAAATAATTGAAAAATAATTGAAAAATAATTGAAAAATAATTGAAAAATAATTGAAAAATAATTGAAAAATAATTGAAAAATAATTGAAAAATAATTGAAAAATAATTGAAAACTAATTGAAAAATAATTGAAACATAATTGAAAAATAATTGAAGAATAGTTGAAAAATAATTGAAAAATAATTGAAAAATAATTGAAAAATAATTGAAAAATAATTGAAAAATAATTGAAAAATAATGGAAAAATAATTGAAAAATAATTGAAAAATAATTGAAAAATAATTGAAAAATAATTGAAAAATAATTGAAAAATAATTGAAAAATAATTGAAAAATAAGCGAAAAAAATGGAAAAATAATTGAAAAATAATTGAAAAATAATTGAAAAATAATTGAAAAATAATTGAAGAATAGTTGAAAAATAATTGAAAAATAATTGAAAAATAATTGAAAAATAATTGAAAAATAATTGAAGAATAGTTGAAAAATAATTGAAAAATAATTGAAAAATAAATGAATAATATTTGAAAAATAATTGATAAAAAATTGAAAAATAATTGAAAAATAATTGAAAACTAATTGAAAAATAATTGAAAAATAATTGAAAAATAATTGAAAAATAATTGAAGAATAGTTGAAAACTAATTGAAAAATAATTGAAAAATAATTGGAAAATAATTGAAGAATAGTTGAAAAATAATTGAAAAATAAGTTAAAAATAATTGAAAAATAATTGAAAAATAATTGAAAAATAGTTGAAAAATAATTGAAAAATAATTGAAAAATAATTGAAAAATAATTGAAAAAAATTTGAAAAATAATTGAAAAATAATAGAAAAATAATTGAAAAGTAATTGAAAAATAATTGAAAAATTATTGAAAAATAATTGAAAAATAATTGAAAAATGATTGAAAAATAATTAAAAAATAATAGAAAAATAATTGAAAAATATTTGAAAAATATTTGAAAGATATTTGAAAAATAATTGAAGAATAGTTGAAAAATAATTGAAAAATAATTGAAAAATAAATGAATAATATTTGAAAAATAATTGATAAAAAATTGAAAAATAATTGAAAAATAATTGAAAACTAATTGAAAAATAATTGAAAAATAATTGAAAAATAATTGAAAAATAATTGAAGAATAGTTGAAAAATAATTGAAAAATAATTGAAAAATAATTGTAAAATAATTGAAAAATAATTGAAAAATAATTGAAAAATAATTATGATTAATTGAAAAATAATTGAAAAATAATTGAAAAATAATCGAAAAATAATTGAAAAATAATCGAACAATAATTGAAAGATAATCGAAAAATAATTGAAAAATAATTGAAGAATAGTTGAAAAATACTTGATAAATAATTGAAAAATAATTGAAAACTAATTGAAAAATAATTGAAAACTAATTGAAAAATAATTGAAAAATAATTGAAAATTAATTGAAGAATAGTTTATTGAAAAATAATTGAAAAATAAGTGAAAAATAATTGAAAAATAATTGAAAAATAATTGAAAAATAGTTGAAAAATAATTGAAAAATAATTGAAAAATAATTGAAAAATAATTGAAAAATAATTGAAAAATAATCGAAAAAAATTGAAAAATAATTAAAAAATAATTGAAAAATAATTTAATAATAATTTAATAATAATTGAAACATAATTGACAAATAATTGAAAAATAATTGAAAAATAATTGAAAAATAATTAAAAAATAGTTGAAAAACTATTGAATAATAATTGAAAAATAATTGAAAAATAATTGAAAAATAATTGAAGAATAGTTGAAAAATAATTGAAAAATAATTTTAAAATAATTTAAGAATATTTGAAAAATAATTGATAAATAATTGAAAAATAATTGAAAACTAATTGAAAAATAATTGAAAAATAATCGAAAAATAATTGAAGAACAGTTGAAAAATAATTGAAAAATAATTGAAAAATAATCGAAAAATAATTGAAAACTAATTGAAAAATAATTGAAAAATAATCGAAAAATAATTGAAGAACAGTTGAAAAATAATTGAAAAATAATTGAAAAATAATCGAAAAATAATTGAAAAATAATTGAAGAATTGTTGATAAATAATTGAAAACTAATTGAAAAATAATTGAAAAATAATTGAAAAATAATTGAAGAATAGTTGAAAAATAATTGAAAAATAAGTGAAAAATAATTGAAAAATAATTGAAAAATAATTGAAAAATTATTGAAAAATAATTTAATAATAATTGAAACATAATTGACAAATAATTGAAAAATAATTGAAAAATAATTGAAAAATAATTGATAAATAGTTGAAAAATAATTGAAAACTAATTGAAAAATAATTGAAAAATAATCGAAAAATAATTGAAGAATAACCGAAAGAAATTGAAAAATAATTAAAAAATAATTGAAAAATAATTTAATAATAATTTAATAATAATTGAAACGTAACTGACAAATAATTGAAAAATAATTGAAAAATAATTGAAAAATAATTGAAAAATAGTTGAAAAATTATTGAAAAATAATTGAAAAATAATTGAAGAATAGTTGAAAAATAATTGAAAAATAATTGAGAAATAATTGAAAAAGAATTGAAAACTAATTGAAAAAGAATTGAAAAATAATTGAAAAATAATCGAAAAATAATTGAAAAATAATTGAAGAATAGTTGAAAAATAATTGATAAATAATTGAAAAATAATTGAAAACTAATTGAAAAATAATTGAAAAATAATTGAAAAATAATTGAAGAATAGTTGAAAAATAATTGAAAAATAATTGAAAAATAATTGAAAACTAATTGAAAAATAATTGAAAAATAATTGAAAAATAATTGAAGAATTGTTGAAAATAATTGAAAAATAATTGAAAAATAATTGAAAAATAATCGAAAAAAATTGAAAAATAATTAAAAAATAATTGAAAAATAATTTAATAATAATTTAATAATAATTGAAACATAATTGACAAATAATTGAAAAATAATTGAAAAATAATTGAAAAATAATTGAAATATAATTGAAAAATAATTGAAAAATAATCGAAAAATAATGGAAGAATAATTGAAAAATAATTGAAGAATAGTTGAAAAATAATTGAAAAATAATTGAAAAATAATTGAAAAATAATTGAAAAATAATTGAAGAATAGTTGAAAAATAATTGAAGAATAGTTGAAAAATAATTGAAAAATAATTGAAAAATAATTGAAAAATAATTGAAAAATAATTGATAAATAATCGAAAAATAATTGAAAAATAATTGAAAAATAATTGAAGAATAATTGAAAAATAATTGAAAAATAATTGAAAAATAATAGAAAAATAATTGAAAAAAAATGAAAAAAATTGACAAATAATTGTAAAATAATTGAAAAATAATTTAAGAATAGTTGAAAAATAATTGAAAAATAATTGAATAATAATTGAAAACTAATTGAAAAATAATTGAAAAATAATTGAAACATAATTGAAGAATAGTTGAAAAATAATTGAAGAATAGTTGAAAAATAATTGAAAAATAATTGAGAAATAATTGAAAAAGAATTGAAAACTAATTGAAAAAGAATTGAAAAATAATTGAAAAATAATTTTAAATAATCGAAAAATAATTGAAAAATAATTGAAGAATAGTTGAAAAATAATTGATAAATAATTGAAAAATAGTTGAAAAATAATTGAAAAATATTTGAAAAATAATTGAAAAATAATTGAAAAAAAAATTGAAAAGAAATTGAAAAATAATTGTAAAATAATTGAAAAATAATTGAAGAATAGTTGAAAAATAATTGAAAAATAATTGAAAAATAATTGAAAAATAATTGAAAAATAATTGAAAAATAATTGAAAAATAATTGAAAACTAATTGAAAAATAAATGGTAAAAATAATTGAAAAATAATTGAAAAAATATTGAAAAATAAATGGTAAAAATAATTGAAAAATAATTGAAAAGTAATTGAAAAATAATTGAAAATTTATTGAAAAATAATTGAAAAATAATTGAAAAATGATTGAAAAATAATTAAAAAATAATAGAAAAATAATTGAAAAATATTTGAAAAATATTTGAAAGATATTTGAAAAATAATTGAAAAATAATATGAAAAATAATTTAAAAATAATTGAAAAATAATTGAAGAATAATTGAAAAATAATATAAGAATAATACGAATAATAATTTAAACATAATTGAAAAATAATTGAAAAACAATTGAAAAATAATTGAAAAATCATTTAAAAGTAATTGAAGAATAATTGAAAAAAAATTGAAAAATAATTGGAAAATAATTAAAAAAAAAATTAAAAAATAATTGAAAAATAATTGAAAAATAATTGAAGAATAGTTGAAAAATAATTGAAGAATAGTTGAAAAATAATTGAAAAATAATTGAAAAATAATTAAAAAATAATTGAAAAATAATTGAACAATAATTGAAAAATGATTAAAAATAGTTGAAAAATAATCTAAAAATAATTGAAAAATAATTGAAAACTAATTGAAAAATAAATGGTAAAAATATTTGAAAAATAATTGAAAAAATATTGAAAAATAAATGGTAAAAATAATTGAAAAATAATTGAAAAGTAATTGAAAAATAATTGAAAAATTATTGAAAAATAATTGAAAAATAATTGAAAAATAATTGAAAAATAATTAAAAAATAATAGAAATGTGACGTCCCACTATTTTTCGCACGTTCCTATTTAATATTACACCTTAGCGGTCCCCATCTCGAGATGGTCAGTACGAAGCCTCCTTCACTTATTCGCCCAACGAGGCACGAATTCCCTCCTCAAAACTAAATCTAAACAAGTCCCTCGCCCCAAAATCTTCTTAAACCGAGACCACGTCTCACTCCTTCTCTAAGACCCTCCAAATCCAAGCCATTCAAACCCCTTTCCCGTTAAAATACCCAAAATCCATGCGATGGGTTGAATATCTCCAAATACCGTTCATAAAAACCCAAGAAGCCTAACTGCGAAGAATACCTGGCGTACGTGCCGTAAATGTATTCTAATAATAGAATATTATAGAAAAACCCCGGAAGTCCTACTACGCATAATTCGGAAATTGTGTCAAGGTCCTTACCGCATACAACCCCGCAAGGACCCCGCGAAAATCTTATAAATACGAAGGACCGAGAGGCCAGGACTCTCTTTTCATCGACAAACTTCAATAGCGAAACTCTCGTCTTCGACAGTAATTACTGCGAAAGTATCTTTTATAAAAATATAATTATACAAAGTGTAAATTCAGTGCTCTACGGCAAATACTGTAAGCATTTATTATTATCTATTATTGTGCATATCGCCTCCATACCATATACCATTTATGTATTATTTCATTTATCTATGCTTATTGCAATAACATTTCCGTATTATTTCATTTATCTATGCTTATTGCAATCATATATATTTTGTATTACTAATACTATTACTTTTATATAATCTTGTTAACGTTTATTTTGATTATATATAATTGTCTTATAACCACATATTATTCTATGATTTATATCGTACCTCATGTCCATACATACATATAAATGTTACAATCATATTATAAATATTATATGTGAATGCTAAAACCCCACGCATAATAACCGCTCTAACAAAGTTAATAAACCGCTTTGTTTTAAATCACGCTTCAACTTATTTGTGTTCAACCACTGGTACGAAACATCTAAAATCCAAATACACGAGTTAGTGAAACAGCTGATTCCGATTCGCGAGCTCGGGAGCAGTGACTGTGTTTACAAACATATCTTTGCATAGCCTGTGTATAGCTGCACGTCCAGACGAATTTCGCAGAAATATTACGAGTAACTTTTTGTGCCTATGCAGCAGTAAATCCAATTAGGCAAAACCAAAATAAAGTGCTAACGGGTGTTACCCCAAATCATAACAATCTAACCATTCCCTGGTCGTTCAGTGCTACGAATCTGGTATTCGCGCCTAAAATCCTGCTCTCCGCAGTGCCACGAATCTGGCATTCGCGCCTGTATTCCTAAGAACGTTCGGTGCTACGAATCTGGTATTCGCGCCTAAAATCCTGCTCTCCGCAGTGCCACGAATCTGGCATTCGCGCCTGTATTCCTAAGAACGTTCGGTGCTACGAATCTGGTATTCGCGCCTAAAATCCTGCTCTCCGCAGTGCCACGAATCTGGCATTCGCGCCTGTATTCCTAAGAACGTTCGGTGCTACGAATCTGGTATTCGTGCCTGAATCCTACTCTCCGCAGTGCCACGAATCTGGCATTCGCGCCTGTATTCCTAAGAACGTTCGGTGCTACGAATCTGGTATTCGTGCCTGAATCCTACTCTCCGCAGTGTCACGAATCTGGCATTCGTGCCTGCGTTCCCTCAAGTATTACCCCATCTATGCCACAGCCCTAAAGACCTCACCCGGGACGTGACATAATTTTTGGTGACAGCGCGGTGGGATTTACGTTTACCGTTGATAAGAAATAGATTCTGTGACGCGGTACCCACAAAGTCCCGCTATTTATCATGTGCATTAAACATCCTAGTCGGTGTGAATCATCCTACAGGAGCCGCAGATTACAAAGTTTGACGGCATATTTAAATGAGCTAACCTGCATTTCGGGTGGCGTAGCTACAACTATTGACGGCAGCGAGATTTGCTTAAAATGCTCTAAACAAGCACCCGCTGATACCGTAGAGATATATTGGACTCATTATTACTATACATATAGAACCCCAATCTACTGCCCTCGATGCAGAAACTCGCTAATTCCAGAACGCCCAATAAGAAACTGCATCGAGTGCTTTGAAAGTTATATGCTCTCGAATAAGAGCTATAGAAGGTTTGATAATTATCAACAATAAGTAAATAACGGCTGACGGGCGCCGAAAATAATAAAATCTTAAAATAAACATGTCCTTGTACGGCGATACCGGGTACTCTCGCATAATGGCCCAAAACGCGGGTCCTTCCCCTAGCGCTGTAGATAAAACAACCGCCGAAAAAATGAAGCGGGTGCAATTATTACAGCAAATTCAAGCCGAAATTGAAAGCTCGTACGCGGAATTTGTCGCAAACCGGGAATCTAATACGCGTTCAGGCGTAGTCTCCGATTCGGATGGCCCCGCGTGGGAAGGTTTCTCCAGCCAACTTCAAACCATCCACGGAATGCTGGAAAAGCTTCTTGTACCCCCGCCAATTACGAATAATTTTGCCACACCGGGTTCCTCCCGTTTCAATAGGCAACCGCTTCAACCGGTAATTAATCATAACAATGTTCCGGACCAGGATCCAACACCCCAGATCACATTAAAAGACGCCGTAAAAGCGGTCCCAAAGTTTAACGGTTACAACATGTCCGTTTTGCAATTCGCGAGAGCCTGCAATAGGGCTAAGGCTCTGATTCCCTCGCAAGCCGAACCCCAGCTAGCGAGGTTGTTGACAAATAAACTGCAAGACCATGCGTACTTGGCCGTTGAGGATCGGGTCTTTGACACCGTAAATGATTTAATAAAACAGTTAAAACGTACCTTCTCCCCCGCGAAAACATCAGATCACTATCGAGGAGAACTTGCAAACGTTATCAAAGGAACCAACGAGCACATGTTGGAATATATTCAACGCGTCAAAGATCTCCGATCCGCCATTCTAGAAGAAGATAGTGAAAATTACCGCGACTTCGCCCGAAATCACCCTCAGGATCTGGATCGCCTAGCCCTAGATTCATTTGTCGATGGTCTTCCACCCTACATAAGGATGAGATTACTACGATGCAACTTCGGAACGCTCGACGAAGCGTTCGATCAGGCAGTTTTCGTGGACAAAGAAATAGAGAGGGACCGTCTCCGGTTTTCCGAACAAAAGGCTCCTAAATTAATATGTCAAATTTGTAATAAGACAGGACACGACGCACTGTCCTGTAGGAGTAACCAAAGAATTGCCTCCCAACCTTCCGAAAGATATCCCCAAAACCGAGCCACGGAATATGGTAACCAGGCCCCTAATCCTTTGCTCCCTTACTGGGACAAAACTCGACCTCCTCCCTCAAGACCTACAGAATTGCGTATCTGCGATTATTGCAAGAAGCCTGGACACGCGATCTCAGAATGCAGAAAACGCATCAAGCCCATCCATAAGGATCCTAGAAGTTTGTGGGAAATAGAGTCAAAAAATACCCCGTCGGGTACCGACGGATGCGAACCGTGGAGTAGGCCAACCAGGAGCGCACCCACTTATGATTCAGTCGAAAACACCAGCAATACCGTAAAAACCGGTATCATTCAAATGAAAACAGTTGGTCAGGCCCCGTCTGTGAGAATTCATTCACCAGAATTTCGGAAAACACCCGAGTTCATAATCAACAAAATTACTGAGGTAAATGTGCCAAAATTTCAGGACATCAATCCGACGCAAGTGCTATTAAGTGGCACCTCTCTGGACCCAGTTTCCACCCTTGGAACAATAAGGGTACTGCCAAAAGAGACTAAGACGTCTAAATGCGTCACTCCTATCCCAGCCCTAACAAAAATCAAGCCCCTCTTACCCCAGGATCCGTCGATCCACCACATCGAGGCATCCGTGAAGGTGCACTCACTCAAACCCCTTTTGCATTACGCAAAATCAGCCCTTCCCATAACCTCCCATAAGTCTCTCGCGGTTACACTAAAACCAGACCGACAGAAAATCCAAACCGTTCTGAACTACTCAGCACCTTGCAAACCCAAAAGAGTTACAATTTACCTCGAACTGACCGGATATTACATAACGTCTATCCCAGAATTCTCTAGAACGGCTCGGCCTTTGACCACATTTCAGGAAAAGGACACTCCATTTGACTGGGGATCGTCCCAAAAAGTCGCTTCTAACCACTTAAAGTCGGCATTGCGAAAGGAACCAATCCTGCAATATCCGAACTTTGAGCTGGAATTCCGTACCTCTGAAAATACTATAGGAGGGATATTAAACCAGGCAGTTGTTAAAAAGAACCTGCCAATCGTTTACACCCCCTGTATCTTAAATAACGAGAAGATTTTACAAAGATCAATCTCCGAAAATCACCCGAATCCCGGGAAAAGCGATAAAGTCGCTGAAGATTCTCCAAGTAAACCTCCTGCAAGCGGAAAATGCTCCAAGCGACCGCGCGAAAAATCGGACGACGACTTAGAAGACAGGTCAAAACATAGGCCAAGCAACCCCAAGCGGCCTCGGTTCTCCAGTTCTCCGGTCCATGTGGCGACGAGTGGAAGCAACCCCGTCGACCCTGCAATTCCCACATCCAACGCTCACTTTAGAAGAAAATGTAAAAAGATTCAACTGCACAGAAAGATGCGCCGGAAAACATCATCTGCAGAAATTCCACTACAAATCTCCCCAGAAAACATACGTAAACCACTACCTAAAACAAAAGCAGACAACACTTATAAATTACCTATCCAGAATTTATTCATAAAATATTTAGTGTGCGCGTTTCTCAGCCTATTAACATTTATTAAGACCGCTAACGTATTCATTAAAATTTCCAGTTATCACTTCGGAGCTCTTAGAGCCATTCTCACCGACCAAGCAGCACATTTTACTCGAAATTTCGCGAAAGCAGTACCACGGGAATGTAAAATGCAACAATTCCGAACCAGAGACTTTCACCCACAGACTAACGGCTCTTTAGAAAGATTGCATCTCGTTGTGACCGAATGCTTAAAATTGTTAATCAGTAAATACAGTGACTGGTACGAATGGATTAACTTGTCCGCATCCTCGTATAATACTGGTGTCCACACTGGATACATAAAGCATAAACTATTTTTCGCAAAACTTGCAATACCTAGCCAGACCCCGGTCATCGAAAAGAATGAAAACGAAACATATTTAGGTTGCCTTTCGAAACTGAGTAGGAACTTGCGGCACAAAAGACATTATGATCGTCCCGCCCACGTGTGCGAGAGTCCCCGTTGACCCCAAGTCAACAAAATACTTTAATCATTTTTCTACAATAGATAGTTGCTACTGCAACATTTATTGCAATCGTCATTCAAAAAGAGGAAAGGAAGGAAAATCACATCCCTCCTCGCTAAAATCATCTCATATGTCATCATCAGGGAGGCGTCTCCGCAGACTATCATCACCATAGATGACTCCCTCCCCACCAACATCAATCAACAGAAAGCAGCTCCAAGAAGCCACTACCCCTTCGCCCCGTATAGACCCCTCTTACAAAAACAAAACACCCAAACCCTGTGTTGAGAAATGCTACGCATTTCTTCATATAGGGGGGGAGGTGTGACGTCCCACTATTTTTCGCACGTTCCTATTTAATAATACACCTTAGCGGTCCCCATCTCGAGATGGTCAGTACGAAGCCTCCTTCACTTATTCGCCCAACGAGGCACGAATTCCCTCCTCAAAACTAAATCTAAACAAGTCCCTCGCCCCAAAATCTTCTTAAACCGAGACCACGTCTCACTCCTTCTCTAAGACCCTCCAAATCCAAGCCATTCAAACCCCTTTCCCGTTAAAATACCCAAAATCCATGCGATGGGTTGAATATCTCCAAATACCGTTCATAAAAACCCAAGAAGCCTAACTGCGAAGAATACCTGGCGTACGTGCCGTAAATGTATTCTAATAATAGAATATTATAGAAAAACCCCGGAAGTCCTACTACGCATAATTCGGAAATTGTGTCAAGGTCCTTACCGCATACAACCCCGCAAGGACCCCGCGAAAATCTTATAAATACGAAGGACCGAGAGGCCAGGACTCTCTTTTCATCGACAAACTTCAATAGCGAAACTCTCGTCTTCGACAGTAATTACTGCGAAAGTATCTTTTATAAAAATATAATTATACAAAGTGTAAATTCAGTGCTCTACGGCAAATACTGTAAGCATTTATTATTATCTATTATTGTGCATATCGCCTCCATACCATATACCATTTATGTATTATTTCATTTATCTATGCTTATTGCAATAACATTTCCGTATTATTTCATTTATCTATGCTTATTGCAATCATATATATTTTGTATTACTAATACTATTACTTTTATATAATCTTGTTAACGTTTATTTTGATTATATATATTTGTCTTATAACCACATATTATTCTATGATTTATATCGTACCTCATGTCCATACATACATATAAATGTTACAATCATATTATAAATATTATACAGGGTGTAAACAGTATACGTAGCAATATTTTAGGGGGTGGTAGGGGAGGTCCAATGGAACATAAAAGTCCTATGACATAGTGTCCGATCTGTCTCCATTTTACAGTAATAATGCCCTAAAGTTTGCACCATGCGTTTGAAACGGATAGTAGCTCGCGCATATTGGTGAGACCAACACATTGAAACAGGGTGTTGACTTCTGATCTTTCATGTAATTCCCAAAGTGGTGTGTTTTTCGGAAGGAAAGACTCTTAAGAGTGATCCTCCAGCGACTCGACTCAAGGAGATGCCGCATCGTATCCCGTGGCGAAGACAACACCCCGCGATACTTAACCGCAAGTTTATGGCTTTCAATCCTCGAAGGAGTTTGAATACCTATTAAGAACCAAACTCTTCCAGCTCCGCATTGCTCATCAGATCTCTGCGAAAACGACGGCAATCGATACCTTTCGTCATCGTTTGGTTGTCATTTAAAGTGAATTACGAGTAAAAGATAAATCGAGGAAAATCATGTCAAACGTAAAATAATGAATACACATTTTTTTTTAAAACAGAATCGAAAATAATAATTATTTGAAGTGAGAGGACAAGAAGTACGTAAATTTCGTTTTCAAATATCGCATAAACAAAAAAGTAATGGAACAGGAAATAAACAAAACGTGATCGTAGTTCGTTATTGTGATAAGAATCCGTAGTTTAATAACGGCCAACACTGTTGCTGATAATGAATAAGTCTGTTTAAAACCCCCGAAGACAAAATTTAGGTACGGAAATTTAGAGAATTATCGCCGGAAATAAGTCATATCCTGCGTTAAATTTAATAACTAATAATCACCAATAAAGTAACTAAAACTCACCCTTTCGGAAATTCACCTGCAGCTTGAAAACCTGCGTCACTAGGTCACTGAACTGGTCCTGGTCAGCGACGGATGCGTCTAGTGCACAGCTGGTCCCAGGTATGCGACACCACCCAAAGTAAAAGGGTCGCAATGTCAAGTGCGATCGGGTTAATGTAGATACGGAATATTCACTTCACTGCACGGTTACTAACACTGATCACTTAATTTATTTTTCACGGAACGCGTTGTTCGTACCTTATGAAAATTGGTGAAAATGAATTTTCACTCCGCGTCCGGTGCCGCGGATATAGCCGCCCAAATGCTCGTACAGCAGTAATTGCGTCTCCGTTGTTCTAGGTTTATGCTCAGAACAACGCGTAATACTCTTCTCTGACGCGATTGCAAACTGACTGACAGGATCTTTTCCAAGCAACTTCCTCTACCCCAAGTAGTTTCTCTCATTCCATTATGAGTTAACTCCCACCAGGATAAGATGCTTTAGGTAAAAAGAAGCCAGCACCTTGAAGAGGAGGAACCTTCCCTCTTAGATTTCGGTGGAAGAGGAGGAATCGTCCCTCTGTGATGTCGGTGGTGGAGGAACCCTCTCCCTCTTGGTGACGTAGTGCGGGAAAAACCGGGCATCTGGCGAACAAACCTTCGCCAAGTTGACCGGTCGAAGAGTCTCGCCCAGGGTCGCGGCTTACGACCGTATTGTCCCGCGAGTCAGCAGTGAGTCGAGGTTACGGTATACCCCGCTGGCAAAACAATGAACGGATTTTCTCAGAGCGAGGACGGTCGAGCTGTCCAAAAAAGATGGCACGATGTCGATTGCCGCCTATTAGACATCTGGCAGGCAAATGTTTCCTAAAAGGCTTCGACGGTAAGCAATTGCCTGGCAATATCGAACTGTTAAAATTACCGCCTCGCTCTGAGCCCCTTTTCGTTCCGGTAAGACGGAACACCGAGTTCACGTCTGCTACGAGGCGGAACCAACTATGTCATAAATTACCGAAAACTGTAGGAAATCGTTCTCTACCGCCGACTCGTGGGACAATACGATCATAAACCGCGACCCTGGCGAAATGCTCTGGCCCATCAGGCTGATTAATTTTTGGGAACTAGCAATTAAAAAGTATTATTCAACATCAATACGGCTCGCGAAGAGACACAGGAAGAAGGAGACCATTTAGTTCGCTGACTTGCGCAAAGTCCCGCCTGCTTCGTCCTACCTTCAAATTAAAGACCGACCCCTTATCTCTCGAGTATAAACACGCGCTTCGCCAAGGTCGCGGTTTATGATCGTATTGTCCCACGAGTCGGCGGTAGAGAACGATTTCCTACAGTTTTCGGTAATTTATGACATAGTTGGTTCCGCCTCGTAGCAGACGTGAACTCGGGATATCGGAAAAGGGAAACAGGAAACAGGATTTTTTTCTTTATAGCAACTCGAAGACTTTCAGTTTCTCTTCTCTTCGGACCCTTTCGAACCGAAACACGTGGTGTCTGCTGCCTACCTCGAAGCAATGGGTACATTGGCAGTAAAAGAAGGGAGCGCGGGCTTTTGTGAAAGTGTAGGATGGTTCGTTCGTTGCACTTCTGCAAAGCACGTGTGTCTGGAAAATGTAATGGCTTCTTTTTACATAAAACATCTTGTCCTGGTGGGACAATAAATTAGGTGATCAGTGTTAGTAACCGTGCAGTGAAGTGAATATTCCGTATCTACATTAACCCGATCGCACTTGACATTGCGACCCTTTTACTTTGGGTGGTGTCGCATACCTGGGACCAGCTGTGCCCTGGACGCATCCGTCGCTGACCAGGATCAGTTCAGTGACCTAGTGACGCAGGTTTTCAAGCTGCAGGTGAATTTCTGAAAGGGTGAGTTTTAGTTAGTTTATTGGTGATTTTTTGTTTTTAAATTTAACGCAGGCTATGACTTATTTCCGGCGATAATAACCCATTTTTTCCTGTGTCCGAACGCGAGGCGTAGGTATTGATGGTGAATAATACTTTTTTATTGCTATATTGGTGTTTCGAAAAATAATTAAGCGGTTCGTCAGGGTCACGGTTTATAACCGTATTGCCCCACGAGTCGGCGAACGACAACGGTACATGCGGGTCCGAAGTCATCGCATGTACTACCCATCGATACAGCAATATACCGATTAACTCAGGCCGAGGAATGTCTAAAATTTTTAAAGACCGCGCCACGTTCTTGATTGTCGACAGTATTAATGTTCATATCTTCCGGAAAGAAGCTAGCGTTCTTGCCGTGATTGATTGGTGGTGCCGCTTGCTTCGTCCTCCCTTCAAATTAAAGACGGATCCCTTATCTTGCGAGTATAAACACGTGCTCAAAATTCACAACAAAAGCACGCGCTGATGTATTCAATGCGAGAATGGGCGAGACGTAGGGAAGAGATTATGTTGTAACAACTCGGATCTGCATTCCTGCAGAATGCGAAGTTTCTGCTTCTCACAGCAATATCTCCTCCCCTAGGTCCACCTTCTCTCGCACGGAATACGTCAACTCGTGCTTCTGTTTTGGAATTCGAGCGTGTGTTTATACTCGAGAGATAAAGGATCCGTCTCCAATTTGAAGGGAAGACGGCGTAGGTGGAGTCATGTGCAGTGACTACCCTTTTTCTTCCTGTGTCCCTGCACAAAACGTTTTGCCCCTCCCCCTCTCCAACTGTCCCGACAAAGATAGACAAATTATTCACTAAACTAGAGATTTAAAGTTTATTCTATGGTAAATGGCCTTTCTAATTTCATACGGACTACAAGAGGTTCCCTGATTCGAAGTATTTTGTTCAGCGCTGCGTTTAGTTGTGAATCGGTATTTCCGTCAACCAGGAAATGCACTAATAACAGTATTTCATTCCCCCTTGTAAACCACCTCAGAAGTCCGCACATGTGCATTGCATGGCCAGGCCGACCTGTAATCCGCTTCGATTGAGGTAAGTCATAAGATCATAAAGGCCTGACCGTTTTAAGGGACTCTAAGGTCGGGTACGCGACTCTGGCCGCTCGCGCTGAACGGTCTATGGAGTCGCAAGACTACCAGCCCTTTACGTGCAATCCGGATGTCCGTGTTTTTCGCCTGACAGAAAAAGATACTTCCGCTAGCAGGTATCCGCCGCCGCACTGCCAATCAGGGTTCACACGAAGTCCTTCGTCAACCCTGATTGGTTCTGCAAATCACTGCCTCTACCACCCAGTTCCACGTTTGTGTTTTCTTTGGCCATGGAAAACGCAGAAAACTCAGTCAAGACATAACAGTCACCACACTCGGTCTCCGAAACCTAACAAGACGTTTCCATTTTGGTGACACCATCCGTGCGAAATCGCTGATCGTGCGACACGTGCTCGCGAACTATTTTTAAGTGAAAAAGTGTGGAAGTGATTTTATCAAGCATGCAGACCAATGCGGGGTATTCGTGCAACGAAATGTTTAACATGATTATCATGTATGGGGAGGCTGACTGCAGCGCATTAGGTGCGAAGCAATTATACGCGGAACGGTATCCTCATCTGCGACAACCATCCCGGCAGTTTATCGTCAATTTATGTGAAACATTGCACACTACGGGTTCCTTTTTCCCTCGCATCGAAGGAAGAGGGCCAAGAAGGAATATCGACAGGGAAGTTGAAATCCTTGAACATATTCATAATAACTCTGCCCGCAGTACGAGGAGTATTGCTCGAGAAATGGGACTCTCCCATACGTATGTCCATCGCACATTGCGTGATGAAGGTTTGTAGGAGTTTAGTTGTATAAAGTGACATTTCTTTATAAATTTACCTATTCTTACTTTAAATTCACATTTCATTGTAGCTGTAAATTCTTCACTAAATGTATCGCCAAATTTTTATTAAGTGCACCCCCCGGTGAAAAAATCCATTTTTTTGCATATTTTCATTCCACAACATCTCAAGAATGATCAGGTAAAATTTTAGAACGAAATTCCTGACGGCAAAGATTTTACATGCAGTTCAGGGGGATTAACAGTGTGACGCCCTTAAAATAGGTGTATGTTTGTGCGTGTGCGTGTGTGCGTGAGCGGCGTGCGTTGTTTTAAACGAATAAACGCATGGAAAATAGGGCGCTCACTCAATAGGATTCTACTCGTACTTACATTGGCTTCCGTGCTACCCTGTATTGCAAATTTTCATACAGTCAATTTTTTTTAAGAAACATTTTTGTGTGAGAAAACCCCATGTTTCGGGGACTCTACCGTTTAACCATTTAGCCATCATCGCCCAGTTGTTTCTTAACACTCCCCGAAGATAACGCGATAACCACACATGTGTAATTAAGGAATATCTTTGGTTTTTTTAATTTGGATGATCCTGTCTAAAGCAGAGTTGAGTATAATCAATTACAAGTGTAATTACTTTCATTACAATTACAGAGTAATTCCGATTAAAAAGTAATAGCAATTAGATGTAATTGTCCTGCACACTTACAATTACAATTACAATTACAATTACAATTACAATTACAATTACAATTGTAAGTGTGCAGGACAATTACATCTAATTCCTATTACATTTTAATCGGAATTACTCTGTAATTGTAATGAAAGTAATTACACTTGTAATTGATTATACTCAACTCTGCTTTCGACAGGATCATCCAAATTAAAAAAACCAAAGATATTCCTTAATTACACATTACAATTGTAATTGTGGTCAACTAAATTAACGATTACAGAAAGTAATCTGTAATTGAATTACACAATTACATTTCAATCGTAATTTGTAATTACATTACATTTTGCCCAACTCTGATTTGTAGGAGAATAAAGTGCAAAAAGTTTCAGACTCATACATTGTATACCATTTTCTACAAAATATCATAAAAGTCACCTATGTTTTCGCGCGATTTAACCGGGGGATGCCTTTAATATCTGAGTCACTGACGTTATCCTGGCTATCGACTAATGATTAGATACTTTTTATTTTATCTTTTATTTTCGCATATTTCATTAATAACACCAACTACCACTAATTAAAGAATTATTATTCCAAAATCCCACAGGCTTATACCCTTATCACTCGCAACGGGTGCAAAATTTATTACCAGGGGATTTTGAGAGACGGCGGACTTTCTGCCGGTGGTTCCTCGATAGAGTGGGAGAAGATGACCAGTTTCCGACGATCGTACTCGCAGCAGATGAGTCAACGTTCACACGTTCTGGAATATTTAATTTCCACAATTCCCACGCATGGGAACCCATGAATCCCCATAATATTGTGACGGGGCACTTCCAGCACGAGCTGAGGCTAAACATATGGGCTGGGGTAGTAGGCGATCATCTCCTCGGACCGCATATTTTGCCGGCGCGTCTAAATAGCGCAAAATATGCCAGATTTCTTCGACGCGATTTGCCACTTCTGCTAGAAGATGTTTGCCTGGCCACCCGAAGAAATATGTGGCTTCTTCACGACGGCGCCCCAGTCCATATGGGAAGAGCTATTCCAGCTATACAACGAATATGGGGGAATCGTGTAATTGCACGGAATGGTGCGGTTGCGTGGCCGCCAAGAAGCCCAGATTTAAATCCAATGGATTTTTACGTATGGGGCCACATGAAATCGTTAGTATACACCGACACCGAATTTGAAACCTTAGAGGAATTGCGAGGTAGAGTATTTCATGCTGGTAACGTTATACGCGAGCAGCCTGGAATATTCGCCCGCGTTCGCGACAATTGGTTGCGTCGGTGTCAGGCGTGTCTGGATGCAAACGGCAACCATTTCGAGCATCTTTTGTAAATAAATGTAGGTAGCGAAATTTGTATTTCTTTACTACACATTCAGGTCAGAGTAGCCACGCATTGACAGTAGCTTGTTGCGTGATAGTTTAATCACACTAAAAGGAAAGAAACAGTTTTATCACTTTCTGGAAAAAAAACAACACGTTTTGCAGTCACGTCGTCAAAGGAGTTTAGTTCCATGTAAATCAATGCATTTTTCGTTAGCATCAAAACTGTCACGCAATAAATTGCCACCACTGCGCGCCTGACCTAAGAACACGTGTAGAGTTTTCGTTCACTTGTTTCTTATCTTCTAGCTGACGACCCTAACTGCCTCCGCTATTGCAAACAGATCCTCAATGGGACCGCTACTGTAAGGGGCCCAAAGTTACTTAGTTACTGGGTCATCTTGAACAGCTCACAACGGGCGGTCTTTGTGCTACGGCTCATCTGTGTGCGTGTAGCGACGATCTTTTCCACAAACATCTCCGATGTTTAAACCTTTATAACAGCTAAACTATACGAGATACAACAAAATGTATTCAGACCATTTTACTCTACTGGTGGTCTCCAATGTATGTGCAAAATTATGGAATCCTGCGACTATTAGTTTAGCATATAGACATGTTAACTTTGAGGCATTATTACTGTAAAATGGAGACCGATCGGACATTATGTCATAGGACTTTTATGTTTCATTGGACCTCCCCTACCACCCCCTAAAATATTGCTACGTATACTGTTTACACCCTGTATGTGAATGCTAAAACCCCACGCATAATAACCGCTCTAACAAAGTTAATAAACCGCTTTGTTTTAAATCACGCTTCAACTTATTTGTGTTCAACCACTGGTACGAAACATCTAAAATCCAAATACACGAGTTAGTGAAACAGCTGATTCCGATTCGCGAGCTCGGGAGCAGTGACTGTGTTTACAAACATATCTTTGCATAGCCTGTGTATAGCTGCACGTCCAGACGAATTTCGCAGAAATATTACGAGTAACTTTTTGTGCCTATGCAGCAGTAAATCCAATTAGGCAAAACCAAAATAAAGTGCTAACGGGTGTTACCCCAAATCATAACAATCTAACCATTCCCTGGTCGTTCAGTGCTACGAATCTGGTATTCGCGCCTAAAATCCTGCTCTCCGCAGTGCCACGAATCTGGCATTCGCGCCTGTATTCCTAAGAACGTTCGGTGCTACGAATCTGGTATTCGCGCCTAAAATCCTGCTCTCCGCAGTGCCACGAATCTGGCATTCGCGCCTGTATTCCTAAGAACGTTCGGTGCTACGAATCTGGTATTCGTGCCTGAATCCTACTCTCCGCAGTGCCACGAATCTGGCATTCGCGCCTGTATTCCTAAGAACGTTCGGTGCTACGAATCTGGTATTCGTGCCTGAATCCTACTCTCCGCAGTGTCACGAATCTGGCATTCGTGCCTGCATTCCCTCAAACATTCAGTGCCACGAATCTGGCATTCGCGCCTGAATTCCTACCTTCCGCAGTGTCACGAATCTGGCATTCGCGCCTGCATACCCTCAGACGTTCAGTGCACGAATCCTGCATTCGAGCCAGAATTTCTATCTTCCGCAGAGCCACGAATCTGGCATTCGCGCCTGCGTTCCCTCAAGTATTACCCCATCTATGCCACAGCCCTAAAGACCTCACCCGGGACGTGACAGAAAAATAATTGAAAAATATTTGAAAAATATTTGAAAAATATTTGAAAAATAATTGAAAAATAATTGAAAAATAATAGAAAAATAATTGAAAAATAATTGAAAAATAATTGAAGAATAGTTGAAAAATAATTGAAAAATAATTGGATAATAATAATTGAAAAATAATTGAAAAATAATTAAAAAATAATTGAAAAATAATTCAAAAATAATTAAAAAATAATTGAAAAATAATTGAAAAATTATTGAAAAATAATTGAAAAATAATTAAAAATAATTGAAAAATAATTGAAAAATAATTGAAAAAAATATAAGAATAATTGAAAATTAATTGAAAAATAATTGAAAAAAAAATTTAAAAAAATTGAAAAATAATTGAAAAATAATTGAAGAATAGTTGAAAAATAATTGAAAAATAATTGAAAAATTAGTGAAAAATAATTGAAAAATTATTGAAAAATAATTGAAAAATTATTGAAAAATAATTGAAAAATTATTGAAAAATAATTGAAAAATTATTGAAAAATAATTGAAAAATTATTGAAAAATAATTGAAAAATAATTTAAGAATAGTTGAAAAATAATTGAAAAATAATTGAAAAATTATTGAAAAATAATTGAAAAATAATTGAAAAATAATTGACAAATAATTGAAAAATAATTGAAAAATAATTGAAAAATAAATGAAAAATAATTGAAAAATAATTGAAAAATAATTGAAAAATAATTGAAAAATAATTGAAAAATAATTGAAAAATAATTGGCTAATAATAATTGAAAAATTATTGAAAAATAATTGAAAAATAATTGAAAAGTAATTGAAAAATAATTGAAAAATAATTAAAAAATAATTGAAAAATAATTGAAAAATTATTAAAAAATAATTGAAAAATAATTGAAAAATTATTGAAAAATAATTGAAAAATAATTGAAAAATAATTGAAAAATAATTGAAAAAAATATAAGAATAATTGAAAAATAATTGAAAAATAATTGAAAAAAAAATTTTAAAAAATTGAAAAATAATTGAAAAATAATTGAAGAATAGTTGAAAAATAATTGAAAAATAATTGAAAAATTATTGAAAAATAATTGAAAAATTATTGAAAAATAATTGAAAAATTATTGAAAAATAATTGAAAAATTATTGAAAAATAATTGAAAAATTATTGAAAAATAATTGAAAAATTATTGAAAAATAATTGAAAAATAATTTAAGAATAGTTGAAAAATAATTGAAAAATAATTGAACAATTATTGAAAAATAATTGAAAAATAATTGAAAAATAATTGAAAAATAATTGAAAAATAATTGAAAAATAATTGAAAAGTAATTGAAAAATAATTGAAAAATAATTGAAAAATAATTGAAAAATAATTGAAAAATTATTGAAATATAATTGAAAAATAATTGAGAAATAATTGAAAAATAATTGAAAAGTAATTGAAAAATAATAGAAAAATAATTGAAAAATAATTGAAAAATAATTGAAAAATAATTGAAAAATAATTTAAGAATAGTTGAAAAATAATTGAAAAATTATTGAAAAATAATTGAAAAATATTTGAAAAATAGTTGAAAAATAATTGAAAGATAATTGAAGAATAATTGAAAAATAATTGAAAAATAATTGAAAAATAATTGAAAAGTAATTGAAAAATAATTGAAAAATAATTGAAAAATAATTGAAAAATAATTGAAAAATAATTGAAAAATAATTGTAAAATTATTGAAATATAATTGAAAAATAATTGAAAAACAATTGAAAAATAATTGAAAAATAATTGAAAAGTAATTGAAAAATAATAGAAAAATAATTGAAAAATAATTGAAAAATAATTGTAAAATTATTGAAAAATAATTGAAAAATAATTGAACAATAGTTGAAAAATAATTGAAAAATAATTGAAAAATTATTGAAAAATAATTGAAAAATTATTGAAAAATAATTGAAAAATTATTGAAAAATAATTGAAAAATTATTGAAAAATAATTGAAAAATTATTGAAAAATAATTGAAAAATAATTTAAGAATAGTTGAAAAATAATTGAAAAATAATTGAACAATTATTGAAAATTAATTGAAAAATAGTTGAAAAATAATTGAAAAATTATTGAAAAATAATTGAAAAATTATTGAAAAATAATTGAAAAATAATTGTAAAATTATTGAAATATAATTGAAAAATAATTGAAAAACACTTGAAAAATAATTGAAAAATAATTGAAAAGTAATTGAAAAATAATTGAAAAATAATGGAAAAATAATTGAAAAATAATGGAATAATAATTGAAATATAATTGAAAAATAATTGAAAAATTATTGAAAAATAATTGAAAAATATTGGAAAAATAGTTGAAAAATAATTGAAAGATAATTGAAAAATAATTCAAAAATAATTAAAAAATAATTGAAAAATAATTGAAAAATTATTGAAAAATAATTGAAAAATAATTAAAAATAATTGAAAAATAATTGAAAAATAATTGAAAAATAATGGAAAAATAATTGAAAAAAAATTGAAAAATAATTGAAAAATAATTGAAAAATAATTGAAGATTAGCTGAAAAATAATTGAAAAATAATTGAAAAATAATTGAAAAATAATTGAAAAATAATTGAAAACTTATTGAAAAATAATTGAAAAATAATTGAAAAATAATTGAAGAATAGTTGAAAAATAATTGAAAATAATTGAAAAATAATTGAAAAATAATTGAAAAATAAATGAAAAATAATTGAAAAATAATTGAAAAATAATTGAAAAATAATTGAAAAATAATTCAAAAATAATTGAAAAATAATTCAAAAATAATTGAAAAATAATTGAAAAATAATTTGAAAAATTATTGAAAAATAATTGAAAAATAATTGAAGAATAGTTGAAAAATAATTGAAAAATAATTGAAAACTAATTGAAAAATAATTGAGAAATTATTGAAGAATAGTTGAAAAATAATTGAAAAATAATTGAAAAATAATTGAAAAATAATTGAAAAATAATTGAAAAAAATTGAAAAGTAATTGAAAAATAATTGAAAAATAATTGAAAAATAATTGAAAAATAATTGAAAAATAATTGAGAAATAATTGAAAAATAATTGAAAAGTAATTGAAAAATAATTGAGCATTAATTGAAAAATAATTGAAAAATAATTGAAAAATAATTGAAAAATAATTGAATAATAATTGAAAAATAATTGAAAAATAATTGAAAAATAATTGAAAAATAATTGAAAAGTAATTGAAAAATAATTGAAGAATAGTTGAAAAATAATTGAAAAATAATTGAAAAATAATTGAAAAATAGTTGAAAAATGATTGAAAAATGATTGAAAAATAATTGCAAAATAATTGAATAACAATTGAAAAGTAATTGAAAAATAATTGAAAAATAATCGAAAAACAATTGAAAAATAATTGAAAAATAATTGAAAAATAATTGAAAAATAATTAAAAAATAATTGAAAAATAATTGAAAAATAATTGAAAAATAATTGAAAAGTAATTGAAAAATTATTGAAAAATAAATGGTAAAAATAATTGAAAAATAATTGAAAAGTAATAGAAAAATAATTGAAAAGTAATTGAAAAATAATTGAAAAATAATTGAAAAATAATTGAAAAATAATTGAAAAATAATTGAAAAATAATTGAAAAATAATTGAAAAATAATTGAAAAATAATTGAAAATTATTGAAAAATAAATGGTAAAAATAATTGAAAAATAAATGGTGAAAATAATTGAAAAATAATTGAAAAGTAATTGAAAAATAATTGAAAAATAATTGAAAAATAATTGAAAAATAATTGAAGAATAGTTGAAAAATAATTGAAAATAATTGAAAAATAATTGAAAAATAATTGAAAAATAAATGAAAAATAATTGAAAAATAATTGAAAAATAATTGAAAAATAATTGAAAAATAATTCAAAAATAATTGAAAAATAATTCAAAAATAATTGAAAAATAATTGAAAAATAATTTGAAAAATTATTGAAAAATAATTCAAAAATAATTGAAGAATAGTTGAAAAATAATTGAAAAATAATTGAAAACTAATTGAAAAATAATTGAGAAATTATTGAAGAATAGTTGAAAAATAATTGAAAAATAATTGAAAAATAATTGAAAAATAATTGAAAACTAATTGAAAAAAATTGAGAAGTAATTGGAAAATAATTGAAAAATAATTGAAAAATAATTGAAAAATAATTGAAAAATAATTGAGAAATAATTGAAAAATAATTGAAAAGTAATTGAAAAATAATTGACAAATAATTGAAAAATAATTGAAAAATAATTGAAAAATAATTTGAAAATAATTGAAAAATAGTTGAAAAAAAATTGAAAAATATTGAAAAATAATAGAAAAATAATTGAAAAAAAATTGAAAAAAAATTGAAAAATAATTGTAAAATAATTGAAACATAATTGAAGAATAGTTGAAAAATAATTGTAAAATTATTGAAAAATAATTGAAAAATTATTGAAAAATAATTGAAAAATAATTGAAAAATTATTGAAAAATAATTGAAAAATAATTGAAAAATAATTGAAAAATAATTGAAAAATAATTGAAAAATTATTGAAAACTAATTGAAAAATAATTGAAAAATAATTGAAAAGTAATTGAAAAATAATTGAAAAATAATTTAAAAATAATTTAAAAATAATTGAAAAGTAATTGAAAAATTATTGAAAAATAATTGAAAAATAATTGAAAAGTAATTGAAAAATTATTGATAAATAAATGGTAAAAATAATTGAAAAATAATTGAAAAGTAATAGAAAAATAATTGAAAAGTAATTGAAAAATAATTGAAAAATTATTGAGAAATAATTGAAGAACAGTTGAAAAATAATTGAAAAATAATTGAAAAATAATTGAAAAATAATTGAAAAATTATTGAAAAATAAATGGTAAAAATAATTTTAAAATAATTTAAAAATAATTGAAAAATAATTGAAAAATAATTGAAAAATAATTGAAAAATAATTGAAAAATAATTGAAAAATAATTGAAAAATAATTGAAAAATAATTGAAGAATAGTTGAAAAATAATTGTAAAATTATTGAAAAATAATTGAAAAATTATTGAAAAATAATTGAAAAATAATTGAAAAATTATTGAAAAATAATTGAAAAATAATTGAAAAATAATTGAAAAATAATTGAAAAATAATTGAAAAATTATTGAAAACTAATTGAAAAATAATTGAAAAATAATTGAAAAGTAATTGAAAAATAATTGAAAAATAATTTAAAAATAATTGAAAAATAATTGAAAAGTAATTGAAAAATTATTGAAAAATAATTGAAAAATAATTGAAAAGTAATTGAAAAATTATTGAAAAATAAATCGTAAAAATAAATGAAAAATAATTGAAAAGTAATAGAAAAATAATTGAAAAGTAATTGAAAAATAATTGTAAAATTATTGAAAAATAATTGAAGAATAGTTGAAAAATAATTGAAAAATAATTGAAAAATAATTGAAAAGTAATTGAAAAATTATTGAAAAATAAATGGTAAAAATAATTGAAAAATAATTGAAAAGTAATAGAAAAATAATTGAAAAGTAATAGAAAAATTATTGAAAAATAATTGAAGAATAGTTGAAAAATAATTGAAAAATAATTGAAAAATAATTGAAAAATAATTGAAAAATAATTGAAAAATTATTGAAAAATAAATGGTAAAAATAATTGAAAAATAATAGAAAAATTATTGAAAAATAATTGAAAAATAATTGATAAATAATTGAAAAATAATTGAAAAATAATTGAAGAATAGTTGAAAAATAATTGAAAAATAATTGAAAAATAATTGAAAAATAATTGAAAAATAATTGAAAAATAATTGGAAAATAATGGTAAATTAATTTAAGAATAGTTGAAAAATAATTGAAAAATAATTGAAAAATAATTGAAAAATAATTGAAAAATAATTGAAAAATAATAGAAAAATAATTTAAAAGTAATTGAAAAATAATTGAAAAATTATTGAAAAATAATTGAAGAACAGTTGAAAAATAATTGAAAAATAATTGAAAAATAATTGAAAAATTATTGAAAAATTATTGAAAAATAAATGGTAAAAATAATTGAAAAATAATTGAAAAATAATTGAAAAATAATTGAAAACTAATTGAAAAATAATTGCAAAAAAATTGGAAAAAAAGAAAAATAATGGTAAATTAATTGAAAAATAATTGAAAAATAATTGAAAAATAATTGAAAAATAATTGAAGAATAGTTGAAAAATAATTGAAAAATAATTGAAAAATAATTGAAAAATAATTGAAAAATAATTGAAAAATAATTGGAAAATAATGGTAAATTAATTTAAGAATAGTTGAAAAATAATTGAAAAATAATTGAAAAATAATTGAAAAATAATTGAAAAATAATTGAAAAATAGTTGAAAAATAGTTTAAAAGAAATTGAAAAATAATTGAAAAATAATTGAAAAATAATTGAAAAAAATTGAAAAAAAAAGAAAAATAATTGTAAAATAATTGAAAAATAATTGAAGAATAGTTGAAAAATAATTGAAAAATAATTGAAAAATAATTGAAAAATAATTGAAAAATAATTGAAAAATAGTTTAAAATAAATTGAAAAATAATTGAAAAATAATTGAAAAAAATTGAAAAAAAAGAAAATAATTGTAAAATAATTGAAAAATAATTGAAGAATAGTTGAAAAATAATTGAAAAATAATTGAAAAATAATTGAGAAATAATTGAAAAATAATTGAAGAATAGTTGGAACATAATTGATTAATAATTGAAAACTAATTGAAAGAGAATTGAAAAATAATTGAAAAATAATTGAAAAATAATTGAAAAATAGTTGAAAAATAATTGAAAAATAATTGAAAGATAATAGAAAAATAGTTGAAAAAAAAATAAAAAATAATTGAAAAATAATTGTAAAATAATTGAAAAATAATTGAAGAATAGTTGAAAAATAATTGAAAAATATGTTACGAGCCGAGGCTGAGGGCAATGTGAATGGCGGCTGCGAGGCCGAGGATTGAGTTTGTTTTTGGAGTTTGTTAGTAGCGGACGAACCGGGGTCTGGTATCCCCGGGAGCCGCTATAAGGAGGTTGGTTGTCGTGGACGAACCGGGGTCTGGTATCCCCGGGAGCCACTAGGAAGGTAAGCTTTCACGGACGAACCGGGGTCTGTTATCCCCGGGAGCCGCTAGGAAGGTGGAAGTCGTGGACGAACCGGGGTCTGGTATCCCCGGGAGCCACTAGGAGGTTGGTTGTCGTGGACGAACCGGGGTCTGGTATCCCCGGGAGCCACTAGGAAATGTTAGTTTAGCCTCGTAACTTTATAAAGTGATACACCTTGAGCGGTAAAGGAGTATCTATGTGGGTTTATCTCGAAGAGGAAATTCAGATAATGATTAATTTAAATAAAAGAACTCTGGGTTAGAAATAACTAATTATATTCTATAAGTTCAGTCTTTTACAAATGTTTTTAGTGTTTAATTGTCGCGGTACCTAAGTCCACCTCTCGGTTTTGACGCACTGAGAAATGCGGGGGTCTCAAAGACTTTAATATATTAACAACACCTATCAGAATCTACGTACTGTGTGGTTTAAGTTGTAATAATACTTGGAGAAGAACGTTACTCGATCTCGCTAGCCTCTTTCGTCTAAACGTGCTAGATTTGAAATGAGCCCCCGAGTGTAGATTCATGGCCCTTTTTATACGGTGAAATTCGGTTAGAAAGTAGTGGGGACATGAGTGCCTTCATTGAATATTAGTTTTCGGGGGAAATTCGGTTGCATCACACCACTGCAGGAAACGGTGACCCCGCCGGGTCACGTGCATTCCGGACACCCGAAAGGGTTAGAAAGTCAAAGATAAGTCTGCGTACGTAACACCTCCCCCTTTAGATAAATCATCGTTTATTACGATGCTTTTCCACCTTTCGGTGTCGGAAGTGCACGCGACCAAACAAAATATTACTCACTCGTGCAGAGGTGTGATGAAACCAAACCTTCCGCGGCCTATTGCGGTGTGTGTATGTGATAATTGTTGTGTACTGTGGGGCGATGTCGTGGGTGATGGGTGGCATCAGTCTTCGTTCCTCTGGATAGGGTCCTGTCTGCAATGCCTCTTGTTGAACTGCGCCTTCAGCGAGTCACCAGGGGTCCAGTCCTTAATGTTGTCGTCCGTCAAGTGGGCCAGCATCAGGTCGTTTTCCCAATAATATGAGACTATGATCCCATTGTTTTTATAGGCTTCCTTCGCCATCTGGTCCGTGAGGTCCTCTTCGGTCGCCTGACACCCATGGTCAGTGCCCCAGGTAGTCTGTGTTTGGCTGCCCCTTGCTCGAGCTACCTCTCCTTGGCCACGAACGAATTTTCCGGTGGGAAGGATCACATATCCGACTCGGATTTCTTTGGTCCAGGCGCCTTGCTCCCCGGTTTGCACGGAGATGGTGCGCGTACCTTCGTTGGTTTCGGTTTGCGTACTTTTGTTGGAGCACATTTCGGTGTTCACCCTTTGAGCGTTGCAGTGAAACTCTGAGGTTTTTGGGGTGACTGAGTCCTTTTATTCAGAAAATGGTCTATTCCTATAGAGTTAGCCTATCTTAACTATTATTGCATTTTTCCTTCTTTATATGACGGTCAGGGCCGATTTGGGGATGAGAGGCTTTCGCGGGACCATGTTGGGTGTTGACGGCTTAGTATCCTTCATTTCAAGTATCTCCACCGACTCCTGCGAGATAACGCCGTCTTCGGTTACACTGGCCGTATTCATTGATCCCCTTCTACACAGCGGTTTCAATTTGAGGATTCCCAATACTGCACCGGCCATCATAAACAATGTCATCACGCTTCCCCCGGTGTAGACTCCTGTGCTTAAATGGGTTTCAAAAGTGCTGCGTGATTTTAGCTGCTGTGCTTGATGTTCGATGTTCTTTAGAGAAATGGCTGCTTCCGTCCTGCTCCATTCTTTACCTTGTTGATTCTTAGTGTTTATATGAGTTAATTCCTCCAGGATGTTTAGATGAGGTTCACCGAACTCCGGTGAAAGTTGCGTTAGATTTATTGAGATTTCCGGTGCATATAGATGTTCCTCGATAGTGGACAAGGTGTTCAATGATTGCACCTGCGTGGAATCTGTGATTGCTGCACATCCGGGTTTTAAGCGAATTATTCCAGCATTGTGAATATAATCCGTGCCTACTGATCGTCCCTTGCAGAAAAACTGAATCCGTTTCTCCGCCTTTGCGTAATACAACCAGGCTTGCTTGGATTCCAGTGGTTCCCATATTTCACCAGCAAGTAGTGATACCTGAACGTCGCACTTTTTCCAAGTATCCTGGTTTGGTTTGCGTAGTAATTCCACCTCGCAAATTGGTTGGGCTTCTGTCTTGTACATCGGCAAGGAGGCTTGGCAAATGACTTGCTTGTGGTGATGGAAACAGTTTCGTATAAATTGTATATTCGGCGTGGCATAGGTACGTTCGTCCATTGACATTGCCATGTACGGGGCAGTAGCTTTTACATAAAGAGTTAATTGTTTCGATCTATAAGATTGTGTTGATGGGTTCGAATGAATTCTATACAGATTGAAAAATTCCGAATCTAACAGCGGCACCGTTAGCTGGAATAACGCTCTACCCTCAGTACATACGATCTTGAGTTCCGTAATACCGTTAATTTGTTCAGAAAGTAATTCGGTAGGAGTCAATGGAAACTCGTAGGTGGTGGCATTCTTGATCTTCTCAGCGGCGGTCCAGAGTTGTTTGGGTGACCAGATGGCAGGATGTAATATTCCTTGTTTTGCAAATAAAATAGCGTCCACCATTATTATAAGATGAGAACGGAATTCATCAGTTGCTGAGTCCAATACGAGCATCCAGTTCCGTAGGAAATTTTCCAGTCTCGTCCTCCGAATGGCGTATTGGGTTTTTTGTAACGTCTCAATTATTGTAGTGGATTTTTGAACCAAAGCCTGAACCTGTGCAGAGACATTCTGGATTTGTGAATTGAAATTGTCAAACTCTGAACGTACAATATGGGTTTGGTTTATTATTATTTCGGCTATATCTCTTTGTTGTGAGTATAACCGATCGAGTGCTTGATTATAATGGACTTCGTCGTCTTCCGATAAAGTGCCGAATAGGACTTTACTAATTGTGCCGATGAACGATAAGGGTGCGCTCCTGGTAACACGAGTTCCTCGGGATCGTCTACGTTGACCCCCTCCTAAGGTTGCTCTTAGCATGTCGCTGTATCTGCGGCTGTCTTCTAGTTTTTTAATTATGGCTGGACCAAGCTCGTCTGCGGGGCACGCGTCGAGTCCCCTTCTAGTACAAATGTCTTTGGCACGCTTGATATGCTCCTCCACGGCTGGCCTGTTCTTTAAATAATCTGTTATCTCCAGAGAGGTTACCAGTTTCCATTGCGTACGGTAAAATCTCAAGGGTTGCAGTCTTTCGAAGTACAACCCAGTGTTATATTTCAATGGAGTGATGGTGTAATCTTCCCCGACCTTCTCCCCGATGCCATAAGCAGCAGATAGAATGAGAACGAAGATCCAAATCATGTTCTTCCCGTCCGTTATCGCTCCTGCGAACAGAACGTTGTGTTATCCCGAGTCCTGCCGTTTCCAGCCTATTGCTTCCCTTGGGTTGCCTTTCTTTATTTCTGACGTATCTATTATTATAATGTACTTATTTATATATATATATTTTTTATTTTTTATTTTTATATATTTTTTTTTTTATTTTTTTTATTTTATTTTTTTATTTTTAGAAATAACTATTATCGACCCGAGTCTACCATCGCGTTATTACGTCGACGGTTTTTCCTGCTTCAACTTGTATCCAGGTCTCGCGATCCATCTCGAAATATTCCTCAATGCACTCCGAACATTCGGTTGCAGGCCGGTGAACAGCGATTCTGCTGCCGCAGACTTCGCAAGTGCAGTTTTTTCGCAACGACTGATTTACGCAGACAGAATGCCATCCTCCTTCGGTGAATACTGCTTGCTCGTGTCGTTGCAATTTTCCCCAGCAAATTTCGCAAATTCGGTGAGTCTCGGCTTCATAAATGTGCAAAGTCCATGGTTGCACGCAGAACAACGTTGAAAGTTTCCTGTATACTTCTGGATAATCCGTAGGTCTAACTCCATCCCAGGGTCCATAAAATTCTTCTCCCTCGTCTTCTTCGGATCGGAAAAGATTGTGTGGCACTGGCATAATGACTGTAAGGAGTATGATGATTTTCATTCCGATTCCGAAGAATCGTCAGGATTGAATGCGTGCTTTAGTTTATCCTGATGTTTAGTAATTAGTTTGCGATTATCAGTACTCAGGACTACGTTATGTAAATCTGATACGTCAACTATTTTATATGGTCCGATATAGTGAGGATCGAATTTGCTTAATCGAGGTTCCTTTATAACGTAGGCGTATTCCCCTTCTTTGAATTGTTGCGGGCGTGCTCGTCTATCGTAGTACCGTTTTGATCGTTCCTTTGCTTTGTTGAGGTGATCCGCTGCAGTGTTGCTGATATTTGTCATCCGAGTGATTAGTTCCGTAAGATAATTCCCGTAGGTTTCTGTATTTTGATCCACATCAAAAGCACTGGGAAAACGAGCCAATTTTCCAAATACCAGCTCGTGTGGTGTGAAGTTAGTGGCTTCGTGCACAGATGTATTATAGGAAAACATGGCAAATGGAATGAAGATATCCCATTCTTCATGCGACTCCTTGTAATGTTTTAAGTATTCTGTAAGGACGATGTGGCTTCTCTCCAAAGACCCGTTTGTTTGAGGCCTGTATCCGGAAGTAGTTAGTTGTTTTATCTTGAAGATTTCAGCGAGGTGTGTCATTATCTTTCCCACAAAACTGGTTCCTTTATCCGTTAATATTGAACGCGGTGTCCCAAAGATGGAAATAAAATGGCGTGCAAAAGCATCTGCGATTGTAGTGGCTCGAATATTCGGTACTGCAACTGCGATGCAATATTTCGTGAGGCTATCTTGCATTGTTAGAATGTAACGGTTCCCAGCAGGAGTCTCCGGAAGAGGTCCAACGGTGTCCAAAGCTAGTTTATCGAAGGGCTCCAAAGGCGTATCGGTGATGATCATAGGTTGCCGTGTTTTTGCTCTAACTAATTTATGTTCCTGACAGCTCTTACATTTCCTGATGAAATCCTGTACGTCTCTTCGCATACCAGGCCAGTGGTATTTTGTTTGCAGTCGATTGAATGTTTTGGTAACACCTTTGTGTCCTCCAACGAGGCTGCTATGTGATTCCTCAATCAGTTGTTTCCTGGTATCTTCTGGCGGATTTTGAAGATTACTGCTTGATATGGTTGACTGTGGTATGGTTGGGATGTTGGGTGGTTCCTCTTGATCCGAACTGCTATCTTCAGGTGGTGAAGATTCAGAATCCATCAGAATGGTATCTATCATCCTGGGAGTATTTGTTCCAAGGGATAAATTTTGTAAAGGGGTGGATATATTTTGTAAAGGGGTCGTCATGTTTCTTAGAGGAATAGGTGTGGATGTGATAATAGGATTACTGAACGTGGATGATACTGGTGATATAGGGAGATTGGAACCGTTTGGTCTTTCTATGATTGTCTGTGAAAATAGTTGACTTTGATCTGCGGGTATTAATGTAGCGTCCAAAGGATTTGAGTCACAGAAAGGATTTGAATCTGCAGTTAAAGTTCTGTCCTCCTCAATGGGTTCCTCTTCTTCTCGGTTTACCGGTGCGGGTTGTACGGTTGATAATGAAGGAGGTAATATTTTCCTTCTTAACGTGGTTTGTGGTGGTTTAGTTTTTCGCTGTGTTCTGCGAGCAACTGGTGTAGTGGCTTCATCAGAATCTCCGGAACTGGGTTCTTTGTAGTTTAGCTTCGCCTTTTGGTTTCGGCACAATGTCCTGATGCGATGTCCTATGGTGTTGGGGTCAGAGATCATCTTCCCCTTAGAGGAGAGAGGTAAGCAAACTGCTGTAGGGTTTCGTGATAATGCATCAGCATTTTTGTTGATTTTTCCAGCTTTGTGCACGACTTTGTATTCATACTCAAGGAGTTTTAGTTTCCATTTAACCAGTCGCGAAGTCGGATCTTTGACCGAATGCAACCAAACCAAAGGTCGATGGTCAGTAACTAGGGTGAACTCCTGACCAAAAATGTATGATCTAAAGTATTGAACTGCGTATACCATGGCTAAGCATTCTTTCTCCGTGGCGGAATAATTTTTTTCGGCTTGATTTAAGCTTCGGGAAGCATAAGCTATTGGTAAATCAGAACCTATGTCTCCTTGGCTTAGAACTGCTCCGATTGCAAAATCTGAGGCGTCTGTAGTGATGACAAATGGTCGGTTGAAGTTTGGATACTGCAGAATTGGTGCTTCACAAAGCTCGTCTCGTAATTTTTCAAAGCTTCGCTGTTGCTCTTCGGTCCATTTGAATCTAATTCCTTTTCCCAGAAGTTGAATTAATGGTTTTGCTTTCAGGGAGTAGTCTTGAATAAAACGGCGATAATATCCTGTTAAACCCAAAAATTGCTGGATGTTTCTTTGTGTCTTGGGCACAGGAAAGTTCTTCACTGCTTGCAACTTCCCTGGATGCGGTTTTACCCCATCTGCTGATACTATGTGTCCCAAGTATGCAACTTCTTTGCGGAGAAATTCACATTTGTTGGTTTGGAGTGTGAGTCCGTGTTCACGAAGGCGATTCAATAATTTCCTAACTTTGATTTCGTGTTCCCGGAGCGACGAGGAGTAAACCACGATGTCGTCCAGATATACAAATAATTCAGTTCCTTGCATACCTGTTAAAACTTGGTCCATAAGGCGTTGGAATGTTGGTGGTGCGTTCTTCAAGCCAAAAGGCATACGCGCAAACTCGTAATGCCCATACGGAGTGGTAAAAGCCGTTTTCGCTTGGTCCTTTGGATCCATTTCGATTTGATGGAAACCATTGGCCAAATCAAAAACTGAAAAATATTTCGCACTCCCCAGCTTATCCAAAATTTCAGTAATCTGAGGAAGTGGATATTTATCACTGATGGTTTTTTCATTTAACGCCCGAAAATCGATGACCATACGCCAGCGTTTGTTGCCATCAGAATCGGCCTTTTTAGGTACGATCCACAGGGGTGAATTGTATGGTGATGTAGACGGTTTGATAATACCTTGTGATAACAATGCTCCTACTTGCCGTTGAATCTCCTCTTGATGTACAAGTGGGTATCTGTACTGTCTTGTATTAATAGGAATTTCGTCAGTTACGTGAATAGAGTGATGGAAATTTGGAACTTTATCAAGGTTATCTCCCGGCAAGAAAAACCTATCAGGGAATTCTTGAATAATGTCCTCAATGTGTCGTTTTTCTTCAGGATTAAGGTGATCAGTTTTTAGGGTGTTCCATATATTCTGACCTCTATTTTGTTCGTTGATGGGCTGTGATAAATACGATGAAATTGGGTCTTCGTCGGAGGTGTCCATGGTATCGTAGGGTTGTAAATATTGAGGCTCCAAATCTATTTCTTCTTCCTCGTCTCCGGTGTTGGTGGCTAAAACGTAACATTTTCCATCTTGATTAGATACCACAGCTTCGCCGATGAAGACGTTCTTTGGTGTCTTGAGACGCGGAAGATAACCTTCCTTGACTTCCGGGTTGGCCACTAACAACGCTATCTGTTGCGTTGTCCTTCCAGGAATTCGGTGCTTTATTTTGGAAGAGTTGAACTGTTCCTCCATTTCTGGGAAATTAATAAATCTGATAGGCCTAACCGGTTGACTGTGGGTGACGAGTGTTTTGTGATGGTAGGAAATCTCTGCTTGCTCTTGTAGCAAAAAAGGGCTTCCTATGAGACCATCTGCGACTACGGGGAGATCTTTAATAACATAGAAATACGCTGGAATGCCATTGATATGCAACGTAGTGGTTCCCAAAGTGTGAATAGGCGAAGGAGACAGACTCGTTATCTCTATCTTTTCTCTGGAAGTGATTTCGGCCTTATCTCCCAATACGTTAAGGGCGACTAGGTTAACGGAGGCCCCTCCGTCTATGAGAAATTCCCCTTGTCCGTGTTCCAATTCTGGGACGTCAACTCTGATTCTCGGTATTGGCGCCTCTTTGAATAATCTTCGTTCTTCTCGTCGGTGAACCGGATTGTTTTTAGGCGATCCTTTTTTAAAACACTCACCGGATCGCCGTTGCGATGAGCGTCCTCGAAGTTTAAAGATTTACTTGGTCCGGCGGACGAAGTTATCGGTGATCTAGTTCTACGCTGAAATCTGCTTCTTTCCCTACAACTCTTCCCGTCGTGTCCCTTCACGCCGCAATTCCAACAGTATAATTCTTGCCTATCACTATTTCTCCCAGTGTATTTCCTATCGCGGTAATTACCCTGTTCTGACGCGTCAGAGTTATAGGATGGGGAACGTGAATCGCTCCTACGTAAGGTCATAGCCGTCACGCGTTTTGGTCGATCTTCGTATTCATTTTCCGAACCAGATGCGCTCCTGTCCCTAAAGTATTGCCTGCGATAGCGCGAGGGAGAGGGTGACTGAGGGTACAGAGGTCGCGGCCCGTGATCCCGTTCACGGCTCCGTCTTCTTCCGCGATACTCGTCGTCATAATCTATCGATCGGTCGTCGTGGGTTTCACGGCGATTCCTGAGGCGACGATCTACTAGGAGGACGGCCTCAATCGCCTCGTCCAAATCCTTGTGTTTTTGGCCCAATGCCGCCATTCGCCACGCAACGCGTTCCGGTAATCCCTCGATGAAATTCTCCAGTATGTCTTTATCCATTTCCTTCGTTATTTCATCGGCGTTCGCACCGTACCGATCCCGAATTGCTGCGCGAGAGCGATGAGCAAGATGACTAACTCGGTCGATATATCTTCTTAAGGATTCGTCGTTACGAATTTTAAGTCGAGCGATTTCCCCTTGGAAATGCGCTAGATTACGTCCCGGTGCGTATCGTTTTTTAAGATATTTTAATAACTCCGACGTATCAGAAAATGACTTATCCCGAATACTAATTCTCGCAGGACCCGTGAGTTTTGTTAATACGATTGTTAGATATTCAGGCTCCGTATTTGGCGGTATCAATGCCAACCCGTTTTCTACATTCTGCGCGAAAACCGAGAGGGCTGGAGTCTCACCGTCGAAAACCGGAATTGAAGCTGCGGCGTACTGTATGCAGTTACGCTGTGTAAGTAATGCCATTGAATTGGCCATTGACAAAGTCAGATTAGCTATATCCTCCGGAGAGGCCGAGGCTTCTGTCCCGGGCATGATTAATTAAAAAGGTAACGACCCGAACAGGCGTTAAAATTAAAGCGAAAGATTTTCTTTCCTTTTACAGATAATTTGATTGCTTCAAATTATCCGAACCGTTCACGGACCGTGCGTGAAATAATTTAGTATGCAACGAGGGCAATACAAAATTGGTTGAGTCTCGTACAAGAACTCGTTACAAGATTCGCAAAGAACTACAGGCGGATCACGTTGAAACCGATGTTCTAATGCGGTACTTGATATTTCTTTAGGCGTGGTTAAAGCACACTGTGAGCAGATTATGCTACCATCGACCAAGGTTGTAGTCCAACCTTTAATACAAATATTCTCGCGATATTCCGGCCTAACTCTAATAGGCCTTCTCGGACGCGGGGCCGTAAGATTTGACTTGTGCCGAAAGCACATCAAAATCTGAATAACCAGCTAAGAGAATAAATCCCACCGCTGTCACCAATTTGTTACGAGCCGAGGCTGAGGGCAATGTGAATGGCGGCTGCGAGGCCGAGGATTGAGTTTGTTTTTGGAGTTTGTTAGTAGCGGACGAACCGGGGTCTGGTATCCCCGGGAGCCGCTATAAGGAGGTTGGTTGTCGTGGACGAACCGGGGTCTGGTATCCCCGGGAGCCACTAGGAAGGTAAGCTTTCACGGACGAACCGGGGTCTGGTATCCCCGGGAGCCGCTAGGAAGGTGGAAGTCGTGGACGAACCGGGGTCTGGTATCCCCGGGAGCCACTAGGAGGTTGGTTGTCGTGGACGAACCGGGGTCTGGTATCCCCGGGAGCCACTAGGAAATGTTAGTTTAGCCTCGTAACTTTATAAAGTGATACACCTTGAGCGGTAAAGGAGTATCTATGTGGGTTTATCTCGAAGAGGAAATTCAGATAATGATTAATTTAAATAAAAGAACTCTGGGTTAGAAATAACTAATTATATTCTATAAATTCAGTCTTTTACAAATGTTTTTAGTGTTTAATTGTCGCGGTACCTAAGTCCACCTCTCGGTTTTGACGCACTGAGAAATGCGGGGGTCTCAAAGACTTTAATATATTAACAACACCTATCAGAATCTACGTACTGTGTGGTTTAAGTTGTAATAATACTTGGAGAAGAACGTTACTCGATCTCGCTAGCCTCTTTCGTCTAAACGTGCTAGATTTGAAATGAGCCCCCGAGTGTAGATTCATGGCCCTTTTTATACGGTGAAATTCGGTTAGAAAGTAGTGGGGACATGAGTGCCTTCATTGAATATTAGTTTTCGGGGGAAATTCGGTTGCATCACACCACTGCAGGAAACGGTGACCCCGCCGGGTCACGTGCATTCCGGACACCCGAAAGGGTTAGAAAGTCAAAGATAAGTCTGCGTACGTAACAAATAATTGAAAAATAATTGAAAACTAATTGAAAAATAATTGAAAAATAATTGAAAAATATTTGAAAAATAATTGAAAAATAATTGAAAACTAATCGAAAACTAATTGAAAAATAATTGAAAAATAATTGAAGAATAGTTGAAAAATAATTGGGAAATAATTGAAAAATAATTGAAAAAGAATTGAAAAATAATTGAAAAATAATTGAAAAATAATTGAAAAATAATTGAAAAATAATTGAAAAATAATTGAAAAATAATTGAAAAATAATTGAAAAATAATTGAAAAATAATTGAAAAATAATTGAAAAATAATTGAAAAATAATTGAAAAATAATTGAAAAATAATTGAAAAATAATTGAAAATTAATTGAAGAATAGTTGAAAAATAATTGAAAAATAATTGAAAACTAATTGAAAAATAATTGAAAACTAATTGAAAAATAATTGAAAAATAATTGAAAAATATTTGAAAAATAATTGAAAAGTAATTGAAAAATAATTGAAAAATAATTGAAAAATAATTGAAAAATAATTGAAAAATAATTGAAAAATAATTGAAAAATAATTGAAGAATAGTTGAAAAATAATTGAAAAATAATTGAAAAATTATTGAAAAGTAATTGAAAAAATTTTGAAAAATAATTGAAAAATAATTGAAGAATAGTTGAAAAATAATTTAAAAATAATTTAAAAATAATTGAAAAATAATTGAAAAATAATTGAAAAATAATTGAAATATAATTGAACAATAATTGAAAAATAATTGAAAAATAATTGAAAAATAATTGAAAAATAATTGAAAAATAATTGAAAAATAATTGAAGAGTAGTTGAAAAATAATTGAAAAATAATTGAAAACTAATTGAAAAATAATTGAAAAATAATTGAAAAATAAATGAAACATAACTGAAAAATAATTGAAAAATAATGGAAAAATAATTGAAGAATAATTGAATAATAATTGAAAAATAATTGAAAACTAATTGAAAAATAATTGAAAAATAATTGAAAAATAATTGAAAAATAAGTGAAAAATAATTGAAACATAATTGAAAAATAGTTGAAAAGTAATTGTAAAATAATTGAAAAATAATTGAAACATAATAGAAAAATAATTGAAAAATAGTTGAAAAATAATTGAAAAATAATTGAAAAATAATTGAAAAATAATTGAAAAATAATTGAAAAGTAATTGAAAAGTAATATGAGAATAATTGAAAAATAATTAAAAAATAATTGAAAAATAATTGAAAAATAATTGAAAAATAATTGAAAAATAATTGAAAAATAATTGAAAAGTAATATAAGAATAATTGAAAAATAAATGAAAAATAATTGAAAAATAATTGAAAGAATTGAAAAATAATTGAAAAATAATTGAAAAATAATTGAAAAATAATTGAAAAATAATTGAATATAATTTAATAATAATTGAAAAATAATTGAAAAATAATTGAAAAATAATTGAAAAATAATTGAAAAATAATTTGAAAATAATTGAAAAATAATCGAAAAGAATTGAAAAATAATTAAAAAATAATTGAAAATAATTTAATAATAATTGAAAAATAATGGAAAAATAATTGAAAAATAATTGAAAAATAATTGAAAAATAATTGAAAGAATTGAAAAATAATTGAAAAATAATTGAAAAATAATTGAAAAATAATTGAAAAATAATTGAATATAATTTAATAATAATTGAAAATAATTGAAAAATAATTGAAAAATAATTGAAAAATAATTGAAAAGTAATTGAAAAATAATTGAAAAATTATTGAAAAATAATTGACAAAATTATTGAAAAATAATTTAAAAATAATTGAAAAATTATTGAAAAATAATTGAAAATAATTGAAAAATAATTGAAAAATAATTGAAAAATAATTGAAAAACAATTGAAAAATAGTTGAAAAATAATTGAAAAATAATTGAAAACTAATTGAAATATAATTGAAAAATAATTGAAAATAATTGAAAAAGAATTGAAAAATAATTGAAAAATAATTGAAAAATAATTGAGAACTAATTGAAAACTAATTGAAAAATAATTGAAAAATAATTGAAAAATAATTGAAAAATAATTGAAAACTAATTGAAAACTATTTGATAAATAATTGAAAAATAATTGAAGAATAGTTGAAAAATAATTGAAAAATAATTGAAAAATAATTGAAAAATAATTGAAAAACAATTGAAAAGTAGTTGAAAAATAATTGAAAAATAATTGAAAAATAATTGAAAAACAATTGAAAAATAGTTGAAAAATAATTGAAAAGTAATTGAAAAATAATTGAAAAAGAATTGAAAAATAATTGAGAAATAATTGAAAAATAATTGAAAAATAATTGAAAAATAATTGAAGAATAATTGAAAAATAATTGAAAAATAATTGAAAAATAATTTTAAAATAATTGAAAAATAATTGAAAAATAATTGAAGAATAATTGAAAAATAATTGAAAAATTATTGTAAAATAGTTTAAAAAGAATTGAAAAATAATTGAAAAATAATTAAAAAATAATTGCAAAATAATTGAAAAATTATTGAAAAATAATTGAAAAATTATTGAAAAATAATTGAAAAATAATAGAAAAATAACTGAAAAATAATTGAAAAATAATTGAAAAATAATTGAAAAATAATTTGAAAATAATTGAAAAATAATCGAAAAGAATTGAAAAATAATTAAAAAATAATTGAAAATAATTTAATAATAATTGAAAAATAATGGAAAAATAATTGAAAAATAATTGAAAGAATTGAAAAATAATTGAAAAATAATTGAAAAATAATTGAAAAATAATTGAAAAATAATTGAATATAATTTAATAATAATTGAAAAATAATTGAAAAATAATTGAAAAATAATTGAAAAATAATTGAAAAATAATTGAAAAATAATTGAAAAATAATTGAAAAATAATTGAAAAATAATTGAAAAATAATTGAAAAATAATCGAAACAAATAATTGAAAAATAATGGAGAAATAATTGAAAAATAATTGAAAGAATTGAAAAATAATTGAAAAATAATTGAAAAATAATTGAAAAATAATTGAAAATAATTTAATAATAATTGAAAAATAATTGAAAAATAATTGAAAAATAATTGAAAAATAATTGAAAAATAATTGAAAAATAATTGAAAAATAATCGAAAAAAATTGAAAAATAATTGAAAAATAATTGAAAATAATTTAATAATAATTGAAAAATAATTGACAAATAATTGAAAAATAATCGAAAAATAATTGAAAAATAATTGAAAAAAATGAAAAATAATTGAAAAATAATTGAAAAATAATTGAGAACTAATTGAAAACTAATTGAAAAATAATTGAAAAATAATTGAAAAATAATTGAAGAATAATTGAAAAATAATTGAAAAATAATTGAAAAATAATTTAAAAATAATTGAAAAATAATTGAAAAATATTTGAAAAATAATTGAAAAATAATTGAAAACTAATCGAAAACTAATTGAAAAATAATTGAAAAATAATTGAAGAATAGTTGAAAAATAATTGAAAAATAATTGAAAAATAATTGAAAAATAATTGAAAAACAATTGAAAAATAGTTGAAAAATAATTGAAAAATAATTGAAAAATAATTGAAAAAGAATTGAAAAATAATTGAAAAATAATTGAAAAATAATTGAAAAATAATTGAAAAATAATTGAAAAATAATTGAAAAATAATTGAAAAATAATTGAAAAATAATTGAAAAATAATTGAAAATTAATTGAAGAATAGTTGAAAAATAATTGAAAAATAATTGAAAACTAATTGAAAAATAATTGAAAACTAATTGAAAAATAATTGAAAAATAATTGAAAAATATTTGAAAAATAATTGAAAAGTAATTGAAAAATAATTGAAAAATAATTGAAAAATAATTGAAAAATAATTGAAAAATAATTGAAAAATAATTGAAAAATAATTGAAGAATAGTTGAAAAATAATTGAAAAATAATTGAAAAATTATTGAAAAGTAATTGAAAAAATTTTGAAAAATAATTGAAAAATAATTGAAGAATAGTTGAAAAATAATTAAAAAATAATTTAAAAATAATTGAAAAATAATTGAAAAATAATTGAAAAATAATTGAAATATAATTGAACAATAATTGAAAAATAATTGAAAAATAATTGAAAAATAATTGAAAAATAATTGAAAAATAATTGAAAAATAATTGAAAAATAATTGAAAAATAATTGAAGAGTAGTTGAAAAATAATTGAAAAATAATTGAAAACTAATTGAAAAATAATTGAAAAATAATTGAAAAATAAATGAAACATAACTGAAAAATAATTGAAAAATAATGGAAAAATAATTGAAAAGTAATTGAAAAATAATTGAAAAATAATTGAAAAATAATAGAAAAATAATTGAAAAATAGTTGAAAAATAATTGAAAAATAATTGAAAAATAATTGAAAAATAATTGAAAAATAATTGAAAAGTAATATAAGAATAATTGAAAAATAATTGAAAAATAATTGAAAAATAATTGAAAAATAATTGAAAAAAAATTGGAATATAATAATTAGAAAATAATTGAAAAATAATTGAAAAATAATTGAAAAATAATTGAAAAATAATTGAGAAATAATTGAAAAATAATTGAAAAATGATTGAAAAATAATTGAAAAGTAATTGAAAAATACTAGAAAAATAATTGAAAAATAATTGATAAATAATTGAAAAATAATTGAAAAATAATTGAAAAATGGTGGAAAAATAATTGAAAAATGGTGGAAAAATAATTGAAAAATAATTGAAAAATAATTGAAAACTAATTGAAAAATAATTGAAAAATAATTGAAAAATAATTGAAGAATAGTTGAAAAATAATTGAAGAATAGTTAAAAATAATTGAAAAATAATTGAAAAATAATTGAAAAATAATTGAAAAATAATTGAAAAATAATTGAAAAATAATTGAAAAATAATCGAAAAATAATAGAAAAATAATTGAAAAAAAATTGAAAAATAATTGAAAAATAATTGCAAAATAATTGAAAAAGAATTTAAGAATAGTTGAAAAATAATTGAAAAATAATTGAAAAATAATTGAAAAATAATCGAAAAATAATTGAAAAATAATTGAAAAATAATTGAAAAATAATTGAAGAATAGTTGAAAAATAATTGAAAAATAATTGAAAAATAATTGAAAAAAAAATGAAAAATAATTGAAAAATAATTGAAAAATAATTGAAAAATAATTGAAAAATAATTGAAAAATAATTGAAAAATAATTGAAAAATAATTGAAAAATAATTGAAAAATAATTGAAAAATAATTGAAAAATAATTGAAAAATAATTGAAAAATAATTGAAAAATAATTGAAGAATAGTTGAAAAATAATTGAAAAATAATTGAAAAATAATTGAAAAAAAATTGAAAAATAATTGAAAAATAATTGAAAAATAATTGAAAAATAATTGAAAAATAATTGAAAACTAATTGAAAAATAATTGAAAAATAATTGAGAAGCAATTGGAAAATAGTTGAAAAATAATTGAAAAATAATTGAAAAATAATAGAAAAATAAATGAAAAAAAATTGAAAAATAATTGAAAAATAATTGAAAACTAATTGAAAAATAATTGAAAAATAATTGAAAAATAATGGAAAAATAATTGAAAAATAATTGAAAAATAATTGAAAAATAATTGAAAAATAATTGAAGAATAGTTGAAAAATAATTGAAAAATAATTGAAAAATAATTTAAGAATAATTGAAAAATAATTGGGTAATAATAATTGAAAAATAAATGAAAAATAATTGAAAAATAATTCAAAAATAATTAAAAAATAATTTAAAAATAATTGAAAAACTATTGAAAAATAGTTGAAAAATAATTGAAAAATAATTGAAAAATAATTGAAGAATAGTTGAAAAATAATTGAAAAATAATTGAAAAATAATTGGATAATAATTGAAAAATAATTGAAGAATAGTTGAAAAATAATTGAAAATAATTGAAAAATAATTGAAAAATAATTGAAAAGTAATTAAAAAATAATTAAAAAATAATTGAAAATAATTGAAAAATAATTGAAAAATAATTGAAAAATAATTGGAAAATAATTGAAAAATAATTGAAAAAAAATTTGAATATAATAATTGAAAAATAATTGAAAAATAATTGAAAAATAATTGAAAAATAATTGAAAAATAATTGAAAAATAATTGAAAAATAATTGAAAAATAATTGAAAAATAATTGAAGAATAGTTGAAAAATAATTGAAGAATAGTTAAAAATAATTGAAAAATAATTGAAAAATAATTGAAAAATAATTGAAAAATAATTGAAAAATAATTGAAAAATAATTGAAAAATAATCGAAAAATAATTGAAAAATAATTGAAGAATAGTTGAAAAATAATTGATAAATAATTGAAAAATAATTGAAAACTAATTGAAAAATAGTTTAAAAATAATTTAAAAATAATTGAAAAATAATTGAAAAATAATTGAAAAATAATTGAAAAATAATTGAAGAATAGTTGAAAAATAATTGAAAAATAATAGAAAAATAAATGAAAAAAAATTGAAAAATAATTGAAAAATAATTGAAAAATAATTGAAGAATTGTCGAAAAATAATTGAAAAATAATTGAAAAATAATTGAAAAATAATTGAAAAATAATTGAAAAATAATTGAAAAATAATTGAAAAATAATTGAAAAATAATTGAAGAATAATTGAAAAATAATCGAAAAAAATGGAAAAATAATTGAAAAATAATTGAAAAATAATTGAAAAATAATTGAAAAATAATTGAAAAATAATTGAAAAATAATTGAAAAATAATTGAAAAATAATTGAAAAATAATTGAAAAATAATTGAAAAATAATTGAAAAATAATTGAAAAATAATTGAAAAATAATTGAAGAATAGTTGAAAAATAATTGATAAATAATTGAAAAATAATTGAAAACTAATTGAAAAATAATTGAAAAATAATTGAAAAATAATTGAAAAATAATTGAAAAATAATTGAAAAATAATTGAAAAACAATTGAAAAATAATTGAAAAATAGTTGAAAAATAATAGAAAAATAATTGAAAGAAAATTGAAAAAAAAAGAAAAATAATTGTAAAATAATTGAAAAATAATTGAAGAATAGTTGAAAAATAATTGAAAAATAATTGAAAAATAGTTTAAAAATAATTGAAAAATAATTGAAAAATAATTAAAAAATAATTGAAAAATAATATAAGAATAATACGAAAAATAATTGATACATAATTGAAAAATAATTGAAAAACAATTGAAAAATAATTGAAAAATAATTGAAAAATAATTGAAAAATAATTGAAAAATAATTGAAAAATAATTGAAAAATAATTGAAAACTAATTGAAAAATAATTGAAAAATAATTAAAAAATAATTGAAGAATAGTTGAAAAATAATTGAAAAATAATTTGAAAATAATTGAAAAATAATTGAAAAATAATTGAAAAATAATTGAAAAATAATTGAAAAATAATTGAAAAATAATTGAAAAATAATTGAAAAATAATTGAAAAATAATTGAAAGATAATTGAAAAATAATTGAAAAATAATTGAAGAATAGTTGAAAAATAATTGAAAAATAATTTAAAAATAATTGAAAAATAATTGAAAAATAATTGAAAAATAATTGAAAAATAATTGAAAAATAATTGAAAAATAATTGAAAAATAATTGAAAAATAATTGAAAAAAAATTGAAAAATAATTGAAAAGTAATTGAAAAATAATTGAAAAATAGTTGAAAAATAATTAAAAAATAATTGAAAAATAATTGAAAAATTATTGAAAAATAATTGAAAAATAATTGAAAAATAATTGAAAAGTAATTGAAAAATAGTTGAAAAATAATTGAAAAATAATTGAAAAATAATTGAAAAAAAATTGAAAAATAATTTGAAAAATAATTGAAAAATAATTGAAAAATAATTGAAAAATAATTGAAAAATAATTGAAGAATAGTTGAAAAATAATTGATAAATAATTGAAAAATAATTGAAAACTAATTGAAAAATAATTGAAAAATAATTGAAAAATAATTGAAAAATAATTGAAAACTAATTGAAAAATAATTGAAAAATAATTGAAAAATAATTGAAGAATAGTTGAAAAATAATTGAAAAATAATTTAAAAATAATTTAAAAATAATTGAAAAATAATTGAAAAATAATTGAAAAATAATTGAAAAATAATTGAAAAATAATTGAAAAATAATTGAAAAATAATTGAAGAATAGTTGAAAAATAATTGAAAAATAATTGAAAAATAATTGAAAAATAATTGAAAAATAATTGAAAAATAATTGAAAAATAATTGAAAAATAATTGAAAAATAATTGAAAAATAATTGAAAAATAATTGAAAAATAATTGAAAAATAATTGAAAAATAATTGAAAAATAATTGAAAAATAATTGAAAAATAATTGAAAAACAATTGAAAAATAATTGAAAAATAGTTGAAAAATAATAGAAAAAAAAAGAAAAATAATTGTAAAATAATTGAAAAATAATTGAAGAATAGTTGAAAAATAATTGAAAAATAATTGAAAAATAGTTTAAAAATAATTGAAAAATAATTGAAAAATAATTAAAAAATAGTTAAAAAATAATTGAAAAATAATTGAAAAATAATTGAAAAATAATTGAAAAATAATTGAAAAATAATATAAGAATAATACGAAAAATAATTGAAACATAATTGAAAAATAATTGAAAAACAATTGAAAAATAATTGAAAAATAATTGAAAAATAATTGAAAAATAATTGAAAAATAATTGAAAAATAATTGAAAAATAATTGAAAACTAATTGAAAAATAATTGAAAAATAATTGAAAAATAATTGAAGAATAGTTGAAAAATAATTGAAAAATAATTGAAAAATAATTGAAAAATAATTGAAAAATAATTGAAAAATAATTGCAAAATAATTGAAGAATAATTGAAAAATAATTTAAAAATAATTGAAAAATAATTGAAAAATAATTGAAGAATAGTTGAAAAATAATTGATAAATAATTGAAAAATAATTGAAAACTAATTGAAAAATAATTGAAAAATAATTGAAAAATAATTTAAGAATAGTTGAAAAATAATTGAAAAATAATGGAAAAATAATATAAGAATAATACGAAAAATAATTGAAACATAATTGAAAAATAATTGAAAAACAACTGAAAAATAATTTTAAAATAATTTAAAAGTAATTGAAGAATAATTGAAAAAAAAATGATAAATAATTGGAAAATAATTGAAAAATATTTGAAAAATAATTGAAAAATAATTGGATAATAATAATTGAAAAATAATTGAAAAATAATTGAAAAATAGTATTAAAATAATTGAAAAATAATTGAAAAAGAATTGAAAAATAATTGAAAAGTAATAGAAAAATAATTGAAAAGTAATTGAAAAATAATTGAAAAATTATTGAAAAATAATTGAAGAATAGTTGAAAAATAATTGAAAAATAATTGAAAAATAATTGAAAAATTATTGAAAAATAATTGAAAAATTATTGAAAAACAATTGAAGTATAGTTGAAAAATAATTGAAAAATAATTGAAAAATAATTGTAAAATAATTGAAAAATAATTGAAAAATAATTTAAAAATAATTTAAAAATAATTTAAAAATAATTGAAAAATAATTGAAAAATAATTGAAAAATAATTGAAAAATAATTGAAAAATAGTTGAAAAATAATTAAAAAATAATTGAAAAATAATTGAAAAATAATTGAAAAATAATTGAAAAATAATTAAAAAATAGTTAAAAAATAATTGAAAAATAATTGATAAATAATTGAAAAATAATTGAAAAATAATTGAAAAATAATATAAGAATAATACGAAAAATAATTGAAACATAATTGAAAAATAATTGAAAAACTATTGAAAAATAATTGAAAAATAATTGAAAAATAATTGAAAAATAATTGAAAAATAATTGAAAAATAATTGAAAAGTAATTGAAAACTAATTGAAAAATAATTGAAAAATAATTGAAAAATAATTGAAGAATAGTTGAAAAATAATTTAAAAATAATTTAAAAATAATTTTAAAATAATTGAAAAATAATTGAAAAATAATTGAAAAATAATTGAAAAATAATTGAAAAATAATTGAAAAATAATTGAAAAATAATTGAAAAATAATTGAAAAATAATTGAAAAATAATTGAAAAGTAATTGAAAAATAATTGAAAAATAATTGAAGAATAGTTGAAAAATAATTGAAAAATAATTGAAAAATAATTGAAAAATAATTGAAAAATAATTGAAAAATAATTGCAAAATAATTGAAGAATAATTGAAAAATAATTTAAAAATAATTGAAAAATAATTGAAAAATAATTGAAGAATAGTTGAAAAATAATTGATAAATAATTGAAAAATAATTGAAAACTAATTGAAAAATAATTGAAAAATAATTGAAAAATAATTTAAGAATAGTTGAAAAATAATTGAAAAATAATGGAAAAATAATATAAGAATAATACGAAAAATAATTGAAACATAATTGAAAAATAATTGAAAAACAACTGAAAAATAATTTTAAAATAATTTAAAAGTAATTGAAGAATAATTGAAAAAAAAATGAAAAATAATTGGAAAATAATTGAAAAATATTTGAAAAATAATTGAAAAATAATTGGATAATAATAATTGAAAAATAATTGAAAAATAATTGAAAAATAGTATTAAAATAATTGAAAAATAATTGAAAAAGAATTGAAAAATAATTGATAAGTAATAGAAAAATAATTGAAAAGTAATTGAAAAATAATTGAAAAATTATTGAAAAATAATTGAAGAATAGTTGAAAAATAATTGAAAAATAATTGAAAAATAATTGAAAAATTATTGAAAAATAATTGAAAAATTATTGAAAAACAATTGAAGTATAGTTGAAAAATAATTGAAAAATAATTGAAAAATAATTGTAAAATAATTGAAAAATAATTGAAAAATAATTGAAAAATAATTTAAAAATAATTTAAAAATAATTGAAAAATAATTGAAAAATAATTGAAAAGTAATTGAAAAATAATTGAAAAATAGTTGAAAAATAATTAAAAAATAATTGAAAAATAATTGAAAAATAATTGAAAAATAATTGAAAAATAATTAAAAAATAGTTAAAAAATAATTGAAAAATAATTGATAAATAATTGAAAAATAATTGAAAAATAATTGAAAAATAATATAAGAATAATACGAAAAATAATTGAAACATAATTGAAAAATAATTGAAAAACAATTGAAAAATAATTGAAAAATAATTGAAAAATAATTGAAAAATAATTGAAAAATAATTGAAAAATAATTGAAAACTAATTGAAAAATAATTGAAAAATAATTGAAAAATAATTGAAGAATAGTTGAAAAATAATTTAAAAATAATTGAAAAATAATTTTAAAATAATTGAAAAATAATTGAAAAATAATTGAAAAATAATTGAAAAATAATTGAAAAATAATTGAAAAATAATTGAAAAATAATTGAAAAATAATTGAAAAATAATTGAAAAATAATTGAAAAGTAATTGAAAAATAATTGAAGAATAGTTGAAAAATAATTGAAAAATAATTGAAAAATAATTGAAAAAAAATTGAAAAATAATTGAAAAATAATTGCAAAATAATTGAAGAATAATTGAAAAATAATTTAAAAATAATTGAAAAATAATTGAAAAATAATTGAAGAATAGTTGAAAAATAATTGATAAATAATTGAAAAATAATTGAAAACTAATTGAAAAATAATTGAAAAATAATTTAAGAATAGTTGAAAAATAATTGAAAAATAGTGGAAAAATAATATAAGAATAATACGAAAAATAATTGAAACATAATTGAAAAATAATTGAAAAACAACTGAAAAATAATTTTAAAATAATTTAAAAGTAATTGAAGAATAATTGAAAAAAAAATGAAAAATAATTGGAAAATAATTGAAAAATATTTGAAAAATAATTGAAAAATAATTGGATAATAATAATTGAAAAATAATTGAAAAATAATTGAAAAATAGTATTAAAATAATTGAAAAATAATTGAAAAGTAATAGAAAAATAATTGAAAAGTAATTGAAAAATAATTGAAAAATTATTGAAAAATAATTGAAGAATAGTTGAAAAATAATTGAAAAATAATTGAAAAATAATTGAAAAATTATTGAAAAATAATTGAAAAATTATTGAAAAACAATTGAAGTATAGTTGAAAAATAATTGAAGAATAATTGAAAAATAATTGTAAAATTATTGAAAAATAATTGAAAAATAATTAAAAATAATTGAAAAATAACTGGAAAATAATAATTCAGAAATAATTGAAAAATAATTGAAATATAATTGAAAAATAATTGAAAAATAATTGAAAAATAATTGAAAAATAATTGAAAAATAATTGAAAAATAACTGAAAAATAATTGAAAAATAATTATAAAATAATTGAAAAAAATTGAAGAATAGTTGAAAAATAATTGAAAAATAATTGAAAAATAATTGAAAAATAATTGAAAAATAATTGAAAAATAATTCAAAAATAATAATAAAATAATTGAAAAATAATTGAAAAATAGTTGAAAAATAATTGAAAAATAATTGACAAATAATTGAAAAATAATTGAAAAATAATTGAAAAATAATTGAAAAATATTTGAAAAATAATTGAAAAATAATTGAAAAATAATTTAAAAATAATTGAAAAATAATTTAAAAATAATTGAAAAATAATTTAAAAATAATTGAAAAATAATTTAAAAATAATTGAAAAATAATTTAAAAATAATTTAAAAATAATTGAAAAATTGTTGAAAAATAGTTGAAAAATAATTGAAAAAGAATTGAAAAATAATTGAAAAATATTTGAAAAATTATTTAAAAATAATTGAAAAATAATTGAAAAATAATTGAAAAATAATTGAAAAATAATCGAACAAAAATTGAAAAATAATTGAAAAATAATTGAAAAATAATTTAATAATAATTGAAAAATAATTGACAAATAATTGAAAAATAATTGAAAAATAATTGAAAAATAATTGAAAAATAATCGAAAAAAATTGAAAAATAATTGAAAAATAGTTGAAAATAATTTAATAATAAATGAAAAATAATTGACAAATAATTGAAAAATAATCGAAAAAAATGAAAAATAATTGAAAAATAATTGAAAATAATTTAATAATAATTAAAAATAATTGACAAATAATTGAAAAATAATTGAAAAATAATTGAAAAATAATTGAAAAAATTGAAAAATAATTGAAAAAATTGAAAAATAATTGAAAAATAATTGAAAATAATTTAATAATAATTGAAAAATAATTGTCAAATAATTGAAAAATAATTGAAAAACAATTGAAAAATAATTGAAAAATAGTTGAAAAATAATTGAAAAATAACTGAAAAATAATTGAAAAATAATTGAAAAAAAATTGAAAAATAATCGAAAAATATTGAAACATAATTGAAGAATAATTGAAAAATAGTTTAAAAATAATTGAAAAATAATTGAAAAATAATTGAAAAATAATTGAAAAATAACTGAAGAATAGTTGAAAAATAATTGATATATAATTGAAAAATAATTGAAAACTAATTGAAAAATAATTGAAAAATAATTAAAAATAGTTGAAAAATAATTGAAAAATAATTGAAAAATAATTGAAAAATAATTGAAGAATAGTTGAAAAATAATTGAAAAATAATTGAAAAATAATTGAAAAATAATTGAAAAATAATTCAAAAATAATAATAAAATAATTGAAAAATAATTGAAAAATAGTTGAAAAATAATTGAAAAATAATTGAAAAAAAATTGAAAAATAATTGAAAAATAATTGAAAAATAATTGAAAAATAATTGAAAAATAGTTGAAAAATAATTGATAAATAATTGAAAAATAATTGAAAACTAATTGAAAAATAATTGAAAAATAATAGAAAAATAATTGAAAAAAATTGAAAAAAAATTGAAAAATAATTGCAAAATAATTGAAAAATAATTGAAGAATAGTTTAAAAATAATTGAAAAATAATTGAAAAATAATTGAAAAATAATTTAAAAATAATTGAAAAATAGTTGAAAAATAATTGAAAAATAGTTGAAAAATAATAGAAAAATAATTGAAAAAAAATTGAAAAAAAGTTGAAAAATAATTGCAAAATAATTGAAAAAAATTGAAGAATAGTTGAAAAATAATTGAAAAATAGTTGAAAAATAATTGATAAATAATTGAAAAATAATTGAAAACTAATTGAAAAATAATTGAAAAATAATTGAAAAATAATTGAAGAATAGTTGAAAAATAATTGGAAAATAAGTGAAAAATAATTGAAAAATAATTGAAGAATAGTTGAAAAATAATTGGAAAATAAGTGAAAAATAATTGAAAAATAATTGAAAAATAATTGAAAAATAGTTGAAAAATAATTGAAAAATAGTTGAAAAATAATTGATAAATAATTGAAAAATAATTGAAAACTAATTGAAAAATAATTGAAAAATAATTGAAAAATAATTGAAGAATAGTTGAAAAATAATTGGAAAATAAGTGAAAAATAATTGAAAAATAATTGAAGAATAGTTGAAAAATAATTGAAAAATAATTGAAAAATAATTGAAAAATAATTGAAAAATAATTGAAAAATAATTGAAAAATAATTGAAAAATAATTGAAAAATAATTATAAAATAATAGAAAAATAATTGAAAAATAATTGAAGAACTGTTGAAAAATAATTGAAAAATAACTGAAAAATAATTGAAAAATAATTGAAAAATAGTTGAAAAATAATTGAAAAATAATTGAAAAATAGTTTAAAAATAATTGAAAAACAGTTGAAAAATAATTGAAAAATAGTTGAAAAATAATAGAAAAATAATTGAAAAAAAATTGAAAAAAAGTTGAAAAATAATTGCAAAATAATTGAAAAAAATTGAAGAATAGTTGAAAAATAATTGAAAAATAGTTGAAAAATAATTGATAAATAATTGAAAAATAATTGAAAACTAATTGAAAAATAATTGAAAAATAATTGAAAAATAATTGAAGAATAGTTGAAAAATAATTGGAAAATAAGTGAAAAATAATTGAAAAATAATTGAAGAATAGTTGAAAAATAATTGAAAAATAATTGAAAAATAATTGAAAAATAATTGAAAAATAATTGAAAAATAACTGAAAAATAATTGAAAAATAATTGAAAAATAATTGAAAAATAATTGAAAAATAATTGAAAAATAGTTGAAAAATAATTGTAAAATAATTGAAAAATAATTGAAAAATAATTGTAAAATAATTGAAAAATAATTGAAAAATAGTTGAAAAGTAATTGAAAAATAATTGAAAAATAATTGAAAAATAATTGAAAAATAATTGAAGAATAGTTGAAAAATAATTGAAAAATAATTGAAAAATAATTGAAAAATAATTGAAAAAGAATTGAAAAATAATTGAAAAATAATTGTAAAATAATTGAAAAATAATTGAAGAATAGTTGAAAAATAATTGAAAAATAATTGTAAAATAATTGTAAAATAATTGAAAAATAATTGAAGAATAGTTGAAAAATAATTGAAAAATAATTGAAAAATAATTGAAAAATAATTGAAAAATAATAGAAAAATATTTGAAAAATATTTGAAGAATATTTGAAAAATAATAGAAAAATATTTGAAAAATATTTGAAAAATATTTGAAAAATATTTGAAAAATATTTGAAAAATATTTGAAAAATAATTGCAAAATAATTGAAAAATAGTATGAAAAATAATTGAAAAATAGTTGAAAAATAATTGAAAAATAATTGAAGAATAGTTGAAAAATAATTGAAAAATAATTGAAAAATAATTGAAAAATAATTGAAAAATAATTGAAAAATAATTGAAAAATAATCGAAAAAAATTGAAAAATAATTGAAAAACAATTGAAAATAATTTAATAATAATAGAAAAATAATTGACAAATAATTGAAAAATAATTGAAAAATAATTGATAAATAATTGAAAAATAATTGAAAACTAATTGAAAAATAATTGAAAAATAATTGAAGAATAGTTGAAAAATAATTGAAAAATAATTGAAAAATAATTTAAAAATAATTGAAAAATAATTGAAAAATAATTGAAAAATAATTGAAAAATAATTGAAAAATAATTGAAAAATTATTGAAAAATAATAGAAAAATACTTGAAAAATAATTGAAAAATAATTGAAAAATAATTGAAAAATAATTGAAGAATAGTTGGAAAATAATTGATAAATAATTGAAAAATAATTGAAAACTAATTGAAAAATAATTGAAAAATTATTGAAAAATAATTGAAGAATAGTTGAAAAATAATTGAAAAATAATTGAAAAATAATTGAAAACTAATTGAAAAATAATTGAAAAATAATTGAAAAATAATTGATGAATTGTTGAAAAATAATTGAAAAATAATTGAAAAATAATTGAAAAATAATTGAAAAATAATTGAAAAATAATTGAAAAATAATCGAAAAAAATGGAAAAATAATTGAAAAATAATTGAAAAATAATTGAAAAATAATTGAAAAATAATTGAAAAATAATTGAAAAATAATTGAAAAATATTTGAAAAATAATTGAAAAATAATTGAAGAATAGTTGAAAAATAATTGAAAAATAATTGTAAAATAATTGAAAAATAATTGAAAAATAATTGAAAAATTATTGAAAAATAATAGAAAAATAATTGAAAAATAATTGAAAAGTAATTGAAAAATAATTGAAAAATAATTGAAAAACAATTGAAAAAAAATTGAAAAATAATTGTAAAATAATTGAAAAATAATTGAAGAATAGTTGAAAAATAATTGAAAAATAATTGAAAAATAATTGTAAAATAATTGAAAAATAATTGAAGAATAGTTGAAAAATAATTGAAAAATAATTGTAAAATAATTGTAAAATAATTGAAAAATAATTGAAGAATAGTTGAAAAATAATTGAAAAATAATTGAAAAATAATTGAAAAATAATTGAAAAATAATCGAGAAATAATTGAAAAATAATTGAAGAATAGTTGAAAAATAATTGATAAATAATTGAAAAATAATTGAAAACCAATTGAAAAATAATTGAAAAATAATTGAAAAATAATTGAAGAATAGTTGAATAATAATTGATAAATAATTGAAAAATAATTGAAAACTAATTGAAAAATAATTGGAAAATAATTGAAAAATAATTGAAGAATAGTTGGAACATAATTGATAAATAATTGAAAAATTATTGAAAAATAATAGAAAAATAATTGAAAAATAATTGAAAAATAATTGAAAAATAATTGAAAAATAATTGAAAAATAATCGAAAAAAATGGAAAAATAATTGAAAAATAATTGAAAAATAATTGAAAAATAATTGAAAAATAATTGAAAAATATTTGAAAACTAATTGAAAAATAATTGAAGAATAGTTGAAAAATAATTGAAAAATAATTGTAAAATAATTGAAAAATAATTGAAAAATAATTGAAAAATTATTGAAAAATAATAGAAAAATAATTGAAAAATAATTGAAAAATAATTGAAAAATAATTGAAAAATAATTGAAAATAAATTGAAGAATAGCTGAAAAATAATTGAAAAATAATTGAAAAATAATTGAAAAATAATTGAAAAGTAATTGAAAAACAATTGAAAAATAATTGAAAAATAATTGAAAAATAATCGAAAAAAATTGAAAAATAATTGAAAAATAATTGAAAAATAATTGAAAAATAATTGAAAAATAATCGAAAAATAATTGAAAAATAATTGAAAAATAATTGAAAAATAATTGAAAAATAATTGAAGAATTGTTGAAAAATAATTGAAGAATTGTTGAAAAATAATTGAAAAATAATTGAAAAATAATTGAAAAATAATTGAAAAATAATTGAAAAATAATTGAAAAATAAGCGAAAAAAATGGAAAAATAATTGAAAAATAATTGAAAAATAATTGAAAAATAATTGAAAAATAATTGAAGAATAGTTGAAAAATAATTGAAAAATAATTGAAAAATAATTGAAAAATAATTGAAAAATAATTGAAAAATAATTGAGAAATAATTGAAAAATAGTTGAAAAATAATTGAAAAATAATTGAAAAATAATTGAAACATAATTGAAAAAAATTTGAAAAATAATTGAAAAGTAATAGAAAAATAATTGAAAACTAATTGAAAAATAATTGAAGAATAGTTGAAAAATAATTGAAGAATAGTTGAAAAATAATTGAAGAATAGTTGAAAAATAACTGAAAAATAATTGGAATATAATTGAAAACTAATTGAAAAATAATTGAAAAATAATTGAAAAATAATTGAAAAATAATTGAAAAATAATTGAAGAGTAGTTGAAAAATAATTGAAAAATAATTGAAAAATAATTGAAAAATAATTGAAAAATAATTGAAAAATAATTGAAAAATAATTGAAAAATTATTGAAAAATAATAGAAAAATAATTGAAAAATAATTGAAAAATAATTGAAAAATAATTGAAAAATAATAGAAAAATAATTGAAAAACAATTGAAAAAAAATTGAAAAATAATTGTAAAATAATTGAAAAATAATTGAAGAATAGTTGAAAAATAATTGAAAAATAATTGAAAAATAATTGTAAAATAATTGAAAAATAATTGAAGAATAGTTGAAAAATAATTGAAAAATAATTGTAAAATAATTGTAAAATAATTGAAAAATAATTGAAGAATAGTTGAAAAATAATTGAAAAATAATTGAAAAATAATTGAAAAATAATTGAAAAATAATCGAGAAATAATTGAAAAATAATTGAAGAATAGTTGAAAAATAATTGATAAATAATTGAAAAATAATTGAAAACCAATTGAAAAATAATTGGAAAATAATTGAAAAATAATTGAAGAATAGTTGAAAAATAATTTAAAAGTAATTGAAAAATAATTGAAAAATAATTGAAAAATAATTGAAAAATAATTGAAAAATAATTGAAAAATAATTGAAAAGTAATTGAAAAATATTTGAAAAATAATTGAAAAATAATATGAAAAATAATTTAAAAATAGTTGAAAAATAATTGAAAAATAATTGAAGAATAGTTGAAAAATTATTGAAAAATAATTGAAAAATAAGTGAAAAATAATTGAAATATAGTTGAAAAATAATTGAATTATAATTGAAAAATAATTGAAAAAAACTTGAAAAATAATTGAAAAATAATTGAAAAATAATTGAAAAATAATTGAAAAATAATGGAAAAATAATTGAAAAATATTTGAAAAATAATTGAAACATAATTGAAAAATAATTGAAGAATAGTTGAAAAATAATTGAAAAATAATTGAAAAATTATTGAAAAATAATTGAAAAATAATTGAAAAATAATTTAAAAATAATTGAAAGATAATTGAAAAATAATTGAAAAAAAATTGGAATATAATAATTGGAAAATAATTGAAAAATAATTGAAAAATAATGGAAAAATAATTGGAAAATAATTGAAAAATAATTGAAAAGTAATTGAAAAATAATTGAAAAATAATTGAAAAATAATTGAAAAATAATTGAAAAATAATTGGATAATAATAATTGAAAAATAATTGAAAAATAATTGAAAAATAATGGAAAAATAATTGAAAAATAATTGAAAAATAATTGAAAAATAATTGAAAAATAATTGAAGAATAGTTGAAAAATAATTGAAAAATAATTGAAAAATAATTGAAAAATAATTGAAGAATAGTTGAAAAATAATTGAAAAATAATTGAAAACTAATTGAAAACTAATTGAAAAATAATTGAAAAAAAATTGAAAAATAATTGAAAAATAATTGAAAACTAATTGAAAAATAATTGAAAAATGATTGAAAAATAATTAAAAAATAATAGAAAAATAATTGAAAAATATTTGAAAAATATTTGAAAGATATTTGAAAAATAATTGAAGAATAGTTGAAAAATAATTGAAAAACAATTGAAAAAAATTGAAAAATAATTGTAAAATAATTGAAAAATAATTGAAGAATAGTTGAAAAATAATTGAAAAATAATTGAAAACTAATTGAAAACTAATTGAAAAATAATTGAAAAAAAATTGAAAAATAATTGAAAAATAATTGAAAACTAATTGAAAAATAATTGAAAAATGATTGAAAAATAATTAAAAAATAATAGAAAAATAATTGAAAAATATTTGAAAAATATTTGAAAGATATTTGAAAAATAATTGAAGAATAGTTGAAAAATAATTGAAAAATAATTGAAAAATAAATGAATAATATTTGAAAAATAATTGATAAAAAATTGAAAAATAATTGAAAAATAATTGAAAACTAATTGAAAAATAATTGAAAAATAATTGAAAAAAATTGAAAAATAATTGAAGAATAGTCGAAAAATAATTGAAAAATAATTGAAAAATAATTGTAAAATAATTGAAAAATAATTGAAAAATAATTGAAAAATAATTATGATTAATTGAAAAATAATTGAAAAATAATTGAAAAATAATCGAAAAATAATTGAAAAATAATCGAAAAATAATTGAAAAATAATCGAAAAATAATTGAAAAATAATCGAAAAATAATTGAAAAATAATTGAAGAATAGTTGAAAAATACTTGATAAATAATTGAAAAATAATTGAAAACTAATTGAAAAATAATTGAAAACTAATTGAAAAATAATTGAAAAATAATTGAAAATTAATTGAAGAATAGTTGAAAAATAATTGAAAAATAAGTGAAAAATAATTGAAAAATATTTGAAAAATAATTGAAAAATAGTTGAAAAATAATTGAAAAATAATTGAAAAATAATTGAAAACTAATTGAAAAATAATTGAAAAATAATCGAAAGAAATTGAAAAATAATTGAAGAATAGTTGAAAAATAATTGAAAAATAATTGAAAAATAATCGAAAAAAATTGAAAAATAATTAAAAAATAATTGAAAAATAATTTAATAATAATTTAATAATAATTGAAACATAATTGACAAATAATTGAAAAATAATTGAAAAATAATTGAAAAATAATTAAAAAATAGTTGAAAAACTATTGAATAATAATTGAAAAATAATTGAAAAATAATTGAAAAATAATTGAAGAATAGTTGAAAAATAATTGAAAAATAATTTTAAAATAATTTGAGAATATTTGAAAAATAATTGATAAATAATTGAAAAATAATTGAAAACTAATTGAAAAATAATAGAAAAATAATCGAAAAATAATTGAAGAACAGTTGAAAAATAATTGAAAAATAATTGAAAAATAATCGAAAAATAATTGAAAACTAATTGAAAAATAATTGAAAAATAATCGAAAAATAATTGAAGAACAGTTGAAAAATAATTGAAAAATAATTGAAAAATAATCGAAAAATAATTGAAAAATAATTGAAGAATTGTTGATAAATAATTGAAAACTAATTGAAAAATAATTGAAAAATAATTGAAAAATAATTGAAGAATAGTTGAAAAATAATTGAAAAATAAGTGAAAAATAATTGAAAAATAATTGAAAACTAATTGAAAAATAATTGAAAAATAATCGAAAAAAATTGAAAAATAATTGGAGAATAGTTGAAAAATAATTGAAAAATAATTGAAAAATAATCGAAAAAAAATTGAAAAATAATTAAAAAATAATTGAAAAATAATTTAATAATAATTTAATAATAATTGAAACATAATTGACAAATAATTGAAAAATAATTGAAAAATAATTGAAAAATAATTAAAAAATAGTTGAAAAACTATTGAATAATAATTGAAAAATAATTGAAAAATAATTGAAAAATAATTGAAGAATAGTTGAAAAATAATTGAAAAATAATTTTAAAATAATTTAAGAATATTTGAAAAATAATTGATAAATAATTGAAAAATAATTGAAAACTAATTGAAAAATAATTGAAAAATAATCGAAAAATAATTGAAGAACAGTTGAAAAATAATTGAAAAATAATTGTAAAATAATCGAAAAATAATTGAAAACTAATTGAAAAATAATTGAAAAATAATCGAAAAATAATTGAAGAACAGTTGAAAAATAATTGAAAAATAATTGAAAAATAATCGAAAAATAATTGAAAAATAATTGAAGAATTGTTGATAAATAATTGAAAACTAATTGAAAAATAATTGAAAAATAATTGAAAAATAATTGAAGAATAGTTGAAAAATAATTGAAAAATAAGTGAAAAATAATTGAAAAATAATTGAAAAATAATTGAAAAATAGTTGAAAAATAATTGAAAAATAATTGAAAAATTATTGAAAAATAATTTAATAATAATTGAAACATAATTGACAAATAATTGAAAAATAATTGAAAAATAATTGAAAAATAATTGATAAATAGTTGAAAAATAATTGAAAACTAATTGAAAAATAATTGAAAAATAATCGAAAAATAATTGAAGAATAACCGAAAGAAATTGAAAAATAATTAAAAAATAATTGAAAAATAATTTAATAATAATTTAATAATAATTGAAACGTAACTGACAAATAATTGAAAAATAATTGAAAAATAATTGAAAAATAATTGAAAAATAGTTGAAAAATTATTGAAAAATAATTGAAAAATAATTGAAGAATAGTTGAAAAATAATTGAAAAATAATTGAGAAATAATTGAAAAAGAATTGAAAACTAATTGAAAAAGAATTGAAAAATAATTGAAAAATAATCGAAAAATAATTGAAAAATAATTGAAGAATAGTTGAAAAATAATTGATAAATAATTGAAAAATAATTGAAAACTTATTGAAAAATAATTGAAAAATAATTGAAAAATAATTGAAGAATAGTTGAAAAATAATTGAAAAATAATTGAAAAATAATTGAAAACTAATTGAAAAATAATTGAAAAATAATTGAAAAATAATTGAAGAATTGTTGAAAATAATTGTAAAATAATTGAAAAATAATTGAAAAATAATCGAAAAAAATTGAAAAATAATTAAAAAATAATTGAAAAATATTTTAATAATAATTTAATAATAATTGAAACATAATTGACAAATAATTGAAAAATAATTGAAAAATAATTGAAAAATAATTGAAATATAATTGAAAAATAATTGAAAAATAATCGAAAAATAATGGAAGAATAATTGAAAAATAATTGAAGAATAGTTGAAAAATAATTGAAAAATAATTGAAAAATAATTGAAAAATAATTGAAAAATAATTGAAGAATAGTTGAAAAATAATTGAAGAATAGTTGAAAAATAATTGAAAAATAATTGAAAAATAATTGAAAAATAATTGAAAAATAATTGATAAATAATCGAAAAATAATTGAAAAATAATTGAAAAATAATTGAAGAATAATTGAAAAATAATTGAAAAATAATTGAAAAATAATAGAAAAATAATTGAAAAAAAATGAAAAAAATTGACAAATAATTGTAAAATAATTGAAAAATAATTTAAGAATAGTTGTAAAATAATTGAAAAATAATTGAATAATAATTGAAAACTAATTGAAAAATAATTGAAAAATAATTGAATCATAATTGAAGAATAGTTGAAAAATAATTTAAGAATAGTTGTAAAATAATTGAAAACTAATTGAAAAATAATTGAGAAATAATTGAAAAAGAATTGAAAACTAATTGAAAAAGAATTGAAAAATAATTGAAAAATAATTTTAAATAATCGAAAAATAATTGAAAAATAATTGAAGAATAGTTGAAAAATAATTGATAAATAATTGAAAAATAGTTGAAAAATAATTGAAAAATATTTGAAAAATAATTGAAAAATAATTGAAAAAAAAATTGAAAAGAAATTGAAAAATAATTGTAAAATAATTGAAAAATAATTGAAGAATAGTTGAAAAATAATTGAAAAATAATTGAAAAATAATTGAAAAATAATTGAAAAATAATTGAAAACTAATTGAAAAATAAATGGTAAAAATAATTGAAAAATAATTGAAAAAATATTGAAAAATAAATGGTAAAAATAATTGAAAAATAATTGAAAAGTAATTGAAAAATAATTGAAAATTTATTGAAAAATAATTGAAAAATAATTGAAAAATGATTGAAAAATAATTAAAAAATAATAGAAAAATAATTGAAAAATATTTGAAAAATATTTGAAAGATATTTGAAAAATAATTGAAAAATAATATGAAAAATAATTGAAAAATAATTGAAAAATAATTGAAGAATAATTGAAAAATAATATAAGAATAATACGAATAATAATTTAAACATAATTGAAAAATAATTGAAAAACAATTGAAAAATAATTGAAAAATCATTTAAAAGTAATTGAAGAATAATTGAAAAAAAATTGAAAAATAATTGGAAAATAATTAAAAAAAAAATTAAAAAATAATTGAAAAATAATTGAAAAATAATTGAAGAATAGTTGAAAAATAATTGAAGAATAGTTGAAAAATAATTGAAAAATAATTGAAAAATAATTGAAAAATAATTGAAAAATAATTGAAAAATAATTGAAAAATTATTGAAGAATAAATGGTAAAAATAATTGAAAAATAATTGAAAAATAAGTGAAAAATAATTGAAAAATAATTGAAAAATAATTGAAAAATAATTGAAAAATAATTGAAGAATAGTTGAAAAATAATTGAAGAATAGTTGAAAAATAATTGAAAAATAATTGAAAAATAATTGAAAAATAATTGAAAAATAATTGAACAATAATTGAAAAATAATTGAAAAATAGTTGAAAAATAATTGAAAAATAATTGAAAAATAATTGAAAAATAATTGAAAAATAATTGAAAAATAATTGAAAAATAATTGAAAAATAATTGAAAAATAATTGAAAAATTATTGAAAAATAATTGAAAAATAATTGAAAAATAATTGAAAAATAATTGAAAAATAATTGAAAAATAATTGAAAAATAATTGAAAAATAATTGAAAAATAATTGAAAAATAATTGAAAAATAATTGAAAAGTTATTGAAAAATAATAGAAAAATAATTGAAAAATAATTGAAAAATAATTGAAAAATAATTGAAGAATAGTTGGAAAATAATTGATAAATAATTGAAAAATAATTGAAAACTAATTGAAAAATAATTGAAAAATTATTGAAAAATAATTGAAAAATAATTGAAAAATAATTGAAAAATAATTGATAAATAATTGAAAAATAATTGAAAAATAATTGAAAAATAATTGAAAAATAATTGAAAAATAATTTAAGAATAGTTGAAAAATAATTGAAAAATAAGTGAAAAATAATTGAAAAATAATTGAAAAATAATTGAAAAATAATTTAAAAATAATTGAAAAATAATTGAAAAAAATTGAAAAATAATTGAAAAATAATTGAAAAATAATTGAAAAATAATTGAAAAATAATTGAAAAGTAATTGAAAAATAATTGAAAAATAATTGAAAAATAATTGAAGAATAATTGAAAAATAAATGATAAATAATTGAAAAATAATTGGAAAATAATTGAAAAATAATTGAAAAATAATTGAAGAATTATTGAAAAATAATTGGATAATAATAATTGAAAAATAATTGAAAAATAATTCAAAAATAATTCAAAAATAATTCAAAAATAATTCAAAAATAGTTGAAAAATAATTCAAAAATAATTGAAAAATTATTGAAAAATAATTGAAAAATAATTGAAGAATAGTTGAAAAATAATTGGAAAATAATTGAAAACTAATTGAAAAATAATTGAAAAATAATTGAAAAATAATTGAAAAATATTTGAAAAATATTTGAAAAATATTTGAAAAATATTTGAAAAATATTTGAAAAATATTTGAAAAATATTTGAAAAATATTTGAAAAATAATTGAAAAATAATATGAAAAATAATTGAAAAATAGTTGAAAAATAATTGAAAAATTATTGAAAAATAATTGAAAAATAATTGAAAAATAATTGAAAAATAATTAAAAAATAATAGAAAAATAATTGAAAAATATTTAAAAAATATTTGATAAATATTTGACAAATATTTGAAAAATATTTGAAAAATAATTGAAAAATAATATGAAAAATAATTGAAAAATAGTTGAAAAATAATTGAAAAATAATTGAAGAATAGTTGAAAAATAATTGAAAAGTAATTGAAAAATAATTGAAAAATAATTGAAAAATAATTGAAAAATAGTTGAAAAAGAATTGCAAAATAATTGAAAAATAATTGAAAAATAATTGAAAAATAATTGAAAAATAATTGAAAAATAATTGAAAAATAATTGAAGAATTGTTGAAAAATAATTGAAAAATAATTGAAAAATAATTGAAAAATAATTGAAAAATAATTGAAAAATAATTGAAAAATAATTGAAAAATAATTGAAAAATAATTGAAAAATAATTGAAAAATAATTGAAAAATAATTGAAGAATAGTTGAAAAATAATTGAAAAATAATTGAAAAACAAGCAAAAAAATTTTAAATTAAATTATGATCAACAAACAGTGCTCAAAAAATCGATTCAAACAATAATTATTAACAGTTTCACTTTTGACTTTGTTTATGACCGTTATTCCTCTGTACCCTTCGGATGTTCTCGCTTTTGTATACTATTTACCTCAGTCACTCTCCAACCGACTAACTAGGTGCACGTCCTCGATAACGTGTTTAACGTATAAAAGCAAACGCATTATTCTTCAATAACTTTCTTGAAAATGGTCTAAACCATAGACCGAAACGTCGAATTATAATTATTGCAAAATAGCTTTTATTTAAATGTTTACATGACCGAACCTACGCGCTGATATCACTTTTTGGTTTTTATATTCTAAAAATACGGTCGAAATTCTAAGTCTTTATATAACTGACAAATAATTGAAAAATAATTGAAAAATAATTGAAAAATAATTAAAAATAGTTGAAAAACTATTGAATAATAATTGAAAAATAATTGAAAAATAATTGAAAAATAATTGAAGAATAGTTGAAAAATAATTGGAAAAATAATTTTAAAATAATTTAAGAATATTTGAAAAATAATTGATAAATAATTGAAAAATAATTGAAAACTAATTGAAAAATAATTGAAAAATAATCGAAAAATAATTGAAAAATAATTGAAAAATAATTGAAGAATTGTTGAAAAATAATTGAAAAATAATTGAAAAATAATTGAAAAATAATTGAAAAATAATTGAAAAATAATTGAAAACTAATTGAAAAATAATTGAAAAATAATTGAAAAATAATTGAAGAATAGTTGAAAAATAATTGAAGAATAGTTGAAAAATAATTGAAAAACAATTCAAAAATAATTGAAAAAAAATTGAAAAATAATTGAAAAATAATTGAAAAATAATTGAAAAATAATTGAAAAATAATCGAAAAATAATTCAAAAATAATTGAAAAATAATTGAAAAATAATTGAAAAATAATTGAAGAATTGTTGAAAAATAATTGAAAAATAATTGAAAAATAATTGAAAAATAAGCGAAAAAAATGGAAAAATAATTGAAAAATAATTGAAAAATAATTGAAAAATAATTGAAAAATAATTGAAGAATAGTTGAAAAATAATTGAAAAATAATTGAAAAATAATTGAAAAATAATTGAAAAATAATTGAAAAATAATTGAAAAATAATTGAGAAATAATTGAAAAATAGTTGAAAAATAATTGAAAAATAATTGAAAAATAATTGAAAAATAATTGAAAAAAATTTGAAAAATAATTGAAAAGTAATAGAAAAATAATTGAAAACTAATTGAAAAACAATTGAAGAATAGTTGAAAAATAATTGAAGAATAGTTGAAAAATAATTGAAGAATAGTTGAAAAATAATTGAAAAACAATTGAAAAATAATTGAAAAAAAATCGAAAAATAGTTGAAAAATAATTGAAAAATAATTGAAAAATAATTGAAAAATAATTGAAAAATAATTGAAAAATAATTGAAAAATAATTTAAGAATAGTTGAAAAATAATTGAAAACTAATTGAAAACTAATTGAAAAATAATTGAAAAATAATTGAAAAATAATTGAAAAATAATTGAAAAATAATTGAAAAATAATTGAAAAATAATTGAAAAATAATTTAAGAATAATTGAAAAATAAATGATAAATAATTGAAAAATAATTGAAAAATAATTGAAAAATAATTGAAAAATAATTGAAAAATAATTGAAAAATAATTCAAAAATAATTCAAAAATAATTGAAAAAAAATTGGAATATACTAATGAAAAATAATTGAAAAATAATTGAAAAATAATATAAGAATAGTTGAAAAAAAATTAAAAAATAATTGAAAAATAATTTAAAAATAATGGAAAAATAATTGAAAATAATTGAAAAATAATTGAAGAATAGTTGAAAAATAATTGAAAAATAGTTGAAAAATAATTGAAAAATAATTGAAAAATAATTGTAAAATTATTTAAATATAATTGAAAACTAATTTAAAAATAATTGAAAATTAATTGAAAAATAATTGAAAAATAATTGAAAAATAAATGATAAATAATTGAAAAATAATTGAAAAATAATTGAAAAATAATTGAAAAATAATGGAAAAATAATTGAAAAATAATTGAAAAATAATTGAAAAATAATTGAAAAATAATTGAAGAATAGTTGAAAAATAATTGAAAAATAATTGAAAAATTATTGAAAAATAATTGAAAAATAATTGGATAATAATAATTGAAAAATAATTGAAAAATAATTGAAAAATAATGGAAAAATAATTGAAAAATAATTGAAAAATAATTGAAAAATAATTGAAAAATAATTGAAGAATTGTTGAAAAATAATTGAAAAATAATTGAAAAATTATTGAAAAATAATTGAAAAATTATTGAAAAATAATTGAAAAATAATTGAAAAATAATGGAAAAATAATTGAAAAATAATTGAAAAATAATTGGATAATAATAATTGAAAAATAATTGAAAAATAATGCAAAAATAATTGAAAAATTATTGAAAAATAATTGAAAAATTATTGAAAAATAATGGAAAAATAATTGAAAAATAATTGAAAAATAGTTGGATAATAATAATTGAATAATAATTGAAAAATAATCGAAAAATAATTGAAGAATAGTTGAAAAATAATTGAAAAATAATTGAAAAATAAATGATAAATAATTGAAAAATAATTGAAAAATAATTGAAAAATAATTGAAAAATAATGGAAAAATAATTGAAAAATAATTGAAAAATAATTGAAAAATAATTGAAAAATAATTGAAGAATAGTTGAAAAATAATTGAAAAATAATTGAAAAATTATTGAAAAATAATTGAAAAATAATTGGATAATAATAATTGAAAAATAATTGAAAAATAATTGAAAAATAATGGAAAAATAATTGAAAAATAATTGAAAAATAATTGAAAAATAATTGAAAAATAATTGAAGAATTGTTGAAAAATAATTGAAAAATAATTGAAAAATTATTGAAAAATAATTGAAAAATTATTGAAAAATAATTGAAAAATAATTGAAAAATAATGGAAAAATAATTGAAAAATAATTGAAAAATAATTGGATAATAATAATTGAAAAATAATTGAAAAATAATGCAAAAATAATTGAAAAATTATTGAAAAATAATTGAAAAATAATTGAAAAATAATTGAAAAAAATTTGAAAAATAATTGAAAAATAATAGAAAAATAATTGAAAAGTAATTGAAAAATAATTGAAAAATTATTGAAAAATAATTGAAAAATAATTGAAAAATTATTGAAAAATAATTAAAAAATAATAGAAAAATAATTGAAAAATATTTGAAAAATATTTGAAAGATATTTGAAAAATAATTGAAGAATAGTTGAAAAATAATTGAAAAATAATTGAAAAATAAATGAATAATATTTGAAAAATAATTGATAAAAAATTGAAAAATAATTGAAAAATAATTGAAAACTAATTGAAAAATAATTGAAAAATAATTGAAAAATAATTGAAAAATAATTGAAGAATAGTTGAAAAATAATTGAAAAATAATTGAAAAATAATTGTAAAATAATTGAAAAATAATTGAAAAATAATTGAAAAATAATTATGATTAATTGAAAAATAATTGAAAAATAATTGAAAAATAATCGAAAAATAATTGAAAAATAATCGAAAAATAATTGAAAAATAATCGAAAAATAATTGAAAAACAATTGAAAAATAATTGACAAATAATTGAAAAATAATTGTGTGATGTCCCACCAAATTTTCGCGCAATATTATCCTAGAGATCAAAGCTTAGTATCAAAATCACTCCACCAAAGCTCCTCAAAATCAACCATTTAACCCTTTGTCCCCGACCACTGACCGCCTTGACGATGTACCTTAGCGGTCCCCATCTCATGACGATTGGTACGAAACCTCCTTCAATTATTCGCCCTACGAGGCACAAACTCCCCCTATTACAAAATCTAAACAAGTCCCTCGTCCCAAAAACCTCCTAAATCGAGACCACGTCTCACCCCTCCCCTAAGACCCTCCAAATCAAAACCACGATCACCCCTTTCCCGTTAAAACTCTTAAAATCCATCCAAGGAGGCGAGCATCTCCAAACCACGTGTATAAAAACCCCGGAAGACAAAATTCCCTTGTCTTCCAATTCTAAATATAGACCGACCTTTGGTCCTTGCAAAAACCCCGGAAATGCTACCGCGGCACGTGTCAATATAGGCCAAGGTTGCATACTGCAACCGCCCTTCGCCCCTAACAATCTTTTGATTTTACATAAATACGAGGACCCAAGAGGTCCTCGTCCTCTTCTACGGAAACTTTTCGACACGCTCTTCTACGGAAACTTTTCGAAACACTCTTCAACGGAAAATCTCCTGTGGAGCAACAAGTATTTCTAACGTTAAAATCAGTGTTCTACGAAACGATTATCTACGGCAGCTACTGTAAGCTATTATCACTATTATTAATAACATTGTATATCACCCACATCCCATATTACTATTCTTATTTGCTTTTCGTATTAATCATCTTATTAACGCTCATTGCGATCATACTATTTGCTTGTTAACGCTTATTGCAACCATTTTATTTGTCTTATTAACGCATACTGCGATCACTTCATTTGTCTTGTCAACGCTAAAAGCTTATTACATACTATTTTACTATCTTTTATTGTATTTCACGTCCATACATAAACCTTAAACTGTATATATATATATTTATAAATGTCATACGCTAACAACCATCGCTTACTGCACCATTAACGCAGTACATGGTAAACATTCATGTTTAACTGAATAAACGGATATTTAAATCACCCGTCAAGTCATTGTGTTAATCTTTCGGCTACGAAGATCCCAAACATAACGGACCGCTGCAACAGCTGATCTCGGTTCGCGAGCTCGAGTGTTCTCAGTGTTTACAAACGTTCTTCTGCATAGCCTACGTATAGCCGTAAATCTAGACGTATTTCGCAGAAACGTTACATTCGGCTTTCTTATATTCATGCAACGGTAAATCCGATTACCGCACCTCAGTAAAAACTACAAGTGATCTAACGGGTGTCTCCTCAGTGTATCTATATCCTAAACTTCCCTCTACCCCAGCGTGTAGGATTCAAGATCCTCGCCTAAACCTCCCTCTACCCCAGCGTGCAGGATTCAAGATCCTCGCCTACTTTCCTTCCAACCCAGCGTGCAGGATTCAAGATCCTCGCCTACTTTCCTCTCAAACCAGCGTGCCGGATTCAAGATCCTCGCCTACTTTCTTTTCAACCCAGCGTGCAGGATTCAAGATCCTCGCCTACTTTCCTTTCAACCCAGCGTGCAGCATTCAAGATCATCGCCTACTTTCCTTTCAAACCAGCGTGCAGGATTCAAGATCCTCGCCTAAAATTCCCTCTAAATCAGCGTGCAGGATCCAAGATCCTCGCCTAAAATTCCCTCATCCCCAGCGTGCAGGATTCAAGATCCTCGCCTGGACTCCCAAAAATCCCCCTATGTCATTGTTCCCCTAAGACCTACACCCGGGACGTGACAATTGAAAAACAATTGAAAAATAATTGAAAAATAGTTGAAAAATAATCGAAAAAAATTGAAAAATAATTGAAAAATAATTTAAAAATAATTGAAAACTAATCGAAAAATAATTGAAAAATAATCGAAAAATAATTGAAAAATAATTTAAATATAATTGAAATATAATTGAAAAATAATTGAAAAATAATTGAAAAATAATTGAAAAATAATTGAAAAAAAATTAAAGAATAATTGGAAGATAATTGAAAAATAATTGAAAAATTATTGAAAAATAATGGAAAAATAATTGAAAAATAGTTGGATAATAATAATTGAATAATAATTGAAAAATAATCGAAAAATAATTGAAGAATAGTTGAAAAATAATTGAAAAATAATTGAAAAATAATTGAAAAATAATCGAAAGAAATTGAAAAATAATTAAAAAATAATTGATAAATAATTTAATAATAATTTAATAATAATTGAAACGTAATTGACAAATAATTGAAAAATAATTGAAAAATAATTGAAAAATTATTGAAAAATAGTTGAAAAATTATTGAAAAATAATTGAAAAATAATTGAAGAATAGTTGAAAAATAATTGAAAAATAATTGAGAAATAATTGAAAAAGAATTGAAAACTAATTGAAAAAGAATTGAAAAATAATTGAAAAATAATTGAAAAATAATCGAAAAATAATTAAAAAATAATTGAAGAATAGTTGAAAAATAATTGAAAACTAATTGAAAAATAATTGAAAAATAATTGGAAAATAATTGAAGAATAGTTGAAAAATAATTGAAAAATAAGTTAAAAATAATTGAAAAATAATTGAAAAATAATTGAAAAATAGTTGAAAAATAATTGAAAAATAATTGAAAAATAATTGAAAAATAATTGAAAAAAATTTGAAAAATAATTGAAAAATAATAGAAAAATAATTGAAAAGTAATTGAAAAATAATTGAAAAATTATTGAAAAATAATTGAAAAATAATTGAAAAATGATTGAAAAATAATTAAAAAATAATAGAAAAATAATTGAAAAATATTTGAAAAATATTTGAAAGATATTTGAAAAATAATTGAAAAATAATTGAAGAATAGTTGAAAAATAATTGAAAAATAATTGAGAAATAATTGAAAAAGAATTGAAAACTAATTGAAAAAGAATTGAAAAATAATTGAAAAATAATCGAAAAATAATTGAAAAATAATTGAAGAATAGTTGAAAAATAATTGATAAATAATTGAAAAATAATTGAAAACTAATTGAAAAATAATTGAAAAATAATTGAAAAATAATTGAAGAATAATTTAATAATAATTTAATAATAATTGAAACATAATTGACAAATAATTGAAAAATAATTGAAAAATAATTGAAAAATAATTGAAATATAATTGAAAAATAATTGAAAAATAATCGAAAAATAATGGAAGAATAATTGAAAAATAGTTGAAAAATTATTGAAAAATAATTGAAAAATAATTGAAGAATAGTTGAAAAATAATTGAAAAATAATTGAAAAATAATTGAAAACTAATTGAAAAATAATTGAAAAATAATTGAAAAATAATTGAAGAATTGTTGAAAATAATTGAAAAATAATTGAAAAATAATTGAAAAATAATCGAAAAAAATTGAAAAATAATTAAAAAATAATTGAAAAATAATTTAATAATAATTTAATAATAATTGAAACATAATTGACAAATAATTGAAAAATAATTGAAAAATAATTGAAAAATAATTGAAATATAATTGAAAAATAATTGAAAAATAATCGAAAAATAATGGAAGAATAATTGAAAAATAATTGAAGAATAGTTGAAAAATAATTGAAAAATAATTGAAAAATAATTGAAAAATAATTGAAAAATAATTGAAGAATAGTTGAAAAATAATTGAAGAATAGTTGAAAAATAATTGAAAAATAATTGAAAAATAATTGAAAAATAATTGAAAAATAATTGATAAATAATCGAAAAATAATTGAAAAATAATTGAAAAATAATTGAAGAATAATTGAAAAATAATTGAAAAATAATTGAAAAATAATAGAAAAATAATTGAAAAAAAATGAAAAAAATTGACAAATAATTGTAAAATAATTGAAAAATAATTTAAGAATAGTTGAAAAATAATTGAAAAATAATTGAATAATAATTGAAAACTAATTGAAAAATAATTGAAAAATAATTGAAACATAATTGAAGAATAGTTGAAAAATAATTGAAGAATAGTTGAAAAATAATTGAAAAATAATTGAGAAATAATTGAAAAAGAATTGAAAACTAATTGAAAAAGAATTGAAAAATAATTGAAAAATAATTTTAAATAATCGAAAAATAATTGAAAAATAATTGAAGAATAGTTGAAAAATAATTGATAAATAATTGAAAAATAGTTGAAAAATAATTGAAAAATATTTGAAAAATAATTGAAAAATAATTGAAAAAAAAATTGAAAAGAAATTGAAAAATAATTGTAAAATAATTGAAAAATAATTAAAAAATAGTTGAAAAACTATTGAATAATAATTGAAAAATAATTGAAAAATAATTGAAAAATAATTGAAGAATAGTTGAAAAATAATTGAAAAATAATTTTAAAATAATTTAAGAATATTTGAAAAATAATTGATAAATAATTGAAAAATAATTGAAAACTAATTGAAAAATAATTGAAAAATAATCGAAAAATAATTGAAGAACAGTTGAAAAATAATTGAAAAATAATTGAAAAATAATCGAAAAATAATTGAAAACTAATTGAAAAATAATTGAAAAATAATCGAAAAATAATTGAAGAACAGTTGAAAAATAATTGAAAAATAATTGAAAAATAATCGAAAAATAATTGAAAAATAATTGAAGAATTGTTGATAAATAATTGAAAACTAATTGAAAAATAGTTGAAAAATAATTGAAAAATAATTTAAAAATAATTGAAAAATAATTGAAGAATAGTTGAAAACTAATTGAAAAATAATTGAAAAATAATTGAAAAATAATTGAAAAATAATCGAAAAAAATGGAAAAATAATTGAAAAATAATTGAAAAAGAATTGAAAAATAATTGAAAAATAATTGAAAAATAATTGAGAAACAATTGAAAAATAATCGAAAAATAATTGAAAAATAATTGAAGAATCGTTGAAAAATAATTGATAAATAATTGAAAAATTATTGAAGAATAAATGGTAAAAATAATTGAAAAATAATTGAAAAAATATTAAAAAATAAATGGTAAAAATAATTGAAAAATAATTGAAAAGTAATTGAAAAATAATTGAAAAATTATTGAAAAATAATTGAAAAATAATTGAAAAATAATTGAAAATTAATTAAAATATAATAGAAAAATAATTGAAAACTATTTGAAAAATATTTGAAAAATATTTGAAAAATAATTGAATAATAATATGAAAAATAATTGAAAAATAATTGAAAAATAATTGAAGAATAGTTGAAGAATAATTGAAAAATAATTGAAAAATAATTGAAAAATAATTGAAAAATAATTGAAAAATAATTGAAAAATAATTGAAAAATAATTGAAAAATAATTGAAAAATAATTGAAAAATAGTTGAAAAATAATTGAAAAATAATTGAAAAATAATTGAAAAATAATTGAAAAATAATTGAAAAATAATTGAACAATAATTGAAAAATAATCGAAAAAAATGGAAAAATAATTGAAGAATAATTGAAAAAGAATTGAAAAATAATTGAAAAATAATTGAAAAATAATTGAAAAACAATTGAAAAATAATCGAAAAATAATTGAAAAATAATTGAAGAATAGTTGAAAAATAATTGATAAATAATTGAAAAATTATTGAAGAATAAATGGTAAAAATAATTGAAAAATAATTGAAAAATAAGTGAAAAATAATTGAAAAATTATTGAAAAATAATTGAAAAATAATTGAAGAATAGTTGAAAAATAATTGAAGAATAGTTGAAAAATAATTGAAAAATAATTGAAAAATAATTGAAAAATAATTGAAAAATAATTGAACAATAATTGAAAAATAATTGAAAAATAGTTGAAAAATAATTGAAAAATAATTGAAAAATAATTGAAAAATAATTGAAAAATAATTGAAAAATAATTGAAAAATAATTGAAAAATAATTGAAAAATAATTGAAAAATAATTAAAAATAGTAGAAAAATAATAGAAAAATAATTGAAAAATAATTGAAAACTAATTGAAAAATAAATGGTAAAAATAATTGAAAAATAATTGAAAAAATATTGAAAAATAAATGGTAAAAATAATTGAAAAATAATTGAAAAGTAATTGAAAAATAATTGAAGAATAGTTGAAAAATAATTGAAAAATAATTGAGAAATAATTGAAAAAGAATTGAAAACTAATTGAAAAAGAATTGAAAAATAATTGAAAAATAATTTTAAATAATCGAAAAATAATTGAAAAATAATTGAAGAATAGTTGAAAAATAATTGATAAATAATTGAAAAATAGTTGAAAAATAATTGAAAAATAGTTGAAAAATAATTGAAAAATAATTGAAAAATAATTGAAAAATAATTGAAAAAAATTTGAAAAATAATTGAAAAATAATAGAAAAATAATTGAAAAGTAATTGAAAAATAATTGAAAAATTATTGAAAAATAATTGAAAAATAATTGAAAAATGATTGAAAAATAATTAAAAAATAATAGAAAAATAATTGAAAAATATTTGAAAAATATTTGAAAGATATTTGAAAAATAATTGAAGAATAGTTGAAAAATAATTGAAAAATAATTGAAAAATAAATGAATAATATTTGAAAAATAATTGATAAAAAATTGAAAAATAATTGAAAAATAATTGAAAACTAATTGAAAAATAATTGAAAAATAATTGAAAAATAATTGAAAAATAATTGAAGAATAGTTGAAAAATAATTGAAAAATAATTGAAAAATAATTGAAAAATAATTGAAAAATAATTGAAAAATAATTGAAAAATAATTATGATTAATTGAAAAATAATTGAAAAATAATTGAAAAATAATCGAAAAATAATTGAAAAATAATCGAAAAATAATTGAAAAATAATCGAAAAATAATTGAAAAATAATTGAAGAATAGTTGAAAAATACTTGATAAATAATTGAAAAATAATTGAAAACTAATTGAAAAATAATTGAAAACTAATTGAAAAATAATTGAAAAATAATTGAAAATTAATTGAAGAATAGTTGAAAAATAATTGAAAAATAAGTGAAAAATAATTGAAAAATAATTGAAAAATAATTGAAAAATAGTTGAAAAATAATTGAAAAATAATTGAAAAATAATTGAAAACTAATTGAAAAATAATTGAAAAATAATTTAATAATAATTTAATAATAATTGAAACGTAACTGACAAATAATTGAAAAATAATTGAAAAATAATTGAAAAATAATTGAAAAATAATTGAAGAATAGTTGAAAAATAATTGAAAAATAAGTGAAAAATAATTGAAAAATAATTGAAAAATAATTGAAAAATAGTTGAAAAATAATTGAAAAATAATTGAAAAATTATTGAAAAATAATTTAATAATAATTGAAACATAATTGACAAATAATTGAAAAATAATTGAAAAATAATTGAAAAATAATTGATAAATAGTTGAAAAATAATTGAAAACTATTTGAAAAATAATTGAAAAATAATCGAAAAATAATTGAAGAATACCCGAAAGAAATTGAAAAATAATTAAAAAATAATTGAAAAATAATTTAATAATAATTTAATAATAATTGAAACGTAACTGACAAATAATTGAAAAATAATTGAAAAATAATTGAAAAATAATTGAAAAATAGTTGAAAAATTATTGAAAAATAATTGAAAAATAATTGAAGAATAGTTGAAAAATAATTGAAAAATAATTGAGAAATAATTGAAAAAGAATTGAAAACTAATTGAAAAAGAATTTTAAAATAATTGAAAAATAATCGAAAAATAATTGAAAAATAATTGAAGAATAGTTGAAAAATAATTGATAAATAATTGAAAAATAATTGAAAACTAATTGAAAAATAATTGAAAAATAATTGAAAAATAATTGAAGAATAATTTAATAATAATTTAATAATAATTGAAACATAATTGACAAATAATTGAAAAATAATTGAAAAATAATTGAAAAATAATTGAAATATAATTGAAAAATAATTGAAAAATAATCGAAAAATAATGGAAGAATAATTGAAAAATAGTTGAAAAATTATTGAAAAATAATTGAAACATAATTGACAAATAATTGAAAAATAATTGAAAAATAATTGAAAAATAATTGAAATATAATTGAAAAATAATTGAAAAATAATCGAAAAATAATGGAAGAATAATTGAAAAAGAATTGAAAAATAATTGAAAAATAATTGAAAAATAATTGAAAAACAATTGAAAAATAATCGAAAAATAATTGAAAAATAATTGAAGAATAGTTGAAAAATAATTGATAAATAATTGAAAAATTATTGAAGAATAAATGGTAAAAATAATTGAAAAATAATTGAAAAATAAGTGAAAAATAATTGAAAAATTATTGAAAAATAATTGAAAAATAATTGAAGAATAGTTGAAAAATAATTGAAGAATAGTTGAAAAATAATTGAAAAATAATTGAAAAATAATTGAAAAATAATTGAAAAATAATTGAACAATAATTGAAAAATAATTGAAAAATAGTTGAAAAATAATTGAAAAATAATTGAAAAATAATTGAAAAATAATTGAAAAATAATTGAAAAATAATTGAAAAATAATTGAAAAATAATTGAAAAATAATTGAAAAATAATTAAAAATAGTAGAAAAATAATAGAAAAATAATTGAAAAATAATTGAAAACTAATTGAAAAATAAATGGTAAAAATAATTGAAAAATAATTGAAAAAATATTGAAAAATAAATGGTAAAAATAATTGAAAAATAATTGAAAAGTAATTGAAAAATAATTGAAGAATAGTTGAAAAATAATTGAAAAATAATTGAGAAATAATTGAAAAAGAATTGAAAACTAATTGAAAAAGAATTGAAAAATAATTGAAAAATAATTTTAAATAATCGAAAAATAATTGAAAAATAATTGAAGAATAGTTGAAAAATAATTGATAAATAATTGAAAAATAGTTGAAAAATAATTGAAAAATATTTGAAAAATAATTGAAAAATAATTGAAAAAAAATTGAAAAGAAATTGAAAAATAATTGAAAAATAATTGAAAAATAATTGAAAAATAATTAAAAAATAATAGAAAAATAATTGAAAAATATTTGAAAAATATTTGAAAAATATTTGAAAAATAATTGAAAAATAATATGAAAAATAATTGAAAAATAATTGAAAAATAATTGAAGAATAGTTGAAAACTAATTGAAAAATAATTGAAAAATAATTGAAAAATAATTGAAAAATAATCGAAAAAAATGGAAAAGTAATTGAAAAATAATTGAAAAAGAATTGAAAAATAATTGAAAAGTAATTGAAAAATAATTGAAAAACAATTGAAAAATAATCGAAAAATAATTGAAAAATAATTGAAGAATAGTTGAAAAATAATTGATAAATAATTGAAAAATTATTGAAGAATAAATGGTAAAAATAATTGAAAAATAATTGAAAAAATATTAAAAAATAAATGGTAAAAATAATTGAAAAATAATTGAAAAGTAATTGAAAAATAATTGAAAAATTATTGAAAAATAGTTGAAAAATAATTGAAAAATAATTGAAAATTAATTAAAAAATAATAGAAAAATAATTGAAAACTATTTGAAAAATATTTGAAAAATATTTGAAAAATAATTGAAAAATAATTGAAAAATAATTGAAAAATAATCGAAAAATAATTGAAAAATAATTGAAGAATAGTTGAAAAATAATTGATAAATAATTGAAAAATTATTGAAGAATAAATGGTAAAAATAATTGAAAAATAATTGAAAAATAAGTGAAAAATAATTGAAAAATTATTGAAAAATAATTGAAAATAATTGAAAAATTATTGAAGAATAAATGGTAAAAATAATTGAAAAATAATTGAAAAATAAGTGAAAAATAATTGAAAAATTATTGAAAAATAATTGAAAAATAATTGAAGAATAGTTGAAAAATAATTGAAGAATAGTTGAAAAATAATTGAAAAATAATTGAAAAATAATTGAAAAATAATTGAAAAATAATTGAACAATAATTGAAAAATAATTGAAAAATAGTTGAAAAATAATTGAAAAATAATTGAAAAATAATTGAAAAATAATTGAAAAATAATTGAAAAATAATTGAAAAATAATTGAAAAATAATTGAAAAATAATTGAAAAAATATTGAAAAATAAATGGTAAAAATAATTGAAAAATAATTGAAAAGTAATTGAAAAATAATTGAAGAATAGTTGAAAAATAATTGAAAAATAATTGAGAAATAATTGAAAAAGAATTGAAAACTAATTGAAAAAGAATTGAAAAATAATTGAAAAATAATTTTAAATAATCGAAAAATAATTGAAAAATAATTGAAGAATAGTTGAAAAATAATTGATAAATAATTGAAAAATAGTTGAAAAATAATTGAAAAATATTTGAAAAATAATTGAAAAATAATTGAAAAAAAATTGAAAAGAAATTGAAAAATAATTGAAAAATAATTGAAAAATAATTGAAAAATAATTAAAAAATAATAGAAAAATAATTGAAAAATATTTGAAAAATATTTGAAAAATATTTGAAAAATAATTGAAAAATAATATGAAAAATAATTGAAAAATAATTGAAAAATAATTGAAGAATAGTTGAAAACTAATTGAAAAATAATTGAAAAATAATTGAAAAATAATTGAAAAATAATCGAAAAAAATGGAAAAGTAATTGAAAAATAATTGAAAAAGAATTGAAAAATAATTGAAAAGTAATTGAAAAATAATTGAAAAACAATTGAAAAATAATCGAAAAATAATTGAAAAATAATTGAAGAATAGTTGAAAAATAATTGATAAATAATTGAAAAATTATTGAAGAATAAATGGTAAAAATAATTGAAAAATAATTGAAAAAATATTAAAAAATAAATGGTAAAAATAATTGAAAAATAATTGAAAAGTAATTGAAAAATAATTGAAAAATTATTGAAAAATAGTTGAAAAATAATTGAAAAATAATTGAAAATTAATTAAAAAATAATAGAAAAATAATTGAAAACTATTTGAAAAATATTTGAAAAATATTTGAAAAATAATTGAAAAATAATATGAAAAATAATTGAAAAATAATTGAAAAATAATTGAAGAATAGTTGAAGAATAATTGAAAAATAATTGAAAAATAATTGAAAAATAATTGAAAACTAATTGAAAAATAATTGAAAAATAATTGAAAATTAATTGAGGAATAGTTGAAAAGTAATTGAAAAATAATTGAAAAATAATTGAAAAATAATTGAAAAATAATTGAAAAGTAATTGAATAATAATATAAGAATAATTGAAAAATAATTGAAAAATAATTGAAAAATAATTGAAAAATAATTGAAGAATAGTTGAAAAATAATTGAAAAATAATTGAAAAATAATTAAAAAATAATGGAAAAATAATTGAAAAATAATTGAAAAATAATTGAAAAATAATTGAAGAATAGTTGAAAAATAATTGAAAAATAATTGAAGAATTATTGAAAAATAATTGAAAAATTATTGAAAAATAATTGAAAAATTATTGAAAAATAATTGAAAAATAATTGAAGAATAGTTGAAGAATAATTGAAAAATAATTGAAAAATAATTGAAAAATAATTGCAAAATAATTGAAAAATAATTGAAAAATAATTGAAAATTAATTGAGGAATAGTTGAAAAATAATTGAAAAATAATTGAAAACTAATTGAAAACTAATTGAAAAATAATTGAAAAATAATTGAAAAAAAAAGAAAAATAATTGAAAAATAATTGAAAACTAATTGAAAAAGAGTTGAAAAATTATTGAAAAATAATAGAAAAATAATTGAAAAATAATTGAAAAATAATTGAAAAATAATTGAAAAATAATTGAAAAATAATTGAAAACTAATTGAAAAATAATTGAAAAATAATTGAAGAATAGTTGAAAAATAATTGAAAAATAATTGAAAAATAATTGAAAAATAATTGAAAAATAATTGAAAAATAATTGTAAAATAATTGAAAAATCATTGAGAAATAATTGAAGAATAGTTGAAAAATAATTAAAAAATAATTGAAAAATAATTGAAAAATAATTGAAAAATAATTGAAAAATAATTGAAAAATAATTGGATAATAATAATTGAAAAATAATTCAAAAATAATTCAAAAATAATTCAAAAATAATTAAAAAATAATTGAAAAATAATTGAAAAATAATTGAAAAATGATTGAAAAATGATTGAAAAATAATTGAAAAATCATTGAGAAATAATTGAAGAATAGTTGAAAAATAATTAAAAAATAATTGAAAAATAATTGAAAAATAATTGAAAAATAATTGAAAAATAATTGAAAAATAATTGGATAATAATAATTGAAAAATAATTCAAAAATAATTCAAAAATAATTCAAAAATAATTAAAAAATAATTGAAAAATAATTGAAAAATAATTGAAAAATGATTGAAAAATGATTGAAAAATAATTGAAAAATAATTGAAAAATAATTGAAAAATAATTGAAAAATAATAGAAAATTAATTGAAAAATAGTTTGAAAATAATTGAAAAATAATTGAAAAATAATTGAAAAATAATTGAAAAATAATTGAAAAATAATTGAAAAATAATTGAAAAGTAATTGAAAAATAATAGAAAAATAATTGAAAAATAATTGATAAATAATTGAAAAATAATTGAAAAATAATTGAAAAGTAATTGAAAAATAATTGAAAAATAATTGAAAAATAATTGAAAAATAATTGAAAAATAATTGAAAAATAATTGAAAAATAATTGAAAAATAATTGGATAATAATAATTGAAAAATAATTCAAAAATAATTCAAAATAATTCAAAAATAATTAAAAAATAATTGAAAAATAATTGAAAAATAATTGAAAAATGATTGAAAAATGATTGAAAAATAATTGAAAAATAATTGAAAAATAATTGAAAAATAATTGAAAAATAATTGAAAAATAATTGAAAAATAATTGAAAACTAATTGAAAAATAATTGAAAAATAATTGAAAAATAATTGAAAAATAATTGAAAAATAATTGAAAAATAATTGAAAAATAATTGAAAAATAATTGAAAAATAATTGAAAACTAATTGAAAAATAATTGAAAAATAATTGAAAAATAATTGAAAAATAATTGAAAAATAATTGAAAAATAATTGAAAAATAATTGAAAAATAATTGAAAAATAATTGAAAATTAATTGAAGAATAATTGAAGAATAGTTGAAAAATAATTGAAAAATAATTGAAAAATAATTGAAAACTAATTGTAAAATAATTGATCAATAATTGAAAAATAATTGAAAAATAATTGAAAAATAATTGAAAAATAATAGAAAATTAATTGAAAAATAGTTTAAAAATAATTGAAAAATAATTGAAAAATAATTGAAAATTAATTGAAGAATAGTTTAAAAATAATTGAAAAATAATTGAAAACTAATTGAAAAATAATTGAAAACTAATTGAAAAATAATTGAAAAATAATTGAAAAATAATTGAAAAATAATTGAAAAGTAATTGAAAAATAATTGAAAAATAATTGAAAAATAATTGAAAAATAATTGAAAAATAATTGAAGAATAGTTGAAAAATAATTGAAAAATAATTGTAAACTAATTGAAAAATAATTGAAAAATAATTGTAAAATTATTGAAATATAATTGTAAAATTATTGAAATATAATTGAAAAATAATTGAAAAATAATTGAAAAGTAATTGAAAAATAATTGAAAAATAATTGAAAAATAATTGAGAAATAATTGAAAACAATTGAAAAATAATTGAAAAATAATTGAAAAATAATTGAAAAATAATTGGATAATAATAATTGAAAAATAATTGAAAAATAATTGAAGAATAATTGAAAAATAATTGAAAAATAATTGAAGAATAGTTGAAAAATAATTGAAAAATAATTGAAAAATAATTGTAAAATAATTGAAAAATAATTGAAAACTAATTGAAAAATAATTGAAAAATAATTGAATAATTATTGAAAAATAATTGAAAAATAATTGAAGAATAGTTGAAAAATAATTGAAAAATAATTGAAAAATAATTGAAAAATAATTGAAAAATAATTGAAAAATAATTGAAAAATAATTGAAGAATAATTGAAAAATAATTGGATAATAATAATTGTAAAATAATTGAAAAATAATTAAAAAATAATTGAAAAATAATTAAAAAATAATTAAAAAATAATTTAAAAATAATTTAAAAATTATTGAAAAATAGTTGAAAAATAATTGAAAAATAATTGAAAAATTATTGAAAAATAATTGAAAAATAATTGAAGAATAGTTGAAAAATAATTGAAAAATAATTGAAAAATAATTGAAAATTAATTGAAGAATAGTTGAAAAATAATTGAAAAATAATTGAAAAATATTTGAAAAATAACTGAAAGATATTTGAAAAATAATTTAAAAATAATTTAAAAATAATTGAAAAATAATTTAAAAATAATTGGAGAATAGTTGAAAAGTAATTGAAAAATAATTGAAAAATAATTGAAAAATAATTGAAGAATACTTGAAAAATAATTGAAAAATAATTGAAAAATAGTTTAAAAATAATTTAAAAATAATTTAAAAATAATTTAAAAATAATTTAAAAATAATTGAAAAATAATTGAAGAATAGTTGAAAAGTAATTGAAAAATAATTGAAAAATAATTGAAAAATAATTGAAAAATAATTGAAAAATAATTGAAAAATAATATAAGAATACTTGAAAAATAATTGAAAAATAATTGAAAACGAATTGAAAAATAATTGAAAAATAATTGTAAAATTATTGAAATATAATTGAAAAATAATTGAAAAATAATTGAAAAATAATTGAAAAATAATTGAAAAATAATTGAAAAATAATTGAAAAATAATTGAAAAGTAATTGAAAAATAATTGAGAAATAATGGAAAAATAATTGAAAAATAATTGAAAAATAATTGAAGAATAGTTGAAAAATAATTGAAAAATAATTGAAAAATAATTGAAATATAATTGAAAAGTAATTGAAAAATAATTGAGAAATAATGGAAAAATAATTGAAAAATAATTGAAAAATAATTGAAGAATAGTTGAAAAATAATTGAAAAATAATTGAAAAATAATTGAAATATAATTGAAAATTAATTGAGGAATAGTTGAAAAATAATTGAAAAATAATTGAAGAATAATTGAAAAATAATTGGATAATAATAATTGAAAAATAATTGGATAAAAATAATTGAAAAATAATTGAAAAATAATTAAAAAATAATTCAAAAATAATTAAAAAATAATTAAAAAATAGTTGAAAAATAATTGAAAAATAATTGAAAAATTATTGAAAAATAATTGAAAAAAATTGAAGAATAGTTGAAAAATAATTGAAAAATAATTGTAAAATTATTGAAATATAATTGAAAAATAATTGAAAAATAATTGAAAAATAATTGAAAAATAATTGAAAAGTAATAGAAAAATAATTGAAAAATAATTGAAAAATAATTGAAAAATAATTGAAGAATAATTGAAAAATAATTGAAAAATAATTGAAAAATAATTGAAAAATAATTGAAAAATAATTGAAAAATAATTGAAAAATAATTGAAAAATAATTGTAAAATTATTGAAATATAATTGAAAAATAATTGAAAAATAATTGAAAAATAATTGAAAAATAATTGAAAAATAATTGAAAAATAATTGAAAAGTAATTGAAAAATAATTGAAAAATAATGGAAAAATAATTTAAAAATAATTGAAAAATAATTGAAAAGTAATTGAAAAATAATAGAAAAATAATTGAAAAATAATTCAAAATAATTTAAAAATAATTGAAAAATAATTGAAAAATAATTTAAGAATAGTTGAAAAATAATTGAAAAGTAATTGAAAAATAATTGAAAAATATTTGAAAAATAATTGAAAAGTAATTGAAAAATAATTGAAAAATAATGGAAAAATAATTTAAAAATAATTGAAAAATAATTGAAAAGTAATTGAAAAATAATAGAAAAATAATTGAAAAATAATTCAAAATAATTTAAAAATAATTGAAAAATAATTGAAAAATAATTTAAGAATAGTTGAAAAATAATTGAAAAGTAATTGAAAAATAATTGAAAAATATTTGAAAAATAATTGAAAAATAATTGCAAAATAATTGAAAAATAATTGAAAAATAATTGAAAAGTAATTGAAAAATAATTGAAAAATAATTGTAAAATTATTGAAATATAATTGAAAAATAATTGAAAAATAGTTGAAAAATAATTGAAAAATAATGGAAAAATAATTGAAAAGTAATTGAAAAATAATTGAAGAATACTTGAAAAATAATTGAAAAATAATTGAAAACGAATTGAAAAATAATTGAAAAATAATTGAAAAATAATTGAAAAATAATTGAAAAATAATTGAAAAATTATTGAAAAATAATTGAAAAAAATTGAAGAATAGTTGAAAAATAATTGAAAAATAATTGTAAAATTATTGAAATATAATTGAAAAATAATTGAAAAATAATTGAAAAATAATTGAAAAATAATTGAAAAGTAATAGAAAAATAATTGAAAAATAATTGAAAAATAATTGAAAAATAATTGAAGAATAATTGAAAAATAATTGAAAAATAATTGAAAAATAATTGAAAAATAATTGAAAAATAATTGAAAAATAATTGAAAAATAATTGAAAAATAATTGTAAAATTATTGAAATATAATTGAAAAATAATTGAAAAATAATTGAAAAATAATTGAAAAATAATTGAAAAATAATTGAAAAATAATTGAAAACTAATTGAAAAATAATTGAAAAAAAGTTGAAAAATAATTGAAGAATAGTTGAAAAATAATTGAAGAACAGTTGAAAAGTAATTGAAAAATAATTGAAAAATAATTGAAAAATAATTAAAAAATAATTGAAAAATAATAGAAAAAAATTGAAAAATAATTGAAGAATAGTTGAAAAATAATTGAAGAATAGTTGAAAAATAATTGAAAAATAATTGAAAAATAATTGAAAAATAATTGAAAAATAATTGAAAAATAATTGAAAACTAATTGAAAAAGAATTGACAAATAATTGAAAAATAATAGAAAAATAATTGAAAAATATTTGAAAAATAATTGAAAAATAATTGAAAAATAGTTGAAAAATAATTGAAAAATAATTGAAAAATAATTGAAAAATAATTGAAAAATAATTGAAGAATTGTTGAAAAATAATTGAAGAATTGTTGAAAAATAATTGAAGAATAATTTAAAAATAATTGAAAAATAATTGAAAAGTAATTGAAAAATAATTGAAAAATAATTGAAAAATAATTGAAAAATAATCGAAAAAAATTGAAAAATAATTGAAAAATAATTGAAAAATAATTTAAAAATAATTGAAAAATAATTGAAAAATAATTGAAAAATTATTGAAAAATAATTGAAAAATAATTGAAAAATAATGGAAAAATAATTGAAAAAAGAATTGAAAAAAATTGAAAAATAATTGTAAAATAATTGAAAAATAATTGAAAAATAGTTGAAAAATAATTGAAAAATAATTGAAAAATAATTGAAAAAAACATTGAAAACTAATTGGAAAATAATTGAAAAATAATTGAAAAATAATTGAAAAATAATTGAAAAATAGTTGATAAGTAATTGAAAAATAATAGAAAAATAATTGAAAAATAATTGATAAATAATTGAAAAATAATTGAAAAATAATTGAAAAATAATTGAGAAGTAATTAAAAAATAATAGAAAAATAATTGAAAAATAATTGATAAATAATTGAAAAATAATTGAAAAATAATTGAAAAATAATTTAAATATAAATGAAAAATAAATGAAAAATAATTGAAAAATAATTGAAAAATAATTGAAAAATAATTGAAAAATGATTGTAAAATTATTGAAAACTAATTGAAAAATAATTGAAAAATTATTGAAAAATAATTGAAGAATAGTTGAAAAATAATTGCAAAATAATTGAAAAATAATTGAAAAATAATTGAAAAATAATTGAAAAATAATTGAAAAATAATTGAAAAATAGTTGAAAAATAATTGAAAAGTAATTGAAAAATAATTGAAAAATAATTGAAAAATAATTGAAAAAAATTGAAAAATAATTGAAAAATAATTGAAAAATAATTGGAAAATAATTGAAAAATAATTTGAAAAATAATTGAAAAATAATTGAAAAATAATTGAAAAATAATTGAAAAATAATTGAAGAATAGTTGGAACATAATTGATAAATAATTGAAAACTAATTGAAAAATAATTGAAAAATAATTGAAAAATAATTGAAAACTAATTGAAAAAGAGTTGAAAAATAATTGAAAAATAATAGAAAAATAATTGAAAAATAATTGAAAAATAATTGAAAAATAATTGAAAAATAATTGAAAAATAATTGAAAAATAATTGAAGAATAGTTGAAAAGTAATTGAAAAATAATTGAAAAATAATTGAAAAATAATTGAAAAATAATTGAAAAATAATTGAAAAATAATTGAAAAATAATTGAATAATAATTGAAAAATAGTTGAAAAATAATTGAAAAATAATTGAAAAATAATTGAAAAATAATTGAAAAATAATTGAAGAATAGTTGGAACATAATTGATAAATAATTGAAAACTAATTGAAAAATAATTGAAAAATAATTGAAAAATAATTGATAAATAATTGAAAAATAATTAAAAACTAATTGAAAAAGAATTGAAAAATTATTGAAAAATAATAGAAAAATAATTGAAAAATAATTGAAAAATAAATGAAACATAATTGAAAAATAGTTGAAAAATAATTGAAAAATAATTGAAAAATAATTGAAAAATAATTGAAAAATAATTGAAGAATTGTTGAAAAATAATTGAAAAATAATTGAAAAATAATTGAAAAGTAATTGAAAAATAATTGAAAAATAATTGAAAAATAATTGAAAAATAATTGAAAAATAATTGAAGAATAGTTGAAAAATAATTGAAAAATAATTGAAAAATAATTGAAAAATAATTGAAAAATAATTGAAAAATAATTGAAAAATAATTGAAAAATTATTGAAAAATAATAGAAAAATAATTGAAAAATAATTGAAAAATAATTGAAAAATAATTGAAGAATAGTTGGAAATAATTGATAAATAATTGAAAAATAATTGAAAACTAATTGAAAAATAATTGAAAAATAATTGAAGAATAGTTGAAAAATAATTGAAAAATAATTGAAAAATAATTGAAAAATAATTGAAAAATAATTGAAAAATAATTGAAAAATAATTGAAAAATTATTGAAAAATAATAGAAAAATAATTGAAAAATAATTGAAAAATAATTGAAAAATAATTGAAAAATAATTGAAAAATAATTGAAAAATAATTGAAAAATTATTGAAAAATAATAGAAAAATAATTGAAAAATAATTGAAAAATAATTGAAAAATAATTGAAGAATAGTTGGAAAATAATTGATAAATAATTGAAAAATAATTGAAAACTAATTGAAAAATAATAGAAAAATAATTGAAGAATAGTTGAAAAATAATTGAAAAATAATTGAAAAATAATTGAAAAATAATTGAAAAATAATTGAAAAATAATTGAAAAATAATTGTAAAATAATTGAAAAATCATTGAGAAATAATTGAAGAATAGTTGAAAAATAATTGAAAAATAATTGAAAACGAATTGAAAAATAATTGAAAAATAATTGAAAAATAATTGAAAAATAATTGAAAAATAATTGAAAAATAATTGAAAAATAATTGAAAAAAAATTGAAATGTAATTGGAAAATAATTGAAAAATAATTGAAAAATAATTGAAAAATAATTAAAAAATAAGTGAAAAATAATTGAAACATAATTGAAAAATAATTGAGAAATAATTGAAAAATAATTGTAAAATTATTGAAATATAATTGAAAAATAATTGAAAAATAATTGAAAAATAATTGAAAAATAATTGAAAAATAATTGAAAAATAATTGAAAAGTAATTGAAAAATAATTGAAAAATAATTGAAAAATAATAGAAAAATAATTGAAAAATAGTTAAAAAATAATTGAAAAATAATTGAAAAATAATTGAAAAGTAATATAAGAATAATTGAAAAATAATTAAAAAATAATTGAAAAATAATTGAAAAGTAATATAAGAATAATTGAAAAATAATTGAAAAATAATTGAAAAATAATTGAAAAATAATTGAAAAATAATTGAAAAGTAATATAAGAATAATTGAAAAATAATTGAAAAATAATTGAAAAATAATTGAAAAGTAATATAAGAATAATTGAAAATAATTGAAAAATAATTGAAAAAAAAATAATTGAAAACTAATTTAAAAATAATTGAAAAATAATGGAAAAATAATTGAAAAATAATTTAAAAATAATTGTAAAATAATTGAAAAATCATTGAGAAATAATTGAAGAATAGTTGAAAAATAATTGAAAAATAATTGAAAACGAATTGAAAAATAATTGAAAAATAATTGAAAAATAATTGAAAAAAATTGAAAAATAATTGAAAAATAATTGAAAACTAATTTAAAAAAAGTTGAAAAATAATTGAAAAATAGAAAAATAATTGAAAAATAATTGAAAAATAATTGAAAAATAATTGAAAAATAATTGAGGAATAGTTGAAAAATAATTGAAGAATAGTTGAAAAGAAATTGAAAAATAATTGAAAAATAATTGAAAAATAATTGAAAAATAATTTAATAATAATTGAAAAATAATTGAAAAATAATTGAAAAATAATTGAAAAATAATTGAATAATAATTGAAGAATAGTTGGAACATAATTGATAAATAATTGAAAACTAATCGAAAAATAATTGAAAAGTAATTGAAAAATAATTGAAAAATTATTGAAAAATAATTGAAAAATTATTGAAAAATAATTGAAAAATAATTGAAAAATAATTGAAAAATAATTTGAAAATAATAGAAAAATAGTTGAAAAATAATTGAAAAATAATTGAAAAATAATAGAAAAATAATTGAAAAAAAATTGAAAAAAATTGAAAAATAATTGTAAAATAATTGAAAAATAATTGAAGAATAGTTGAAAAATAATTGAAAAATAATTGAAAAATAATTGAAAACTAATTGAAAAATAATTGAAAAATAATTGAAAAACAATTGAAGAATAGTTGAAAAATAATTGAAGAATAGTTGAAAAGTAATTGAAAAATAATTGAAAAATAATTGAAAAATAATTAAAAAATAATTGAAAAATAATAGAAAAAAATTGAAAAATAATTGAAGAATAGTTGAAAAATAATTGAAGAATAGTTGAAAAATAATTGAAAAATAATTGAAAAATAATTGAAAAATAATTGAAAAATAATTGAAAAATAATTGAAAAATAATTGAAAAATAATTGAAAACTAATTGAAAAAGAATTGACAAATAATTGAAAAATAATAGAAAAATAATTGAAAAATATTTGAAAAATAATTGAAAAATAATTGAAAAATAGTTGAAAAATAATTGAAAAATAATTGAAAAATAATTGAAAAATAATTGAAAAATAATTGAAGAATTGTTGAAAAATAATTGAAGAATTGTTGAAAAATAATTGAAGAATAATTTAAAAATAATTGAAAAATAATTGAAAAGTAATTGAAAAATAATTGAAAAATAATTGAAAAATAATTGAAAAATAATCGAAAAAAATTGAAAAATAATTTAAAAATAATTGAAAAATAATTTAAAAATAATTGAAAAATAATTGAAAAATAATTGAAAAATAATTGAAGAATAGTTGAAAAATAATTGAAAAATAATTGAAAAATAATTGAAAAAAACATTGAAAACTAATTGGAAAATAATTGAAAAATAATTGAAAAATAATTGAAAAATAATTGAAAAATAGTTGAGAAGTAATTGAAAAATAATAGAAAAATAATTGAAAAATAATTGATAAATAATTGATAAATAATTGAAAAATAATTGAAAAATAATTGAGAAGTAATTAAAAAATAATAGAAAAATAATTGAAAAATAATTGAAAAATAATTGAAAAATAATTGAAAAATAATTGAAAAATAATTGAAAAATTATTGAATAATAATAGAAAAATAATTGAAAAATAATTGAAAAATAATTGAAAAATAATTGAAAAATAATTGAAAAATAATAGAAAAATAATTGAAAAAAAAATTGAAAAAAATTGAAAAATAATTGTAAAATAATTGAAAAATAATTGAAGAATAGTTGAAAAATAATTGAAAAATAATTGAAAAATAATTGAAAAAAACATTGAAAACTAATTGGAAAATAATTGAAAAATAATTGAAAAATAATTGAAAAATAATTGAAAAATAGTTGAGAAGTAATTGAAAAATAATAGAAAAATAATTGAAAAATAATTGATAAATAATTGAAAAATAATTGAAAAATAGTTGAGAAGTAATTGAAAAATAATAGAAAAATAATTGAAAAATAATTGATAAATAATTGAAAAATAATTGAAAAATAATTGAAAAATAATTGAGAAGTAATTAAAAAATAATAGAAAAATAATTGAAAAATAATTGAAAAATAATTGAAAAATAATTGAAAAATAATTGAAAAATAATTGAAAAATAATTGAAAACTAATTGAAAAATAATTGAAAAATAATTGAAGAATAGTTGAAAAATAATTGAAAAATAATTGAAAAATAATTGAAAAATAATTGAAAAATAATTGTAAAATAATTGTAAAATAATTGAAAAATCATTGAGAAATAATTGAAGAATAGTTGAAAAATAATTAAAAAATAATTGAAAACGAATTGAAAAATAATTGAAAAATAATTGAAAAATAATTGAAAAATAATTGAAAAATAATTGAAAAATAATTGAAAAATAATTGAAAAAAAATTGAAATGTAATTGGAAAATAATTGAAAAATAATTGAAAAATAATTGAAAAATAATTGAAAAATAAGTGAAAAATAATTGAAACATAATTGAAAAATAATTGAGAAATAATTGAAAAATAATTGTAAAATTATTGAAATATAATTGAAAAATATTTGAAATATAATTGAAAAATAATTGAAAAATAATTGAAAAATAATTGAAAAGTAATTGAAAAATAATTGAAAAATAATTGAAAAATAATAGAAAAATAATTGAAAAATAGTTGAAAAATAATTGAAAATTAATTGAAAAATAATTGAAAAATAATTGAAAAATAATTGAAAAATAATTGAAAAATAATTGAAAAATAATTGAAGAATAGTTGGAAATAATTGATAAATAATTGAAAAATAATTGAAAACTAATTGAAAAATAATTGAAAAATAATTGAAGAATAGTTGAAAAATAATTGATAAATAATTGAAAAATAATTGAAAACTAATTGAAAAATAATTGAAAAATAATTGAAGAATAGTTGAAAAATAATTGAAAAATAATTGAAAAATAATTGAAAAATAATTGAAAAATAATTGAAAAATAATTGAAAAATAATTGAAAAATTATTGAAAAATAATAGAAAAATAATTGAAAAATAATTGAAAAATAATTGAAAAATAATTGAAAAATAATTGAAAAATAATTGAAAAGTAATATAAGAATAATTGAAAACTAATCGAAAAATAATTGAAAAGTAATTGAAAAATAATTGAAAAATTATTGAAAAATAATTGAAAAATTATTGAAAAATAATTGAAAAATAATTGAAAAATAATTGAAAAATAATTTGAAAATAATAGAAAAATAGTTGAAAAATAATTGAAAAATAATTGAAAAATAATAGAAAAATAATTGAAAAAAAATTGAAAAAAATTGAAAAATAATTGTAAAATAATTGAAAAATAATTGAAGAATAGTTGAAAAATAATTGAAAAATAATTGAAAAATAATTGAAAACTAATTGAAAAATAATTGAAAAATAATTGAAAAACAATTGAAGAATAGTTGAAAAATAATTGAAGAATAGTTGAAAAGTAATTGAAAAATAATTGAAAAATAATTGAAAAATAATTAAAAAATAATTGAAAAATAATAGAAAAAAATTGAAAAATAATTGAAGAATAGTTGAAAAATAATTGAAGAATAGTTGAAAAATAATTGAAAAATAATTGAAAAATAATTGAAAAATAATTGAAAAATAATTGAAAAATAATTGAAAAATAATTGAAAAATAATTGAAAAATAATTGAAAACTAATTGAAAAAGAATTGACAAATAATTGAAAAATAATAGAAAAATAATTGAAAAATATTTGAAAAATAATTGAAAAATAATTGAAAAATAGTTGAAAAATAATTGAAAAATAATTGAAAAATAATTGAAAAATAATTGAAAAATAATTGAAGAATTGTTGAAAAATAATTGAAGAATTGTTGAAAAATAATTGAAGAATAATTTAAAAATAATTGAAAAATAATTGAAAAGTAATTGAAAAATAATTGAAAAATAATTGAAAACTAATTGGAAAATAATTGAAAAATAATTGAAAAATAATTGAAAAATAATTGAAAAATAGTTGAGAAGTAATTGAAAAATAATAGAAAAATAATTGAAAAATAATTGATAAATAATTGAAAAATAATTGAAAAATAGTTGAGAAGTAATTGAAAAATAATAGAAAAATAATTGAAAAATAATTGATAAATAATTGAAAAATAATTGAAAAATAATTGAAAAATAATTGAGAAGTAATTAAAAAATAATAGAAAAATAATTGAAAAATAATTGAAAAATAATTGAAAAATAATTGAAAAATAATTGAAAAATAATTGAAAAATTATTGAATAATAATAGAAAAATAATTGAAAAATAATTGAAAAATAATTGAAAAATAATTGAAAAATAATTGAAAAATAATAGAAAAATAATTGAAAAAAAAATTGAAAAAAATTGAAAAATAATTGTAAAATAATTGTAAAATTATTGAAAACTAATTGAAAAATAATTGAAAAATTATTGAAAAATAATTGAAGAATAGTTGAAAAATAATTGAAAAATAATTGAAAAATAATTGAAAAATAATTGAAAAATAATTGAAAAATAATTGAAAAATAATTGAAAAATAATTGAAAAATAGTTGAAAAATAATTGAAAAGTAATTGAAAAATAATTGAAAAATAATTGAAAAATAGTTGAAAAATAATTGAAAAGTAATTGAAAAATAATTGAAAAATAATTGAAAAATAATTGAAAAAAATTGAAAAATAATTGAAAAATAATTGAAAAATAATTGGAAAATAATTGAAAAATAATTTGAAAATAATTGAAAAATAATTTGAAAAATAATTGAAAAATAATTGAAAAATAATTGAAAAATAATTGAAAAATAATTGAAAAATAATTCAAGAATAGTTGGAACATAATTGATAAATAATTGAAAAATAATTGAAAAATAGTTGAAAAATAATTGAAAAATAATTGAAAAATAATTGAAGAATAGATGAAAAATAATTGAAAAATAATTGAAAAATAATTGAAAAATAATTTAAAAATAATTGAGATGTCACGTCCCGGGTGAGGTCTTTAGGGCTGTGGCATAGATGGGGTAATACTTGAGGGAACGCAGGCGCGAATGCCAGATTCGTGGCTCTGCGGAAGATAGAAATTCTGGCTCGAATGCAGGATTCGTGCACGGAACGTCTGAGGGTATGCAGGCGCGAATGCCAGATTCGTGACACTGCGGAAGGTAGGAATTCAGGCACGAATACCAGATTCGTAGCACCGAACGTTCTTAGGAATACAGGCGCGAATGCCAGATTCGTGGCACTGCGGAGAGTAGGATTCAGGCACGAATACCAGATTCGTAGCACCGAACGTTCTTAGGAATACAGGCGCGAATGCCAGATTCGTGGCACTGCGGAGAGTAGGATTCAGGCACGAATACCAGATTCGTAGCACCGAACGTTCTTGGGAATACAGGCGCGAATGCCAGATTCGTGGCACTGCGGAGAGCAGGATTTTAGGCGCGAATACCAGATTCGTAGCACTGAACGACCAGGGAATGGTTAGATTGTTATGATTTGGGGTAACACCCGTTAGCACTTTATTTTGGTTTTGCCTAATTGGATTTACTGCTGCATAGGCACAAAAAGTTACTCGTAATATTTCTGAGAAGCACGTTTGGACGTGCAGCTATACACAGGCTATGCAAAGATATGTTTGTAAACACAGTCACTGCTCCCGAGCTCGCGAATCGGAATCAGCTGTTTCACTAACTCGTGTATTTGGATTTTAGATGTTTCGTACCAGTGGTTGAACACAAATAAGTTGAAGCGTGATTTAAAACAAAGCGGTTTATTAACTTTGTTAGAGCGGTTATTATGCGTGGGGTTTTAGCATTCACATATAATATTTATAATATGATTGTAACATTTATATGTATGTATGGACATGAGGTACGATATAAATCATAGAATAATATGTGGTTATAAGACAAATATATATATAATCAAAATAAACGTTAACAAGACTATATAAAAGTAATAGTATTAGTAATACAAAATATGTATGATTGCAATAAGCATAGATAAATGAAATTATACGGAAATGTTATTGCAATAAGCATAGATAAATGAAATAATACATAAATGGTATATGGTATGGAGGCGATATGCACAATAATAGATAATAATAAATGCTTACAGTATTTGCCGTAGAGCACTGAATTTACACTTTGTATATTTTTATAAAAGAGATACTTTCACAGTAATTACTGTCGAAGAAGAGAGTTTCGCTGTTGAAGTTTGTCGATGAAAAGAGGTCCTGGCCTCTCGATCCTTCGTATTTATATGATTTACGCGCGGTCCTTGCGGGGGTTGTATGCGGTAAGGACCTTGACACAATTTACGAATTATGCGTAGAAGGACTTCCGGGGTTTTTCTATAATATTCTATTATTAGAATACATTTTCGGCACGTACGCCAGGTATTCTTCGCAGTTAGGCTTCTTGGGTTTTTATGAACGGTATTTGGAGATATTCAACTCGTCGAAGGGATTTTGGGTGTTTTATAGGAAAGGGGTTAAAGTGGCTTGGACTCGGAGGGTCTTAGAGAAGGAGTGAGACGTGGTCTCGGTTTAAGAAGATTTTGGGGCGAGGGACTTGTTTCGATTTAGTTTTGGGGAGGGAATTCGTGCCTCGTTGGGCGAATAAGTGAAGGAGGTTTCGTACTGACCATCTCGAGATGGGGACCGCTAAGGTACATCATCGAGGTGATCAGCGATTGGGGAAAAGGGGTAATAATTGAATTTGAGGGACTTTGGTGGAGTGATTCTGAGGTTTACTGGTGTATTATTAAATAGGAACGTGCGAAAAATAGTGGGACGTCACACCTCCCCCCCTATATGAAGAAATGCGTAGCACTTCTTAACATAGGGTTTGGGTGTTTTGAAATGAGGAGATAACGAAAAGAAAATTAAATGTAAAGCCTATTTTGGCAGAAAAAAAAATAAAAGAAACAAAATAAAAGTATGTAATAAAAAATAAATAAAACGGTTAGCCTATTTGGCGAGAAAAGAAAATATCTATATATATATAAAAGTAAAATAAAGTATATATATATATTAAATTAATTTTAATGGATGGGGGAGCTATTTACAAGGAAATGATGGAAAGAATAGGGCAATTACGGGGGATAGGAGTATTCAAGGGTTTGGAGGAATTCGGAATGGTCCAGGATGTACGTGAGGTCGTAACCCCCTTGATAGAGGTCATCGAACCATCGCAAGAACTCGGGTGTCAGCTCCGTGATATCAGGGATCCTGGTAGCTGACCCCGTGTTCAGGAACTCCACGACTCCTGGCCAAGGAGGGATGGTGGAAGGGACAGGGAGACGGGGATTTTGAATGGAATTTTGGAATGGGGAATTTGGCGGAGGGGAGATTACCTCTATGGGAGGGCTTGTATGGGGTCGTGGGGTGATGGCTTCCTGCAGCGAGCGAAGGTCACTCGGCGTCGTGGAGGGGGAGTCATCGATGGTTATGGTTTCAATGCTCGGCGCTGCCTCCCTGATGACAACCGAGGAGGCGACCCTTGGTAGAAAGGGTGAAAGGCTTCTTCCTTCTTTGGCCGCCTCCCGGCGCATCCATCGTAGGTGGGACAGACGCCGGCTGTTCCCTCCCCCTTTTGGCCGAGGCCCTGCTGCGCTGCACTTACCCCAACGATGTGGCATTTTGGTTTCCTAATGGAAGAAATTTATTTAGACATTTGTTAATTTTTATTGGGTCAGCCGGGATTCTCGGGTAATCGACCAAGACGTGCTTTGTTCGCGTGTATGATTTTCGTTTTCCCTTTCCATGATATTTTTAAGTTCTGTGACGGGATTACCTCTAATATAGTGTGTGGACCAGAATACTGGTCACCAAATTTTCCTTTTCGCGGTTCTATTAGAACGAAGACCGAGTCGCCCGGTCTGAAGGTCTCCGCGTTTATGTGTCTATCGTAATATTTTTTGTAACGTAATTTTGATTAATTTAGCTTTTCTGCTGCAGCGGTTTGCAGCTCTTGCATTCTTATGCTTAACTTCGAGAGGTATTGGTTATAGGTTTCATTCTCAAAATCTTCGGGCACTCTTTTCCGACTGGGTACCCGGGCTATTTTACCGAACACTAATTCATGTGGAGTGTATCCAGTGCCCTCGTGGACGCTGGTATTATAAGAGAACGCGGCCATGTCGGTCCATTCGTCCCAGTCATTGTATTTACTAATAAACATTTTCAAATATTCCGTTAGGACGAGGTGCGATCGCTCTAGAGAGCCGTTAGTCTGTGGGTGAAAAGCTGTGGTTCTAAATTGTTCGATTTTAAATTTTTGCGCTATGGTTTTCATGAATTTACCTGTGAAATTAGCTCCTTGGTCAGTGAGGATGGCTCTGGGAGCTCCGAACTGGCAGATAAATTTTTTTATAAACGCATCTGCAACTTTTACCGATGTCGATTGTTTGAGGGGTTCGCACACGAAGTATTTTGTTAATAAGTCTTGCATGGTTAATATATACGTATGTCCATTTCTTGTGGTAGGTAACGGTCCTACTATATCTAGTGCTATTTTATCAAAGGCGCGCCCAGGCGTGTCGGTAAGGATCATTGGCTGCCTGGTTTTAACACGGACGAGTTTTTTCTTTTGACAGTCCTCGCATCTTCGAATATAATCTTCGACGGCCTTTTTCATTCCTTTCCAGAAATAATAGTGTCGAATTCGATTATAAGTTTTAGCTACTCCTTTGTGTCCGGCTAATGCAGACGCATGATTTTCGGTTATAATGCTTTGTCTTTTTGATTCTTCGGGGATCTGAACTATTTGCAAGCATATAGTGACACTAATGTCTTCTTCATTAATGGTTTCGAGGACATCCATTATGATATCTTGCCAATTTAATTGATCAATATTCGTCGTCTTGGCAATACTAAATGAGTATATGATTAATTCGCTTATTACATTCTTAAGGGAAGAAAGAGCTTCGTTCCAATTTGTCGTGGTTAGAGGAGTATTTTGTGTTTCCTTGATAACCAACCCTACGAGAATTTGTCCCTTTTTATATGATACATGAGCCCTGCCTAGAGTGAGTTCGTTCGCTATTATCAATTCTCCTGTTTCTTGTAATTGTCTAGCTCCTTCGTCGCAAGGTTTCCCATCGGCACTTAAAAAGAAGACGAGTGTTTCTTTACGTAGGGACAATGGGTCGCGACTGATTGACGGTACTATTATGATTTCTCGATCTGGATCTGGTTCGTATGCTACATCTTGGGAATCGTCCTGCTCAATTATAGATAAGTCCGAGTCGGTTGTTGACTCGTCTGACATATTCGATTCCACCTCGGAATCGGGGTCTTCCTGTTCCTGTGGTATTGGAGATTGCGGGGGCGAAATAATTTGATAAGGGGTGTCCGCTAATTCTATTTCTTCTTCCTGATCAATTTCTTCTTCGCTACTCATTGGTTCTTGTGGGGCTAATGAGATTTTATCCGGCGGCGCTATTATAGGTGTTGGGGTTTTGCGTACTTTTCTGTGCGGCTGAATCCTCTTAGGTTCCGTTCTTAGGCGGGCTTTACTTATGGATGCCGAAGCAGAGGTGTTTGATTTGGAACCCCGTGGTCTTCCAGGGCCTCGTTTAGGCGGGGCTTCAGTTTCTTTAGTGGTACGCGGTTTCTTGGGATTTTGAGTGGGCCAGTCCACCCAGTCCTCGTCATCTTCTTCTCGTGGCCGTATTGGACATGTCTCCACTGTAGGGGGATTACGAGATAGAGCGTCGGCAAGTTTGTTGCTTTTTCCTGGTTGGTATCGAATTTCGTATTCATACTCAGCTAATTTTAGTCGCCACCTGACGAGGCGCGAGGTTGGGTCCTTTACGTTATGCAACCATATTAAGGGTTGGTGGTCGGTAAATAAAATGAACTTCCTTCCATATAAGTAAGGTCGGAAGTGTTTTGTACAGTACACTATGGCTAAAAGTTCTTTTTCTATGATCGCGTAATTCGTTTCTGCTTGATTTAAGAGACGCGAAGCGTAAGCGATCGGTAATTCTTTTCCGTCAATAGCCTGACTCAATATTCCTCCTATAGCGTAGTCAGAAGCATCTGTAGTGACGTGGAATTCTAGTTCAAAATTTGGGTATTGCAGGATTGGTTCCTTTTGCAATGCCGATCTTAATTGGTCGAACGCGTTCTGTTGGGACGATCCCCAGTCAAAAGATACGTCCTTTTTTAATAGGGAGGTTAAAGGACGAGCTGTTTTAGAAAACTCTGGAATAAACCTCCTGTAGTAGCCGGTCAGACCGAGGAACTCTTTAATTCCCTTTGGTGTACGAGGCGCAGGGTAGTTTTGAACGGCTTGGATTTTGTTTTGGTCCGGTTTTACCCCTTCCTCGGTAATTACATGTCCCAGGTAAGCGACTTCCTTACGTAGGAATTTACATTTCGTAGGTTGTAACTTTAAGTTTGCTTCACGTAAACGGTTAGCTAGTTTTTTGAATTTAATTAAGTGCTCTGTTAGTGAACTTGCGTAAAGGACGATATCGTCTAAATATACGAACATTTCCGTGCCTTGGAGTCCAGTAAGGGTCCATTAGACGTTGGAAGGTAGCTGGTGCGTTACAAAGTCCGAATGGCATCCTTTTGAATTCGTAGTGTCCATATGGTGTTGAAAAAGCTGTTTTGTATGCATCTTCAGGTTTCATGGGTATTTGGTGAAATCCTGAAGCTAAATCGAACACGGAAAAGTACTTGGCCCCTCCCAATTGGTCCAATATTTCGTTGATATTAGGAATTGGGTAAGCATCAGGAACAGTCTTTTTGTTCAGATCTCTAAAATCGATCACTACCCGCCACAGGGGTTCCCCATCGGGTCCAGGCTTTTTGGACACAATCCAGACGGGTGAATTGTACGGTGATAATGATGGTTTTATTATTTCTTGGTCTAGTAATTTTTGTATTTGTTTATTAATTTCCTTCTTGTGTATTGGAGGGAAGCGGTATTGTTTGGTATTGATAGGCGCCGGGTCCGTTGTCTGGATTCCATGCTGGATAGCGTTCGTATGACCCAACTTCTCATCTGGTAGATGGAAAAGATCATGGTACTTATTCAAAATTCCTTGGACATGAAGTTTTTCCTCCGGATTCATGTGTTCCGTCGAAATTAAGTCGAGCACTTTTTCCATTCTTGTTGCTGGTTTTTCAGAATTCATTGATAATTCCGCACCCCACGCAATATTAAGAGACTGAGGGACATTTGGGTAAAGGGTTGATTTTGCATAATGCACAGGGGACGAGAATGAGTGCACTTTATCGGGTGCCTCTATTTGGTGGATCAACGGATCCTGGGGTAAAGGGGATTTGTTTGAATCTAGGGTGGGGATAGGATTGACGCATTTTGACGTCATAGTCTCTTTTTGTCGTCTTTGTTTGGGTTCTGGAATCACAATTTCGAATTCTTCCAATTCAACAGTGGGTATTGAGATCGTTGTGTCCATTTCGTTAGAATTTATTATTTGTAAGTAAGCTTTGCCGTCCTGATTACGGACAAGAGCGTTACCAGCATGAATCCCAGCGCCTAAGTCTAACCGGGGTAAATATCCTTCCTTTATATTTGAATTTGATACGTTTACGAAGGAAACGGTTTTTGACCTAGCGGGTAGCACGATTTGAGCTTTGTTTACAAACGGAATGGAATTTCCATCGAATTCCAATTGCTTCTTTGAATAATGTATCGACGCATTTTGTTTTATGAAAAATTCCGTTCCTAGTATGCCATGTGGTTTTATAGGGAAATCGTTTTCTACTATGTGGAACGTCACGTCGTTGCCCAATAGAGTTATTTTTATTGTCCCAATGGTGGAGACGAGGTCCTTTGCGATACCTTTAAGTTGTAAATTTTTTTTCGTGTCTATATTCTGAGATTGTTTTATGGCGTGAATTTTCAATATGTTCACTTCGGAACCAGTATCGATCATTAATTCCGGAGTTATTTCGAAGTCCGGGGACTGGATTATTACGGATGGGGCTTCGTCAACGTTATTCAACCATGCGGTGGCGGTCCTTGTTTTGGTATTCCCGGTTTCGTTTGTATTATTATTGGATGCGCTTCCGTTTAGCCCGTTCCACGGTACGCATCCATGGTTGACCGTAGGGGCAGAGCGTTTCCCGAATCTCGTTCCTGGAAGGTTCCTGGGTTTCTTTCATTTCGATTAAATATGCGTTTCCTGCATTCTGAGATTAAGTGTCCGGGCTTTTTGCAATAAGCGCAGATGCGCAATTCCGTAGGTCTTGAGGGAGGTGGTCGGTTTTTGTCCCAGTAAGGGAGCAAAGGGTTAGGGGCCTGATTACTATATCCCGCAACTCGGTTTTGGGGATATCGTTCGGACGGTTGGGAGGCAATTTTCTGGTTGCTTCTGCAGGATAACGCGTCGTGTCCTGTCTTATTACAAAGTTGGCATATTATTTTAGGAGTTTTTTGCTCGGAAAATCTTTGTCGATCTCTATCAATTTTCTTGTCCGCCAGTACAGCTAATTCGAAAGCTTCATCGAGCGTTTCGAAATTATGTTGGAATAATCTTGTTCGTATATGGGGAGGAAGTCCATCCACAAATGAATCCAACGTCAAACGATCTAGATCCTCGGGGTGATTCCGTGAAAAATCACGATAATAATCCCTGCCTTCTTCCAAAATAGCGAATCGGAGATCCTTAACGCGCGAAATATATTCCAATATGTGTTCGTTATTTCCTTTAATTATATTTGCCAGTTCTCCACGATAGTGATCTGATGTTTTCAAGGGGGAGAATGTACGTTTCAGTTGTTTTATTAAATCGTTTACAGAGTCAAAAACCCTATCCTCAACGGCCAAGCAGGCGTGGTCTTGCAGTTTATTGCGCAACAACCTCGCCAGCTGGGGTTCAGCCTGCGGGGGAACCAGTGCTTTAGCCCTATTGCAAGCTCTCGCGAATTGCTCCACTGGTATATTATGTCCATTGAAACTAGGGACGGTTTCTATAGCGTCCTTTAACGTGATCTGGGGTATTGGATCCAGGTCCGGACTTTTGTTTTGATTCGATACTTCAGGAACATTATTATAATTGAATGGTTCCGGAGGTTTATTACGATTCAATACCTCTGGAGTTTTGTTATAGTTTAATAAAGGTTTTCTATCGAAACGGGAAGAACCCGGCGTGGCAAAATTATTTACTTCTGGCGGGGGTGCAAGAAGTTTTTCCATCATCCTTTCGATATATTGTATTTTATTAGAAAGACCTTCAAACGTGGGGTCTGGCGATCCCGTGCCTACGCCCGAATGCGTTTTAGTTTCTGGGTTTTTCGCAAATCTCGCGTGCAAATTGTCAATCTCGGCTCGTTTCTCACGCAATAATTGCAACCGTTCCTTTATTTCGGCGGTCTCGATTTCTATAGCGCTATTGAAAGGCCGCGCGTCTTGGTCGATTATGAGGGGGTCTTCAATATCGTTGTATTCAGACATTTTTAACTCAGTAAATTTTATTATTTTAGGGTGACTTAGAAGTTTCCCTATATTAGGCGTGCGGTAGCAGCTATTCAAAATCTATGGTATTCTCTACCCGGGTAGTTATTATCGAATCTAGTATGGTTTTTCTGTATTCGACTGTAGTGCTCTGTGCATACGGCACTTAATTTGAACAAGAGGTTCTTGCAACGAGGGCATTCAGGGAATATATCGTTAGGTTGGTGGTAGTGTACCTGATATATCTCATCTACTTCCACCGGATTTGAATTAAAACAATTTAGGCAAATTTTTACCCCTTCCGTGGTCGTTGCTACGCCCCCCGAAACACAGATTAATGCACTTGAATCTGACAAAACGCTTTGCAGCCTGCGGCTTGGGTAATATAATGTGTTTTGACTTTGACGCGAATCGCGCATGTTGGGTATCAATATATTATGTCGCGGCAGGCAGTCTGTTTAGATTTCGTAAGTTTTATTTCCTAAATGATTCAGGGTCTGCTTGAAAGAAAGTGCCACCGTGTGCACACGGCACAATTGGTTGCGGGACGCGTTTGTAATAAAATTGTATTGCAACGAGGGCAATTAGAGAATGTATAAGGCGTATGTAAGAAATGAATTTGAAACGTTTTCACCGTATTTGTTGGATCAAGTTGGGAGCAATTTAAGCAAATTTCTTCATCGTCGTTATTTGCCACAATGGTCCCGGAAACACAGACCATCCACTGTATCGATTCCGTCTGCCTTTGTAATTGGCGAATCTGGTAGGCTGGTTTCCATGGACTAACGTATTCTGTGTACATGCTAAATAGGCAATTGTGGGTACCGTATGTTAGGGAATTTATTCCTATCGACAGTTGACGGATCCCACCGCTGCCACCAAAAATTATGTCACGTCCCGGGTGAGGTCTTTAGGGCTGTGGCATAGATGGGGTAATACTTGAGGGAACGCAGGCGCGAATGCCAGATTCGTGGCTCTGCGGAAGATAGAAATTCTGGCTCGAATGCAGGATTCGTGCACGGAACGTCTGAGGGTATGCAGGCGCGAATGCCAGATTCGTGACACTGCGGAAGGTAGGAATTCAGGCACGAATACCAGATTCGTAGCACCGAACGTTCTTAGGAATACAGGCGCGAATGCCAGATTCGTGGCACTGCGGAGAGTAGGATTCAGGCACGAATACCAGATTCGTAGCACCGAACGTTCTTAGGAATACAGGCGCGAATGCCAGATTCGTGGCACTGCGGAGAGTAGGATTCAGGCACGAATACCAGATTCGTAGCACCGAACGTTCTTGGGAATACAGGCGCGAATGCCAGATTCGTGGCACTGCGGAGAGCAGGATTTTAGGCGCGAATACCAGATTCGTAGCACTGAACGACCAGGGAATGGTTAGATTGTTATGATTTGGGGTAACACCCGTTAGCACTTTATTTTGGTTTTGCCTAATTGGATTTACTGCTGCATAGGCACAAAGAGTTACTCGTAATATTTCTGAGAAGCACGTTTGGACGTGCAGCTATACACAGGCTATGCAAAGATATGTTTGTAAACACAGTCACTGCTCCCGAGCTCGCGAATCGGAATCAGCTGTTTCACTAACTCGTGTATTTGGATTTTAGATGTTTCGTACCAGTGGTTGAACACAAATAAGTTGAAGCGTGATTTAAAACAAAGCGGTTTATTAACTTTGTTAGAGCGGTTATTATGCGTGGGGTTTTAGCATTCACATATAATATTTATAATATGATTGTAACATTTATATGTATGTATGGACATGAGGTACGATATAAATCATAGAATAATATGTGGTTATAAGACAAATATATATATAATCAAAATAAACGTTAACAAGATTATATAAAAGTAATAGTATTAGTAATACAAAATATGTATGATTGCAATAAGCATAGATAAATGAAATTATACGGAAATGTTATTGCAATAAGCATAGATAAATGAAATAATACATAAATGGTATATGGTATGGAGGCGATATGCACAATAATAGATAATAATAAATGCTTACAGTATTTGCCGTAGAGCACTGAATTTACACTTTGTATATTTTTATAAAAGAGATACTTTCACAGTAATTACTGTCGAAGAAGAGAGTTTCGCTGTTGAAGTTTGTCGATGAAAAGAGGTCCTGGCCTCTCGATCCTTCGTATTTATATGATTTACGCGCGGTCCTTGCGGGGGTTGTATGCGGTAAGGACCTTGACACAATTTACGAATTATGCGTAGAAGGACTTCCGGGGTTTTTCTATAATATTCTATTATTAGAATACATTTTCGGCACGTACGCCAGGTATTCTTCGCAGTTAGGCTTCTTGGGTTTTTATGAACGGTATTTGGAGATATTCAACTCGTCGAAGGGATTTTGGGTGTTTTATAGGAAAGGGGTTAAAGTGGCTTGGACTCGGAGGGTCTTAGAGAAGGAGTGAGACGTGGTCTCGGTTTAAGAAGATTTTGGGGCGAGGGACTTGTTTCGATTTAGTTTTGGGGAGGGAATTCGTGCCTCGTTGGGCGAATAAGTGAAGGAGGTTTCGTACTGACCATCTCGAGATGGGGACCGCTAAGGTACATCATCGAGGTGATCAGCGATTGGGGAAAAGGGGTAATAATTGAATTTGAGGGACTTTGGTGGAGTGATTCTGAGGTTTACTGGTGTATTATTAAATAGGAACGTGCGAAAAATAGTGGGACGTCACAGAGAAATAATTGAAAAATAGTTGAAAAATAATTGAAAAATAATTGAAGAATAGTTGAAAAGTAATTGAAAAATAATTGAAAAATAATTGAAAAATAATTGAAAAATAATTTAATAAAAATTGAAAAATAATTGAAAAATAATTGAAAAATAATTGAAAAATAATTGAATAATAATTGAAGAATAATTGAAAAATAATTGAAAAATAATTGAAAAATAGTTGAAAAATAATTGAAAAATAATTGAAAAATAATTGAAGAATAATTGAAAACTAATTGAAAACTAATTGAAAAATAATTGAAAAATAATTGAAAAATAATTGAAAACTAATTGAAAAATATTTGAAAAATATTTGAAAAATAATTGAAAAATAATATGAAAAATAATTGAAAAATAGTTGAAAAATAATTGAAAAATAATTGAAGAATAGTTGAAAAATAATTGAAAAATAATTGAAAAATAATTGAAAAATAATTGAAAAATAATTGAAAAATAATTGAAAAATAATTGAAAAATAATTGAAAAATAATTGAAAAATAATTGAAAAATAATTGAAAAATAATTGAAAAATTATTGAAAAATAATAGAAAAATAATTGAAAAATAATTGAAAAATAATTGAAAAAAAGTTGGAAAATAATTGATAAATAATTGAAAAATAATTGAAAATTAATTGAAAAATAATTGAAAAATAATTGAAGAATAGTTGAAAAATAATTGAAAAATAATTGAAAAATAATTGAAAAATAATTGAAGAATAGTTCAAAAGTAATTGAAAAATAATTGAAAAATAATTGAAAAATAATTGAAAAATAATTGAATAATAATTGAAAAATAATAGCAAAATAATTGGAAAATAATTGAAAAATAATTGAAAAATAATTGAAGAATAGTTGGAACATAATTGATAAATAATTGAAAACTAATTGAAAAATAATTGAAAAGTAATTGAAAAATAATTGAAAAATTATTGAAAAATAATTGAAAAATTATTGAAAAATAATTGAAAAATTATTGAAAAATAATTGAAAATTATTGAAAAATAATTGTAAACTAATTGAAAAATAATTGAAAAGTAATTGAAAAATAATTGAAAAATTATTGAAAAATAATTGAAAAATTATTGAAAAATAATTGAAAATTATTGAAAAATAATTGAAAAATTATTGAAAAATAATTGAAAAATAATTGAAAAATAATTGAAAAATTATTGAAAAATAATTGAAAAATTATTGAAAAATAATTGAAAAATAATTGAAAAATAATTGAAAAATAATTGAAAAATAATAGAAAAATAATTTAAAAATATTTGAAAAATATTTGAAAAATATTTGAAAAATATTTGAAAAATATTTGAAAAATAATTTAAAAATAATATGAAAAATAATTGAAAAATAGTTGAAAAATAATTGAAAAATAATTGAAGAATAGTTGAAAAATAATTGAAAAATAATTGAAAAATAATTGAAAAATAATTGAAAAATAATTGAAAAATAATTGAAGAATAGTTGAAAAATAATTGAAAAATAATTGAAAAATAATTGAAAACTAATTGAAAAGTAATTGAAAAATAATTGAAAAATAATTGAAAACTAATTGAAAAATATTTGAAAAATATTTGAAAAATAATTGAAAAATAATATGAAAAATAATTGAAAAATAGTTGAAAAATAATTGAAAAATAATTGAAGAATAGTTGAAAAATAATTGAAAAATAATTGAAAAATAATTGAAAAATAATTGAAAAATAATTGAAAAATAATTGAAAAATAATCGAAAAATAATTGAAAAATAATTGAAAATAATTGAAAAGTAATTGAAAAATAATTGAAGAATAGTTGGAACATAATTAATAAATAATTGAAAACTAATTGAAAAATAATTGAAAAATAATTGAAAAATAATTGATAAATAATTGAAAAATAATTAAAAACTAATTGAAAAAGAATTGAAAAATAATTGAAAAATAATAGAAAAATAATTGAAAAATAATTGAAGAATAGTTGGAAAATAATTGAAAAATAGTTGAAAAATAATTGAAAAATAATTGAAAAATAATTGAAAAATAATTGAAAAATAATTGAAGAATTGTTGAAAAATAATTGAAAAATAATTGAAAAATAATTGAAAAATAATTGAAAAATAATTGAAAAGTAATTGAAAAATAATTGAAAAATTATTGAAAAATAATTGAAAAATTATTGAAAAATAATTGAAAATTATTGAAAAATAATTGAAAAATTATTGAAAAATAATTGAAAAATAATTGAAAAATAATTGAAAAATTATTGAAAAATAATTGAAAAATTATTGAAAAATAATTGAAAAATAATTGAAAAATAATTGAAAAATAATTGAAAAATAATAGAAAAATAATTTAAAAATATTTGAAAAATATTTGAAAAATATTTGAAAAATATTTGAAAAATATTTGAAAAATAATTTAAAAATAATATGAAAAATAATTGAAAAATAGTTGAAAAATAATTGAAAAATAATTGAAGAATAGTTGAAAAATAATTGAAAAATAATTGAAAAATAATTGAAAAATAATTGAAAAGTAATTGAAAAATAATTGAAGAATAGTTGAAAAATAATTGAAAAATAATTGAAAAATAATTGAAAACTAATTGAAAAGTAATTGAAAAATAATTGAAAAATAATTGAAAACTAATTGAAAAATATTTGAAAAATATTTTAAAAATAATTGAAAAATAATATGAAAAATAATTGAAAAATAGTTGAAAAATAATTGAAAAATAATTGAAGAATAGTTGAAAAATAATTGAAAAATAATTGAAAAATAATTGAAAAATAATTGAAAAATAATTGAAAAATAATTGAAAAATAATCGAAAAATAATTGAAAAATAATTGAAAATAATTGAAAAGTAATTGAAAAATAATTGAAGAATAGTTGGAACATAATTAATAAATAATTGAAAACTAATTGAAAAATAATTGAAAAATAATTGAAAAATAATTGATAAATAATTGAAAAATAATTAAAAACTAATTGAAAAAGAATTGAAAAATAATTGAAAAATAATAGAAAAATAATTGAAAAATAATTGAAGAATAGTTGGAAAATAATTGAAAAATAGTTGAAAAATAATTGAAAAATAATTGAAAAATAATTGAAAAATAATTGAAAAATAATTGAAGAATTGTTGAAAAATAATTGAAAAATAATTGAAAAATAATTGAAAAATAATTGAAAAATAATTGAAAAATAATTGAAAAATTATTGAAAAATAATAGAAAAATAATTGAAAAATAATTGAAAAATAATTGAAAAATAATCGAAGAATAGTTGGAAAATAATTGATAAATAATTGAAAAATAATTGAAAACTAATTGAAAAATAATTGAAACATTATTGAAAAATAATTGAAGAATAGTTGAAAAATAATTGAAAAATAATTGAAAAATAATTGAAAACTAATTGAAAAATAATTGAAAAATAATTGAAAAATAATTGAAAAATAATTGAAAAATAATTGAAAAATAATTGAAATAAAATTGAAAAATAATTGAAAAATAATTGAAAAATAATTGAAAAATAATTGAAAAATAATTGAAAAATAATTGAAAAATAATTGAAGAATAGTTGAAAAGTAATTGAAAAGTAATTGAAAAATAGTTGAAAAATAATTGAAAAATAATTGCAAAATAATTGAAAAATAATTGAAAAATAATTGAAAAATAATTGAAAAATAATTGAAAAATAATTGAAAAATAATTGAAAAATAATTGAAAAATAATTGAAAAATAATTGAAAAATAATTGAAAAATAATTGAAAAATAATTGAAAAATAATTGAAAAATAATGGAAAAATAATTGAAAAATAATTGAAAAATAATTGAAAAATAATTGAAAAATAATTGAAGAATAGTTGAAAAATAATTGAAAAATAATTGAAAAATAATTGAAAAATAAATGAAAAATAATTGAAAAATAATTGAAAAATAATTGAAAAATAATTGAAAAATAATTGAAAAATAATTGGCTAATAATAATTGAAAAATAATTGAAAAATAATTGAAAAATAATTGAAAAATAATTGAAAAATTATTGAAAAATAATTGAATAATAATTGAAGAATAATTGAAGAATAATTGATAAATAATTGAAAAATAATTGAAAAATAATTGAAAAATAATTGAAAAATAATTTAAGAATAGTTGAAAAATAATTGAAAAATTATTGAAAAATAATTGAAAAATATTTGAAAAACAGTTGAAAAATAATTGAAATATAATTGAAAAATAATTGAAAAACAATTGAAAAATAATTGAAAAATATTTGTAAAATTATTGAAATATAATTGAAAAATAATTGAAAAACACTTGAAAAATAATTGAATAATAATTGAAAAGTAATTGAAAAATAATTGAAAAATAATCGAAAAACAATTGAAAAATAATTGAAAAATAATTGAAAAATAATTGAAAAATAATTGAAAAATAATTGAAAAATAATTGAAAAGTAATTGAAAAATAATTGAAAAATAATTGAAAAATAATTGAAAAGTAATTGAAAAATAATAGAAAAATAATTGAAAAATAATTGAAAAATAATTGAAAAATAATTGAAGAATAGTTGAAAAATAATTGAAAAATAATTGAAAAATAATTGAAAAAAAGTTGGAAAATAATTGATAAATAATTGAAAAATAATTGAAAATTAATTGAAAAATAATTGAAAAATAATTGAAGAATAGTTGAAAAATAATTGAAAAATAATTGAAAAATAATTGAAAAATAATTGAAGAATAGTTCAAAAGTAATTGAAAAATAATTGAAAAATAATTGAAAAATAATTGAAAAATAATTGAATAATAATTGAAAAATAATAGAAAAATAATTGGAAAATAATTGAAAAATAATTGAAAAATAATTGAAGAATAGTTGGAACATAATTGATAAATAATTGAAAACTAATTGAAAAATAATTGAAAAGTAATTGAAAAATAATTGAAAAATTATTGAAAAATAATTGAAAAATTATTGAAAAATAATTGAAAAATTATTGAAAAATAATTGAAAATTATTGAAAAATAATTGTAAACTAATTGAAAAATAATTGAAAAGTAATTGAAAAATAATTGAAAAATTATTGAAAAATAATTGAAAAATTATTGAAAAATAATTGAAAATTATTGAAAAATAATTGAAAAATTATTAAAGTGGCTTGGACTCGGAGGGTCTTAGAGAAGGAGTGAGACGTGGTCTCGGTTTAAGAAGATTTTGGGGCGAGGGACTTGTTTCGATTTAGTTTTGGGGAGGGAATTCGTGCCTCGTTGGGCGAATAAGTGAAGGAGGTTTCGTACTGACCATCTCGAGATGGGGACCGCTAAGGTACATCATCGAGGTGATCAGCGATTGGGGAAAAGGGGTAATAATTGAATTTGAGGGACTTTGGTGGAGTGATTCTGAGGTTTACTGGTGTATTATTAAATAGGAACGTGCGAAAAATAGTGGGACGTCACAGAGAAATAATTGAAAAATAGTTGAAAAATAATTGAAAAATAATTGAAGAATAGTTGAAAAGTAATTGAAAAATAATTGAAAAATAATTGAAAAATAATTGAAAAATAATTTAATAATAATTGAAAAATAATTGAAAAATAATTGAAAAATAATTGAAAAATAATTGAATAATAATTGAAGAATAATTGAAAAATAATTGAAAAATAATTGAAAAATAGTTGAAAAATAATTGAAAAATAATTGAAAAATAATTGAAGAATAATTGAAAACTAATTGAAAACTAATTGAAAAATAATTGAAAAATAATTGAAAAATAATTGAAAACTAATTGAAAAATAATTGAAAAATAATTGAAAAATAATTGAAAAATAATTGAAAAATAATTGAAAAATAATTGAAAAATAATTGAAAAATAATTGAAAAATAATTGAAAAATAATTGAAAAATAATTGAAAAATAATTGAAAAATTATTGAAAAATAATAGAAAAATAATTGAAAAATAATTGAAAAATAATTGAAAAAAAGTTGGAAAATAATTGATAAATAATTGAAAAATAATTGAAAATTAATTGAAAAATAATTGAAAAATAATTGAAGAATAGTTGAAAAATAATTGAAAAATAATTGAAAAATAATTGAAAAATAATTGAAGAATAGTTCAAAAGTAATTGAAAAATAATTGAAAAATAATTGAAAAATAATTGAAAAATAATTGAATAATAATTGAAAAATAATAGAAAAATAATTGGAAAATAATTGAAAAATAATTGAAAAATAATTGAAGAATAGTTGGAACATAATTGATAAATAATTGAAAACTAATTGAAAAATAATTGAAAAGTAATTGAAAAATAATTGAAAAATTATTGAAAAATAATTGAAAAATTATTGAAAAATAATTGAAAAATTATTGAAAAATAATTGAAAATTATTGAAAAATAATTGTAAACTAATTGAAAAATAATTGAAAAGTAATTGAAAAATAATTGAAAAATTATTGAAAAATAATTGAAAAATTATTGAAAAATAATTGAAAATTATTGAAAAATAATTGAAAAATTATTGAAAAATAATTGAAAAATAATTGAAAAATAATTGAAAAATTATTGAAAAATAATTGAAAAATTATTGAAAAATAATTGAAAAATAATTGAAAAATAATTGAAAAATAATTGAAAAATAATAGAAAAATAATTTAAAAATATTTGAAAAATATTTGAAAAATATTTGAAAAATATTTGAAAAATATTTGAAAAATAATTTAAAAATAATATGAAAAATAATTGAAAAATAGTTGAAAAATAATTGAAAAATAATTGAAGAATAGTTGAAAAATAATTGAAAAATAATTGAAAAATAATTGAAAAATAATTGAAAAATAATTGAAAAATAATTGAAGAATAGTTGAAAAATAATTGAAAAATAATTGAAAAATAATTGAAAACTAATTGAAAAGTAATTGAAAAATAATTGAAAAATAATTGAAAACTAATTGAAAAATATTTGAAAAATATTTGAAAAATAATTGAAAAATAATATGAAAAATAATTGAAAAATAGTTGAAAAATAATTGAAAAATAATTGAAGAATAGTTGAAAAATAATTGAAAAATAATTGAAAAATAATTGAAAAATAATTGAAAAATAATTGAAAAATAATTGAAAAATAATCGAAAAATAATTGAAAAATAATTGAAAATAATTGAAAAGTAATTGAAAAATAATTGAAGAATAGTTGGAACATAATTAATAAATAATTGAAAACTAATTGAAAAATAATTGAAAAATAATTGAAAAATAATTGATAAATAATTGAAAAATAATTAAAAACTAATTGAAAAAGAATTGAAAAATAATTGAAAAATAATAGAAAAATAATTGAAAAATAATTGAAGAATAGTTGGAAAATAATTGAAAAATAGTTGAAAAATAATTGAAAAATAATTGAAAAATAATTGAAAAATAATTGAAAAATAATTGAAGAATTGTTGAAAAATAATTGAAAAATAATTGAAAAATAATTGAAAAATAATTGAAAAATAATTGAAAAGTAATTGAAAAATAATTGAAAAATTATTGAAAAATAATTGAAAAATTATTGAAAAATAATTGAAAATTATTGAAAAATAATTGAAAAATTATTGAAAAATAATTGAAAAATAATTGAAAAATAATTGAAAAATTATTGAAAAATAATTGAAAAATTATTGAAAAATAATTGAAAAATAATTGAAAAATAATTGAAAAATAATTGAAAAATAATAGAAAAATAATTTAAAAATATTTGAAAAATATTTGAAAAATATTTGAAAAATATTTGAAAAATATTTGAAAAATAATTTAAAAATAATATGAAAAATAATTGAAAAATAGTTGAAAAATAATTGAAAAATAATTGAAGAATAGTTGAAAAATAATTGAAAAATAATTGAAAAATAATTGAAAAATAATTGAAAAATAATTGAAAAATAATTGGCTAATAATAATTGAAAAATAATTGAAAAATAATTGAAAAATAATTGAAAAATAATTGAAAAATTATTGAAAAATAATTGAATAATAATTGAAGAATAATTGAAGAATAATTGATAAATAATTGAAAAATAATTGAAAAATAATTGAAAAATAATTGAAAAATAATTTAAGAATAGTTGAAAAATAATTGAAAAATTATTGAAAAATAATTGAAAAATATTTGAAAAACAGTTGAAAAATAATTGAAATATAATTGAAAAATAATTGAAAAACAATTGAAAAATAATTGAAAAATATTTGTAAAATTATTGAAATATAATTGAAAAATAATTGAAAAACACTTGAAAAATAATTGAATAATAATTGAAAAGTAATTGAAAAATAATTGAAAAATAATCGAAAAACAATTGAAAAATAATTGAAAAATAATTGAAAAATAATTGAAAAATAATTGAAAAATAATTGAAAAATAATTGAAAAGTAATTGAAAAATAATTGAAAAATAATTGAAAAATAATTGAAAAGTAATTGAAAAATAATAGAAAAATAATTGAAAAATAATTGAAAAATAATTGAAAAATAATTGAAGAATAGTTGAAAAATAATTGAAAAATAATTGAAAAATAATTGAAAAAAAGTTGGAAAATAATTGATAAATAATTGAAAAATAATTGAAAATTAATTGAAAAATAATTGAAAAATAATTGAAGAATAGTTGAAAAATAATTGAAAAATAATTGAAAAATAATTGAAAAATAATTGAAGAATAGTTCAAAAGTAATTGAAAAATAATTGAAAAATAATTGAAAAATAATTGAAAAATAATTGAATAATAATTGAAAAATAATAGAAAAATAATTGGAAAATAATTGAAAAATAATTGAAAAATAATTGAAGAATAGTTGGAACATAATTGATAAATAATTGAAAACTAATTGAAAAATAATTGAAAAGTAATTGAAAAATAATTGAAAAATTATTGAAAAATAATTGAAAAATTATTGAAAAATAATTGAAAAATTATTGAAAAATAATTGAAAATTATTGAAAAATAATTGTAAACTAATTGAAAAATAATTGAAAAGTAATTGAAAAATAATTGAAAAATTATTGAAAAATAATTGAAAAATTATTGAAAAATAATTGAAAATTATTGAAAAATAATTGAAAAATTATTAAAGTGGCTTGGACTCGGAGGGTCTTAGAGAAGGAGTGAGACGTGGTCTCGGTTTAAGAAGATTTTGGGGCGAGGGACTTGTTTCGATTTAGTTTTGGGGAGGGAATTCGTGCCTCGTTGGGCGAATAAGTGAAGGAGGTTTCGTACTGACCATCTCGAGATGGGGACCGCTAAGGTACATCATCGAGGTGATCAGCGATTGGGGAAAAGGGGTAATAATTGAATTTGAGGGACTTTGGTGGAGTGATTCTGAGGTTTACTGGTGTATTATTAAATAGGAACGTGCGAAAAATAGTGGGACGTCACAGAGAAATAATTGAAAAATAGTTGAAAAATAATTGAAAAATAATTGAAGAATAGTTGAAAAGTAATTGAAAAATAATTGAAAAATAATTGAAAAATAATTGAAAAATAATTTAATAATAATTGAAAAATAATTGAAAAATAATTGAAAAATAATTGAAAAATAATTGAATAATAATTGAAGAATAATTGAAAAATAATTGAAAAATAATTGAAAAATAGTTGAAAAATAATTGAAAAATAATTGAAAAATAATTGAAGAATAATTGAAAACTAATTGAAAACTAATTGAAAAATAATTGAAAAATAATTGAAAAATAATTGAAAACTAATTGAAAAATATTTGAAAAATATTTGAAAAATAATTGAAAAATAATATGAAAAATAATTGAAAAATAGTTGAAAAATAATTGAAAAATAATTGAAGAATAGTTGAAAAATAATTGAAAAATAATTGAAAAATAATTGAAAAATAATTGAAAAATAATTGAAAAATAATTGAAAAATAATTGAAAAATAATTGAAAAATAATTGAAAAATAATTGAAAAATAATTGAAAAATAATTGAAAAATTATTGAAAAATAATAGAAAAATAATTGAAAAATAATTGAAAAATAATTGAAAAAAAGTTGGAAAATAATTGATAAATAATTGAAAAATAATTGAAAATTAATTGAAAAATAATTGAAAAATAATTGAAGAATAGTTGAAAAATAATTGAAAAATAATTGAAAAATAATTGAAAAATAATTGAAGAATAGTTCAAAAGTAATTGAAAAATAATTGAAAAATAATTGAAAAATAATTGAAAAATAATTGAATAATAATTGAAAAATAATAGCAAAATAATTGGAAAATAATTGAAAAATAATTGAAAAATAATTGAAGAATAGTTGGAACATAATTGATAAATAATTGAAAACTAATTGAAAAATAATTGAAAAGTAATTGAAAAATAATTGAAAAATTATTGAAAAATAATTGAAAAATTATTGAAAAATAATTGAAAAATTATTGAAAAATAATTGAAAATTATTGAAAAATAATTGTAAACTAATTGAAAAATAATTGAAAAGTAATTGAAAAATAATTGAAAAATTATTGAAAAATAATTGAAAAATTATTGAAAAATAATTGAAAATTATTGAAAAATAATTGAAAAATTATTGAAAAATAATTGAAAAATAATTGAAAAATAATTGAAAAATTATTGAAAAATAATTGAAAAATTATTGAAAAATAATTGAAAAATAATTGAAAAATAATTGAAAAATAATTGAAAAATAATAGAAAAATAATTTAAAAATATTTGAAAAATATTTGAAAAATATTTGAAAAATATTTGAAAAATATTTGAAAAATAATTTAAAAATAATATGAAAAATAATTGAAAAATAGTTGAAAAATAATTGAAAAATAATTGAAGAATAGTTGAAAAATAATTGAAAAATAATTGAAAAATAATTGAAAAATAATTGAAAAATAATTGAAAAATAATTGAAGAATAGTTGAAAAATAATTGAAAAATAATTGAAAAATAATTGAAAACTAATTGAAAAGTAATTGAAAAATAATTGAAAAATAATTGAAAACTAATTGAAAAATATTTGAAAAATATTTGAAAAATAATTGAAAAATAATATGAAAAATAATTGAAAAATAGTTGAAAAATAATTGAAAAATAATTGAAGAATAGTTGAAAAATAATTGAAAAATAATTGAAAAATAATTGAAAAATAATTGAAAAATAATTGAAAAATAATTGAAAAATAATCGAAAAATAATTGAAAAATAATTGAAAATAATTGAAAAGTAATTGAAAAATAATTGAAGAATAGTTGGAACATAATTAATAAATAATTGAAAACTAATTGAAAAATAATTGAAAAATAATTGAAAAATAATTGATAAATAATTGAAAAATAATTAAAAACTAATTGAAAAAGAATTGAAAAATAATTGAAAAATAATAGAAAAATAATTGAAAAATAATTGAAGAATAGTTGGAAAATAATTGAAAAATAGTTGAAAAATAATTGAAAAATAATTGAAAAATAATTGAAAAATAATTGAAAAATAATTGAAGAATTGTTGAAAAATAATTGAAAAATAATTGAAAAATAATTGAAAAATAATTGAAAAATAATTGAAAAGTAATTGAAAAATAATTGAAAAATTATTGAAAAATAATTGAAAAATTATTGAAAAATAATTGAAAATTATTGAAAAATAATTGAAAAATTATTGAAAAATAATTGAAAAATAATTGAAAAATAATTGAAAAATTATTGAAAAATAATTGAAAAATTATTGAAAAATAATTGAAAAATAATTGAAAAATAATTGAAAAATAATTGAAAAATAATAGAAAAATAATTTAAAAATATTTGAAAAATATTTGAAAAATATTTGAAAAATATTTGAAAAATATTTGAAAAATAATTTAAAAATAATATGAAAAATAATTGAAAAATAGTTGAAAAATAATTGAAAAATAATTGAAGAATAGTTGAAAAATAATTGAAAAATAATTGAAAAATAATTGAAAAATAATTGAAAAGTAATTGAAAAATAATTGAAGAATAGTTGAAAAATAATTGAAAAATAATTGAAAAATAATTGAAAACTAATTGAAAAGTAATTGAAAAATAATTGAAAAATAATTGAAAACTAATTGAAAAATATTTGAAAAATATTTTAAAAATAATTGAAAAATAATATGAAAAATAATTGAAAAATAGTTGAAAAATAATTGAAAAATAATTGAAGAATAGTTGAAAAATAATTGAAAAATAATTGAAAAATAATTGAAAAATAATTGAAAAATAATTGAAAAATAATTGAAAAATAATCGAAAAATAATTGAAAAATAATTGAAAATAATTGAAAAGTAATTGAAAAATAATTGAAGAATAGTTGGAACATAATTAATAAATAATTGAAAACTAATTGAAAAATAATTGAAAAATAATTGAAAAATAATTGATAAATAATTGAAAAATAATTAAAAACTAATTGAAAAAGAATTGAAAAATAATTGAAAAATAATAGAAAAATAATTGAAAAATAATTGAAGAATAGTTGGAAAATAATTGAAAAATAGTTGAAAAATAATTGAAAAATAATTGAAAAATAATTGAAAAATAATTGAAAAATAATTGAAGAATTGTTGAAAAATAATTGAAAAATAATTGAAAAATAATTGAAAAATAATTGAAAAATAATTGAAAAATAATTGAAAAATTATTGAAAAATAATAGAAAAATAATTGAAAAATAATTGAAAAATAATTGAAAAATAATCGAAGAATAGTTGGAAAATAATTGATAAATAATTGAAAAATAATTGAAAACTAATTGAAAAATAATTGAAACATTATTGAAAAATAATTGAAGAATAGTTGAAAAATAATTGAAAAATAATTGAAAAATAATTGAAAACTAATTGAAAAATAATTGAAAAATAATTGAAAAATAATTGAAAAATAATTGAAAAATAATTGAAAAATAATTGAAATAAAATTGAAAAATAATTGAAAAATAATTGAAAAATAATTGAAAAATAATTGAAAAATAATTGAAAAATAATTGAAAAATAATTGAAGAATAGTTGAAAAGTAATTGAAAAGTAATTGAAAAATAGTTGAAAAATAATTGAAAAATAATTGCAAAATAATTGAAAAATAATTGAAAAATAATTGAAAAATAATTGAAAAATAATTGAAAAATAATTGAAAAATAATTGAAAAATAATTGAAAAATAATTGAAAAATAATTGAAAAATAATTGAAAAATAATTGAAAAATAATTGAAAAATAATTGAAAAATAATGGAAAAATAATTGAAAAATAATTGAAAAATAATTGAAAAATAATTGAAAAATAATTGAAGAATAGTTGAAAAATAATTGAAAAATAATTGAAAAATAATTGAAAAATAAATGAAAAATAATTGAAAAATAATTGAAAAATAATTGAAAAATAATTGAAAAATAATTGAAAAATAATTGGCTAATAATAATTGAAAAATAATTGAAAAATAATTGAAAAATAATTGAAAAATAATTGAAAAATTATTGAAAAATAATTGAATAATAATTGAAGAATAATTGAAGAATAATTGATAAATAATTGAAAAATAATTGAAAAATAATTGAAAAATAATTGAAAAATAATTTAAGAATAGTTGAAAAATAATTGAAAAATTATTGAAAAATAATTGAAAAATATTTGAAAAACAGTTGAAAAATAATTGAAATATAATTGAAAAATAATTGAAAAACAATTGAAAAATAATTGAAAAATATTTGTAAAATTATTGAAATATAATTGAAAAATAATTGAAAAACACTTGAAAAATAATTGAATAATAATTGAAAAGTAATTGAAAAATAATTGAAAAATAATCGAAAAACAATTGAAAAATAATTGAAAAATAATTGAAAAATAATTGAAAAATAATTGAAAAATAATTGAAAAATAATTGAAAAGTAATTGAAAAATAATTGAAAAATAATTGAAAAATAATTGAAAAGTAATTGAAAAATAATAGAAAAATAATTGAAAAATAATTGAAAAATAATTGAAAAATAATTGAAGAATAGTTGAAAAATAATTGAAAAATAATTGAAAAATTATTGAAAAATAATTGAAAAATTATTGAAAAATAATTGAAAAATTATTGAAAAGTAATTGAAAAATTATTGAAAAATAATTGAAAAATAATTGTAAAATTATTGAAATATAATTGAAAAATAATTGAAAAACACTTGAAAAATAATTGAATAATAATTGAAAAGTAATTGAAAAATAATTGAAAAATAATCGAAAAACAATTGAAAAATAATTGAAAAATAATTGAAAAATAATTGAAAAATAATTGAAAAATAATTGAAAAATAATTGAAAAGTAATTGAAAAATAATTGAAAAATAATTGAAAAATAATTGAAAAGTAATTGAAAAATAATAGAAAAATAATTGAAAAATAATTGAAAAATAATTGAAAAATAATTGAAAAATAAATTAAAAATAATTTAAGAATAGTTGAAAAATAATCGAAAAGTAATTGAAAAATAATTCAAAAATAATTGAAAAATAATTGAAAAATAATTGAAAAATAGTTGAAAAATAATTGAAAAATAATTAAAAAATAATAGAAAAATAATTGAAAAATAATTGAAAAATAATTGAAAAATAATTGAAAAATAATTGAAAAATAATTGAAAAATAATTGAAAAATAATTGAAAAATAATTGAAAAATAATTGAAAAATAATGGAAAAATAATTGAAAAATAATTGAAAAATAATAGAAAAATAATTGAAAAATAATTGAAGAATAGTTGAAAAATAATTGAAAAATAATTGAAAAATAATTGAAAAATAAATGAAAAATAATTGAAAAATAATTGAAAAATAATTGAAAAATAATTGAAAAATAATTTAAGAATAGTTGAAAAATAATTGAAAAATAATTGAAAAATAATTGAAAAATAATTGAAAAATAATTGAAAAATAATTGAAAAATAATTGAAAAATAATTGAAAAATAATTGAAAAATTATTGAAAAATAATAGAAAAATAATTGAAAAATAATTGCAAAATAATTGAATAATAATTGAAAAGTAATTGAAAAATAATTGAAAAATAATCGAAAAACAATTGAAAAATAATTGAAAAGTAATTGAAAAATAATTGAAAAATAATTGAAAAATAATTGAAAAATAATTGAAAAGTAATTGAAAAATAATTGAAAAATAATTGAAAAATAATTGAAAAGTAATTGAAAAATAATAGAAAAATAATTGAAAAATAATTGAAAAATAATTGAAAAATAATTGAAAAATAAATTAAAAATAATTTAAGAATAGTTGAAAAATAATCGAAAAGTAATTGAAAAATAATTCAAAAATAATTGAAAAATAATTGAAAAATAATTGAAAAATAGTTGAAAAATAATTGAAAAATAATTGAAAAATAATAGAAAAATAATTGAAAAATAATTGAAAAATAATTGAAAAATAATTTAAAAATAATAGAAAAATAATTGAAAAATAATTGAAAAATAATTGAAAAATAATTGAAAAATAATTGAAAAATAATTGAAAAATAATTGAAAAATAATTGAAAAATAGTTGAAAAATAATTGAAAAATAATGGAAAAATAATTGAAAAATAATTGAAAAATAATAGAAAAATAATTGAAAAATAATTGAAGAATAGTTGAAAAATAATTGAAAAATAATTGAAAAATAATTGAAAAATAATTGAAAAATAATTGAAGAATAGTTGAAAAATAATTGAAAAATTATTGAAAAATAATTGAAAAATAATTGAAAAATAATTGAAACATAATTGAAAAATAATTGAAAAATAATTGAAAAATAATTGAAAAATAATTGAAAAATAAATGAAAAATAATTGAAAAATAATTGAAAAATAATTGAAAAATAATTGAAAAATAATTGAAAAATAATTGAAAAATAATTGAAAAATAATTGAAAATAATTGGCTAATAATAATTGAAAAATAATTGAAAAATAATTGAAAAATAATTGAAAAATAATTGAAAAATAATTGAAAAATAATTGAAAAATAATTGAAAAATAATTGGATAATAATAATTGAAAAATAATTGAAAAATAATTAAAAAATAATTGGATAATAATAATTGAAAAATAATTGAAAAATAATTAAAAAATAATTGAAAAATAATTGAAAAATAATTAAAAAATAATTGAAAAATAATTGAAAAATTATTGAAAAATAATTGAAAAATAATTGAAAAATAATTAAAAAATAATTGGATAATAATAATTGAAAAATAATTGAAAAATAATTAAAAAATAATTGAAAAATAATTGAAAAATAATTAAAAAATAATTGAAAAATAATTGAAAAATTATTGAAAAATAATTGAAAAATAATTGAAAAATAATTGAAAAATAATTGAAAAATTATTGAAAAAAATATAAGAATAATTGAAAAATAATTGAAAAATAATTGAAAAAAAAATTTTAAAAAATTGAAAAATAATTGAAAAATAATTGAAGAATAGTTGAAAAATAATTGAAAAATAATTGAAAAATAATTGAAAAATAATTGAAAAATAATTGTAAAATTATTGAAATATAATTGAAAAATAATTGAAAAACAATTGAAAAATAATTGAAAAATATTTGAAAAATAATTGAAAAGTAATTGAAAAATAATTGAAAAATAATTGAAAAATAATTGAAAAGTAATTGAAAAATAATTGAAAAATAATTGAAAAATGATTGAAAAATAATTGAAAAATAATTGAAAAATAAATGAAAAATAATTTAAGAATAGTTGAAAAATAATCGAAAAGTAATTGAAAAATAATTGAAAAATAATTGAAAAATAATTGAAAAATAATTGAAAAATAGTTGAAAAATAATTGAAAAATAATTGAAAAATAATTGAAAAATAATTGAAAAATAATTGAAAAATAATTGAAAAATAATTGAAAAATAATTGAAAAATAATTGAAAAATAATTGAAAAATAATTGAAAAATAATTGAAAAATAATGGAAAAATAATTGAAAAATAATTGAAAAATAATTGAAAAATAATTGAAAAATAATTGAAGAATAGTTGAAAAATAATTGAAAAATAATTGAAAAATAATTGAAAAATAAATGAAAAATAATTGAAAAATAATTGAAAAATAATTGAAAAATAATTGAAAAATAATTGAAAAATAATTGGCTAATAATAATTGAAAAATAATTGAAAAATAATTGAAAAATAATTGAAAAATAATTGAAAAATTATTGAAAAATAATTGAAAAATAATTGAAAAATAATTGAATAATAATTGAAGAATAATTGAAGAATAATTGATAAATAATTGAAAAATAATTGAAAAATAATTGAAAAATAATTGAAAAATAATTTAAGAATAGTTGAAAAATAATTGAAAAATTATTGAAAAATAATTGAAAAATATTTGAAAAACAGTTGAAAAATAATTGAAATATAATTGAAAAATAATTGAAAAACAATTGAAAAATAATTGAAAAATATTTGTAAAATTATTGAAATATAATTGAAAAATAATTGAAAAACACTTGAAAAATAATTGAATAATAATTGAAAAGTAATTGAAAAATAATTGAAAAATAATCGAAAAACAATTGAAAAATAATTGAAAAATAATTGAAAAATAATTGAAAAATAATTGAAAAATAATTGAAAAATAATTGAAAAGTAATTGAAAAATAATTGAAAAATAATTGAAAAATAATTGAAAAGTAATTGAAAAATAATAGAAAAATAATTGAAAAATAATTGAAAAATAATTGAAAAATAATTGAAGAATAGTTGAAAAATAATTGAAAAATAATTGAAAAATTATTGAAAAATAATTGAAAAATTATTGAAAAATAATTGAAAAATTATTGAAAAGTAATTGAAAAATTATTGAAAAATAATTGAAAAATAATTGTAAAATTATTGAAATATAATTGAAAAATAATTGAAAAACACTTGAAAAATAATTGAATAATAATTGAAAAGTAATTGAAAAATAATTGAAAAATAATCGAAAAACAATTGAAAAATAATTGAAAAATAATTGAAAAATAATTGAAAAATAATTGAAAAATAATTGAAAAATAATTGAAAAGTAATTGAAAAATAATTGAAAAATAATTGAAAAATAATTGAAAAGTAATTGAAAAATAATAGAAAAATAATTGAAAAATAATTGAAAAATAATTGAAAAATAATTGAAAAATAAATTAAAAATAATTTAAGAATAGTTGAAAAATAATCGAAAAGTAATTGAAAAATAATTCAAAAATAATTGAAAAATAATTGAAAAATAATTGAAAAATAGTTGAAAAATAATTGAAAAATAATTAAAAAATAATAGAAAAATAATTGAAAAATAATTGAAAAATAATTGAAAAATAATTGAAAAATAATTGAAAAATAATTGAAAAATAATTGAAAAATAATTGAAAAATAATTGAAAAATAATTGAAAAATAATGGAAAAATAATTGAAAAATAATTGAAAAATAATAGAAAAATAATTGAAAAATAATTGAAGAATAGTTGAAAAATAATTGAAAAATAATTGAAAAATAATTGAAAAATAAATGAAAAATAATTGAAAAATAATTGAAAAATAATTGAAAAATAATTGAAAAATAATTTAAGAATAGTTGAAAAATAATTGAAAAATAATTGAAAAATAATTGAAAAATAATTGAAAAATAATTGAAAAATAATTGAAAAATAATTGAAAAATAATTGAAAAATAATTGAAAAATAATTGAAAAATTATTGAAAAATAATAGAAAAATAATTGAAAAATAATTGCAAAATAATTGAATAATAATTGAAAAGTAATTGAAAAATAATTGAAAAATAATCGAAAAACAATTGAAAAATAATTGAAAAGTAATTGAAAAATAATTGAAAAATAATTGAAAAATAATTGAAAAATAATTGAAAAGTAATTGAAAAATAATTGAAAAATAATTGAAAAATAATTGAAAAGTAATTGAAAAATAATAGAAAAATAATTGAAAAATAATTGAAAAATAATTGAAAAATAATTGAAAAATAAATTAAAAATAATTTAAGAATAGTTGAAAAATAATCGAAAAGTAATTGAAAAATAATTCAAAAATAATTGAAAAATAATTGAAAAATAATTGAAAAATAGTTGAAAAATAATTGAAAAATAATTGAAAAATAATAGAAAAATAATTGAAAAATAATTGAAAAATAATTGAAAAATAATTGAAAAATAATAGAAAAATAATTGAAGAATAATTGAAAAATAATTGAAAAATAATTGAAAAATAATTGAAAAATAATTGAAAAATAATTGAAAAATAATTGAAAAATAGTTGAAAAATAATTGAAAAATAATGGAAAAATAATTGAAAAATAATTGAAAAATAATTGAAAAATAATTGAAAAATAATTGAAGAATAGTTGAAAAATAATTGAAAAATAATTGAAAAATAATTGAAAAATAAATGAAAAATAATTGAAAAATAATTGAAAAATAATTGAAAAATAATTGAAAAATAATTTAAGAATAGTTGAAAAATAATTGAAAAATAATTGAAAAATAATTGAAAAATAATTGAAAAATAATTGAAAAATAATTGAAAAATAATTGAAAAATAATTGAAAAATAATTGAAAAATAATTGAAAAATTATTGAAAAATAATAGAAAAATAATTGAAAAATAATTGCAAAATAATTGAATAATAATTGAAAAGTAATTGAAAAATAATTGAAAAATAATCGAAAAACAATTGAAAAATAATTGAAAAGTAATTGAAAAATAATTGAAAAATAATTGAAAAATAATTGAAAAATAATTGAAAAGTAATTGAAAAATAATAGAAAAATAATTGTAAAATTATTGAAATATAATTGAAAAATAATTGAAAAACAATTGAAAAATAATTGAAAAATATTTGAAAAATAATTGAAAAGTAATTGAAAAATAATTGAAAAATAATTGAAAAATAATTGAAAAGTAATTGAAAAATAATTGGCTAATAATAATTGAAAAATAATTGAAAAATAATTGAAAAATAATTGAAAAATAATTGAAAAATTATTGAAAAATAATTGAAAAATAATTGAAAAATAATTGAATAATAATTGAAGAATAATTGAAGAATAATTGATAAATAATTGAAAAATAATTGAAAAATAATTGAAAAATAATTGAAAAATAATTTAAGAATAGTTGAAAAATAATTGAAAAATTATTGAAAAATAATTGAAAAATATTTGAAAAACAGTTGAAAAATAATTGAAATATAATTGAAAAATAATTGAAAAACAATTGAAAAATAATTGAAAAATATTTGTAAAATTATTGAAATATAATTGAAAAATAATTGAAAAACACTTGAAAAATAATTGAATAATAATTGAAAAGTAATTGAAAAATAATTGAAAAATAATCGAAAAACAATTGAAAAATAATTGAAAAATAATTGAAAAATAATTGAAAAATAATTGAAAAATAATTGAAAAATAATTGAAAAGTAATTGAAAAATAATTGAAAAATAATTGAAAAATAATTGAAAAGTAATTGAAAAATAATAGAAAAATAATTGAAAAATAATTGAAAAATAATTGAAAAATAATTGAAGAATAGTTGAAAAATAATTGAAAAATAATTGAAAAATTATTGAAAAATAATTGAAAAATTATTGAAAAATAATTGAAAAATTATTGAAAAGTAATTGAAAAATTATTGAAAAATAATTGAAAAATAATTGTAAAATTATTGAAATATAATTGAAAAATAATTGAAAAACACTTGAAAAATAATTGAATAATAATTGAAAAGTAATTGAAAAATAATTGAAAAATAATCGAAAAACAATTGAAAAATAATTGAAAAATAATTGAAAAATAATTGAAAAATAATTGAAAAATAATTGAAAAATAATTGAAAAGTAATTGAAAAATAATTGAAAAATAATTGAAAAATAATTGAAAAGTAATTGAAAAATAATAGAAAAATAATTGAAAAATAATTGAAAAATAATTGAAAAATAATTGAAAAATAAATTAAAAATAATTTAAGAATAGTTGAAAAATAATCGAAAAGTAATTGAAAAATAATTCAAAAATAATTGAAAAATAATTGAAAAATAATTGAAAAATAGTTGAAAAATAATTGAAAAATAATTAAAAAATAATAGAAAAATAATTGAAAAATAATTGAAAAATAATTGAAAAATAATTGAAAAATAATTGAAAAATAATTGAAAAATAATTGAAAAATAATTGAAAAATAATTGAAAAATAATTGAAAAATAATGGAAAAATAATTGAAAAATAATTGAAAAATAATAGAAAAATAATTGAAAAATAATTGAAGAATAGTTGAAAAATAATTGAAAAATAATTGAAAAATAATTGAAAAATAAATGAAAAATAATTGAAAAATAATTGAAAAATAATTGAAAAATAATTGAAAAATAATTTAAGAATAGTTGAAAAATAATTGAAAAATAATTGAAAAATAATTGAAAAATAATTGAAAAATAATTGAAAAATAATTGAAAAATAATTGAAAAATAATTGAAAAATAATTGAAAAATAATTGAAAAATTATTGAAAAATAATAGAAAAATAATTGAAAAATAATTGCAAAATAATTGAATAATAATTGAAAAGTAATTGAAAAATAATTGAAAAATAATCGAAAAACAATTGAAAAATAATTGAAAAGTAATTGAAAAATAATTGAAAAATAATTGAAAAATAATTGAAAAATAATTGAAAAGTAATTGAAAAATAATTGAAAAATAATTGAAAAATAATTGAAAAGTAATTGAAAAATAATAGAAAAATAATTGAAAAATAATTGAAAAATAATTGAAAAATAATTGAAAAATAAATTAAAAATAATTTAAGAATAGTTGAAAAATAATCGAAAAGTAATTGAAAAATAATTCAAAAATAATTGAAAAATAATTGAAAAATAATTGAAAAATAGTTGAAAAATAATTGAAAAATAATTGAAAAATAATAGAAAAATAATTGAAAAATAATTGAAAAATAATTGAAAAATAATTGAAAAATAATAGAAAAATAATTGAAGAATAATTGAAAAATAATTGAAAAATAATTGAAAAATAATTGAAAAATAATTGAAAAATAATTGAAAAATAATTGAAAAATAGTTGAAAAATAATTGAAAAATAATGGAAAAATAATTGAAAAATAATTGAAAAATAATTGAAAAATAATTGAAAAATAATTGAAGAATAGTTGAAAAATAATTGAAAAATAATTGAAAAATAATTGAAAAATAAATGAAAAATAATTGAAAAATAATTGAAAAATAATTGAAAAATAATTGAAAAATAATTTAAGAATAGTTGAAAAATAATTGAAAAATAATTGAAAAATAATTGAAAAATAATTGAAAAATAATTGAAAAATAATTGAAAAATAATTGAAAAATAATTGAAAAATAATTGAAAAATAATTGAAAAATTATTGAAAAATAATAGAAAAATAATTGAAAAATAATTGCAAAATAATTGAATAATAATTGAAAAGTAATTGAAAAATAATTGAAAAATAATCGAAAAACAATTGAAAAATAATTGAAAAGTAATTGAAAAATAATTGAAAAATAATTGAAAAATAATTGAAAAATAATTGAAAAGTAATTGAAAAATAATAGAAAAATAATTGAAAAATAATTGAAAAATAATTGAAAAATAATTGAAAAATAAATTAAAAATAATTTAAGAATAGTTGAAAAATAATCGAAAAGTAATTTGTCACGTCCCGGGTGAGGTCTTTTGGGGACAATGACATGTGGGGTAGAATGGACTCAGGCGCGAATCTAAAATTCAGCACTCTGAGATTTTGTGGGAACTTAGGCGCGAATATTAAATCCGTCACTCTGAGGGTTTTTGAGGAGTCAGGCGCGAATCTGTAATCCAGCACACTGAGGGTTTTTAGAGGGGTCAGGCGCGAATATTAAATCCGTCACGCTGAGGGTTTTAGAGGAATCAGGCGCGAATCTGTAATCCAGCACACTGATCGGTCAGGGAAGGTTTAAAGGCGAATGGTATCCGGGGACACCCGTTAGAGCTTTTGTTGTGGTTTGGCACGATAATTGGATTTACTGTTGCATCGAGGTAAAAGACACTCGTAATGATTCAGCAAAATCAGCTATTCTTACGGTTATACGAAACCTATACGAAAGTAAGTTAGTAAACACTGCAATGCTTTCCGCGGTCGTTGCCCGTAATCAGCTGTTCCGGCAGCCTGGTTGGATTTCGGGATCTTCGTAGCCGAAGGATTAACACAATGACTCGAAACGTTAGTTAAGCAAAACGGTTTATTAGTTTAGGCAAAATATATGTGCACTGTTTGTGAAAGTGCTTTGTTGAACATATTATGCGTTTAGACATTAATCATTGGCACAGAACATTTATATAAATGGTTATCAATATATAAAACGTGATTATGAGCGTGACATACAGTATATGGTTAAGATAGAATGATATAAGCAATAAGCATTGATAAGAACATGAAATATGATTGAGATGAGCGTTAATAATACAATATAATAAAGCAACAAGCGTAACAAGACAATATAATATGAAAGCAATACGAATAGAAATACACAATAATATGTATGGAGATGATAGGCAATATTTTAAATGGTAATATAAATTCTTACGGTAGTTGCCGTTGAACACTGAATTTATGTTCGTAATTGAGTACTTTGAATAATACTGCGGTTAAATAAAACTTTAGAATGTTTCTGTAGAACGTTGATAGATTTTCGAACGAGTCGTTGATTGATTTCCGTAGAACGAGTCGTTGATTGATTTCCGTAGAACGAGTACGAGCTCTCGCGGTTCTTCGTATTTATACTAATTACAATCTTTTCGGCTTGAAGGGGGGTGCGCAGTACGCACCTTGACATATTTACGCATATGCGTCGCAGAAACATTTCGGGGTTTTTGTAAGGACCAAAGGTTGGTCTATATTTAGACTCGTATCTTCGGCACGTACGCCAGATAATCCTCGCGATTATCCTTCTGGGGTTCTTATACATGTGAATTTGAATGCTCGACTCCTCGGATAGATTTTGGGTGTTTTAATAGGAAAGGGGTGGTAATGGCTTTGACTTCTTTGGTCATTTAGTGGGCTTGAGACGTGGTCTCGATTTAAGAGATAGAAGGGGCGAGGGACTTGTTTAGATTCGATAGGAGGGAAGAGTTTGTGCCGCGTTGGGCGAATATGTGAGGGAGATTCATTGATTGACCGTCTTGAGATGGGGACCGCTAAGGTACATCGCCAAGGCGGTCGAGGTCATGGAGAAAGGGTAAGAATTGAGGTTTGAGGAGTTTTAAGTGGAGTTGTATAGTGGTTTATGAAGAAATGTTATTTTATCTGCGAGCGAAAATTTGTGGGACGTCACACCTTCCCCCTTATATGAAGAAATGGGTACATTTCTTACCATAAGGTACGGGTGGTTTGTTTTGTAAGAGGGGTCTATACGGGGCGAAGGGGTAGTGTCTTCTTGGAGCTGCTTTCAGTTGACTGATGTTGGTGGAGAGGGAGTCATCGATGGTGATTACTGTCTGCGGAGACGCCTCCCTGATGATGATATATGAGATGACTTTAGGGAGGAGGGATGTGATTTTCCTTCCTTCCTTTGGACGGCATAGCCGCGTATTTAATGGTGGTTGCAATAAATGTTGCAGTAGTAACTATCTATGATAGAAAAATGATTAAAGTTTGTGTTGACTTGCGGTCAACCGGGACTCTCGCGCACGTGGGCAGGGTGATCATAATGTCTTTTATTTCGCAGTTTCTTACTCAGTTTTGAAAGGCAACCAAGATATGTTTCATTTTCATTGACTTCCAGAACCGGGGTCCGGCTGGGTATTGCAAATTTCGCGAAAAATAGTTCATGCTTTGTGTATCCAGTGCCCTCGTGGACACCAGTATTATATGAGAATGCGGACAAGTTAATCCATTCGTACCAGTCACTGTATCTACCGATTAACAATTTTAAGCATTCGGTCACAATGAGATGCAATCTCTCTAAAGAGCCGTTTGTCTGTGGGTGAAAGTCTCTGGTTCGGAATTGTTGCATTTTACATTCCCGTGGTACTGCTTTCGTGAAATTGCGAGTATTTTGTGCTGCTTGGTCGGTGAGAATGGCTCTAAGAGCTCCGAAGTGATAAATGAAATTTTTAATGAATACATCAGCGGTCTTAATTAATGTTAATAGGCTGAGAAACACGCACACTAAATATTTTACGAATAAACCCTGTATGGGTAATTTATAAGTGTTGTTTGCTTTTGTTATAGGTAGTCGTTCACGTATGTTTTCTGGGGGGAACCGTAGTGGAATTTCTACAGGTGATATTTTCCGGCGCATCTTTCTGTGCAGTTTAATCCTTTTCGATTCTTTTCTAAGGTGAGCGTTGGATGTGGGAATTGCAGGGTCGACGGGGTTGCTTTCGCTCGTTGCCACATGGATCGGTGAACTGGAGAATCGAGGCCTCTTGGAGCTGCTTGGCTTATGTTTGGACCTGTCTTCCAAGTCGTCGTCCGATTTTTCGCGTGGTCGTTTGGAGCATTTTCCGCTTACAGGAGGTTTACGAGGTGAATTTTCAGTGACTTTATCGCTTTTCCCGGGATTCGGGTGTTTTTCGGAGATTGATTTTTGTAAAATTTTCTCGTTATTCAGAATGCAGGGGGTGTAAGTGATTGGCAGGGTTTTTCTAACAACTTTCTGGCTTAATATCCCTCCTATAGCATTTTTATGGGCGTCTGTAGTGACACGGAATTCCATTTCAAAGTTCGGACATTGTGAGATTGGTACCTTCGGCAATGCCGACTTTAAGTGGTTAGAAGCGGTTTGTTGGGACGATCTCCAGTCAAATGGAGTGTCTTTCTTCCGTAGTGAGGTCAAAGGCCGAGCCGTTTCAGACAATTCCGGGATAAACGTCATGTAGTATCTAGACAGTCCGAGGCAATTTTTAATTCCTTCGGGTGTGCAAGGTGCTGAGTAGTTCAGGACAGCGTGGATTTTCTGTCGGTCCGGTTTCAGCGTAACCGCGAGAGACTCATGGGGTTTTATGGGAAGGGTTGATTTAGCGTAATGCAAAAGGGATGGTAGTGAGTGCACCTTCACGGATGCCTCGATGTGGTGGATCGACGGATCCTGGGGTAAGAGGGACTTGATTTTTGTTAGGGCTGGGATAGGAGTGACGCATTTAGACGTCTTAGTCTCTTTTGGTAGTACCCTTATTGTTCCAAGGGTGGAAACTGGGTCCAGAGAGGTGCCACTTAATAGCACTTGCGTCGGATTGATGTCCTGAAATTTTGGCACATTTACCCCAGTACTGGTGTTGATCATTACATCGGCTGTTTTCCGGACGTCTGGTGAGTGAATTCTCACAGACGGGGCCTGACCAATTTTTTTTATTTGAATGATACCGGTTTTTACGGTATTGCTTGTGTCTTCGGTTAAATCGTAAGTGGGTGCGCTCCTGTTTGGCCCACTCCACTGTTCGTATCCGTCGGTGCCCGACGGGGTACTTTCTGATTCCATTTCCCACAAACTTCTAGGATCCTTATGGATGGGCTTGATGCGTTTTCTGCATTCTGAGATCGCGTGTCCAGGCTTCTTGCAATAATCGCAGATACGCAATTCTGTAGGTCTTGAGGGAGGAGGTCGAGTTTTGTCCCAGTAAGGGAGCAAAGGATTAGGGGCCTGGTTACCATATTCCGTGGCTCGGTTTTGGGGATATCTTTCGGAAGGTTGGGAGGCAATTCTTTGGTTACTCCTACAGGACAGTGCGTCGTGTCCTGTCTTATTACAAATTTGACATATTAATTTAGGAGCCTTTTGTTCGGAAAACCGGAGACGGTCCCTCTCTATTTCTTTGTCCACGAAAACTGCCTGATCGAACGCTTCGTCGAGCGTTCCGAAGTTGCATCGTAGTAATCTCATCCTTATGTAGGGTGGAAGACCATCGACAAATGATTCTAGGGCTAGGCGATCCAGATCCTGAGGGTGATTTCGGGCGAAGTCGCGGTAATTTTCACTATCTTCTTCTAGAATGGCGGATCGGAGATCTTTGACGCGTTGAATATATTCCAACATGTGCTCGTTGGTTCCTTTGATAACGTTTGCAAGTTCTCCTCGATAGTGATCTGATGTTTTCGCGGGGGAGAAGGTACGTTTTAATTGTTTTATTAAATCATTTACGGTGTCAAAGACCCGATCCTCAACGGCCAAGTACGCATGGTCTTGCAGTTTATTTGTCAACAACCTCGCTAGCTGGGGTTCGGCTTGCGAGGGAATCAGAGCCTTAGCCCTATTGCAGGCTCTCGCGAATTGCAAAACGGATATGTTGTAACCGTTAAAATTAGGGACGGTTTCTATGGCGTCTTTTAACGTGATCTGGGGTGTTGGATCCTGGTCCGGAATATTATTATAATTTATTATTGGTTTCCTATCGAAACGTGAGGAACCAGGAGTGGCAAAATTATTCGCCGTTGGCGGGGGTGCAAGAAGTTTTTCCATCATTCCGCGAATGGTTTGAATCCGCCTGGAGAGACCTTCCAACGCGGGGCCGTCCGAACCGGAGACTACGCCTGAACGCGTATTAGATTCCCGGTCTACGACAAATTCCGCGTACAAGTTTTCAATTTCGGCTTGCTTTTGCTGTATTAATTGCACCTGCTCCCTTTTTTCAGCGATTGCTGTAACTACAGTGTTAGGGGAAGGACCCGCGTTTTGAGCCATAATGCGAGAGTCCTCGGTATCGGCGTACAAGGACATGATACTTTGTATTTCTTAAGTGGCGTTTTGAACGATTTTAATACTTTCGGCGACCGGCAGCCGTTATTTACAAATCGGGGTATAACTATAGTTATTCTTGATAATTATCGAACCGACGGTAGCTCTTATTCGAGAGCAAATAACTTTCAAAGCACTCGATGCAGTTTCTTATTGGGCGTTCTGGAATTAATGATTTTCTGCACCGAGGGCAATAGACAGGAGTTCTATACGTATAATAATAATGGGTCCAGTATACTTCTACCGTATCCGTGGGCATTAGGCTAGAGCACTTTAGGCAAATCTCGCTGCCGTCAATGGTTGTAGCTACGCCTCCCGAAATGCAGGTTAGTGCGTTTAAATATGCCGTCAAGCTTTGTAATCTGCGGCTCCGGTAAGATGGTTGACACCGACTAGGGTGTTCAATGCACATTTTAAATAGTGGGACTTCGTGGGTACCGCGTCACAGAATCTATTTCTTATCAACGGTAAACGTAAATCCCACACCGCTGTCACCAAAAATATGTCACGTCCCGGGTGAGGTCTTTTGGGGACAATGACATGTGGGGTAGAATGGACTCAGGCGCGAATCTAAAATTCAGCACTCTGAGATTTTGTGGGAACTTAGGCGCGAATATTAAATCCGTCACTCTGAGGGTTTTTGAGGAGTCAGGCGCGAATCTGTAATCCAGCACACTGAGGGTTTTTAGAGGGGTCAGGCGCGAATATTAAATCCGTCACGCTGAGGGTTTTAGAGGAATCAGGCGCGAATCTGTAATCCAGCACACTGATCGGTCAGGGAAGGTTTAAAGGCGAATGGTATCCGGGGACACCCGTTAGAGCTTTTGTTGTGGTTTGGCACGATAATTGGATTTACTGTTGCATCGAGGTAAAAGACACTCGTAATGATTCAGCAAAATCAGCTATTCTTACGGTTATACGAAACCTATACGAAAGTAAGTTAGTAAACACTGCAATGCTTTCCGCGGTCGTTGCCCGTAATCAGCTGTTCCGGCAGCCTGGTTGGATTTCGGGATCTTCGTAGCCGAAGGATTAACACAATGACTCGAAACGTTAGTTAAGCAAAACGGTTTATTAGTTTAGGCAAAATATATGTGCACTGTTTGTGAAAGTGCTTTGTTGAACATATTATGCGTTTAGACATTAATCATTGGCACAGAACATTTATATAAATGGTTATCAATATATAAAACGTGATTATGAGCGTGACATACAGTATATGGTTAAGATAGAATGATATAAGCAATAAGCATTGATAAGAACATGAAATATGATTGAGATGAGCGTTAATAATACAATATAATAAAGCAACAAGCGTAACAAGACAATATAATATGAAAGCAATACGAATAGAAATACACAATAATATGTATGGAGATGATAGGCAATATTTTAAATGGTAATATAAATTCTTACGGTAGTTGCCGTTGAACACTGAATTTATGTTCGTAATTGAGTACTTTGAATAATACTGCGGTTAAATAAAACTTTAGAATGTTTCTGTAGAACGTTGATAGATTTTCGAACGAGTCGTTGATTGATTTCCGTAGAACGAGTCGTTGATTGATTTCCGTAGAACGAGTACGAGCTCTCGCGGTTCTTCGTATTTATACTAATTACAATCTTTTCGGCTTGAAGGGGGGTGCGCAGTACGCACCTTGACATATTTACGCATATGCGTCGCAGAAACATTTCGGGGTTTTTGTAAGGACCAAAGGTTGGTCTATATTTAGACTCGTATCTTCGGCACGTACGCCAGATAATCCTCGCGATTATCCTTCTGGGGTTCTTATACATGTGAATTTGAATGCTCGACTCCTCGGATAGATTTTGGGTGTTTTAATAGGAAAGGGGTGGTAATGGCTTTGACTTCTTTGGTCATTTAGTGGGCTTGAGACGTGGTCTCGATTTAAGAGATAGAAGGGGCGAGGGACTTGTTTAGATTCGATAGGAGGGAAGAGTTTGTGCCGCGTTGGGCGAATATGTGAGGGAGATTCATTGATTGACCGTCTTGAGATGGGGACCGCTAAGGTACATCGCCAAGGCGGTCGAGGTCATGGAGAAAGGGTAAGAATTGAGGTTTGAGGAGTTTTAAGTGGAGTTGTATAGTGGTTTATGAAGAAATGTTATTTTATCTGCGAGCGAAAATTTGTGGGACGTCACAAATTGAAAAATATTTCAAAAATAATTGAAAAATAATTGAAAAATAATTGAAAAATAGTTGAAAAATAATTGAAAAATAATTGAAAAATAATAGAAAAATAATTGAAAAATAATTGAAAAATAATTGAAAAATAATTGAAAAATAATTGAAAAATAATTGAAAAATAATTGAAAAATAATTGAAAAATAATTGAAAAATAATTGAAAAATAATTGAAAAATAATTGAAAAATAATTGAAAAATAATGGAAAAATAATTGAAAAATAATTGAAAAATAATAGAAAAATAATTGAAAAATAATTGAAGAATAGTTGAAAAATAATTGAAAAATAATTGAAAAATAATTGAAAAATAAATGAAAAATAATTGAAAAATAATTGAAAAATAATTGAAAAATAATTGAAAAATAATTTAAGAATAGTTGAAAAATAATTGAAAAATAATTGAAAAATAATTGAAAAATAATTGAAAAATAATTGAAAAATAATTGAAAAATAATTGAAAAATAATTGAAAAATAATTGAAAAATAATTGAAAAATTATTGAAAAATAATAGAAAAATAATTGAAAAATAATTGAAAAATAATTGAAAAATAATTGAAAAATAATCGAAAAAAATGGAAAAATAATTGAAAAATAATTGAAAAATAATTGAAAAATAATTGAAAAATAATTGAAAAATAAATGAAAAATAATTGAAAAATAATTGAAAAATAATTGAAAAATAATTGAAAAATAATTGAAAAATAATTGGCTAATAATAATTGAAAAATAATTGAAAAATAATTGGATAATAATAATTGAAAAATAATTGAAAAATAATTAAAAAATAATTGGATAATAATAATTGAAAAATAATTGAAAAATAATTAAAAAATAATTGAAAAATAATTGAAAAATAATTATAAAATATTTGAAAAATAATTGAAAAATTATTGAAAAATAATTGAAAAATAATTGAAAAATAATTAAAAAATAATTGGATAATAATAATTGAAAAATAATTGAAAAATAATTAAAAAATAATTGAAAAATAATTGAAAAATAATTAAAAAATAATTGAAAAATAATTGAAAAATTATTGAAAAATAATTGAAAAATAATTGAAAAATAATTGAAAAATAATTGAAAAATAATTGAAAAAAATATAAGAATAATTGAAAAATAATTGAAAAATAATTGAAAAAAAAATTTAAAAAAATTGAAAAATAATTGAAAAATAATTGAAGAATAGTTGAAAAATAATTGAAAAATAATTGACAAATAATTGAAAAATAATTGAAAAATAATTGTAAAATTATTGAAATATAATTGAAAAATAATTGAAAAACAATTGAAAAATAATTGAAAAATATTTGAAAAATAGTTGAAAAATAATTGAAAAATAATTGAAAAATAATTGAAGAATAGTTGAAAAATAATTGAAAAATAATTGAAAAATTATTGAAAAATAATTGAAAAATTATTGAAAAATAATTGAAAAATTATTGAAAAGTAATTGAAAAATTATTGAAAAATAATTGAAAAATAATTGTAAAATTATTGAAATATAATTGAAAAATAATTGAAAAACACTTGAAAAATAATTGAAAAATAATTGAAAAGTAATTGAAAAATAATAGAAAAATAATTGAAAAATAATTGAAAAATAATTGAAAAATAATTGAAAAATAATTTAAGTATAGTTGAAAAATAATTGAAAAATTATTGAAAAATAATTGAAAAATATTTGAAAAATAGTTGAAAAATAATTGAAAAATAATTGAAAAATAATTGAAAAATAACTGAAAAATAATTGAAAAGTAATTGAAAAATAATTGAAAAATAATTGAAAAATAATTGAAAAATAATTGAAAAATAATTGAAAAATAATTGAAAAATAATTGAAAAATAATTGAAAAATAATTGAAAAGTAATTGAAAAATCATAGAAAAATAATTGAAGAATAGTTGAAAAATAATTGAAAAATAATTGAAAACTAATTGAAAAATAATTGAAAAATAATTGAAAAATAATTGAAAAATAATTGCAAAATAATTGAATAATAATTGAAAAGTAATTGAAAAATAATTGAAAAATAATCGAAAAACAATTGAAAAATAATTGAAAAATAATTGAAAAATAATTGAAAAATAATTGAAAAATTATTGATAAATAATTGAAAAATAATTGAAAAATAATTGAAAAATAACTGAAAAATAATTGAAAAATAATTGAAAAGTAATATAAGAATAATTGAAAAATAATTGAAAAATAATTGAAAAATAATTGAAGAATAGTTGAAAAATAATTGAAAAATAATTGAAAAATAATTGAAAAATAAATGAAAAATAATTGAAAAATAATTGAAAAATAATTGAAAAATAATTGAAAAATAATTGAAAAATAATTGGCTAATAATAATTGAAAAATAATTGAAAAATAATTGAAAAATAATTGAAAAATAATTGAAAAATTATTGAAAAATAATTGAAAAATAATTGAAAAATAATTGAAAAATAATTGAAGAATAATTGAAGAATAATTGATAAATAATTGAAAAATAATTGAAAAATAATAGGAAAATAATTGAAAAATAAATGTAAAATAATTGAAAAATAATTAAAAAATAATTAAAAAATAATTGAAAAATAATTGAAAAATAATTGAAAAATAATTGAAAAATAATTGAAAAATAATTGAAAAGTAATTGAAAAATAATTGAAAAATAATTGAAAAATAATTGAAAAGTAATTGAAAAATAATTGAAAAATAATTGAAAAATAATTGAAAAATAATTGAAAAATAATTGAAAAATAATTGAAAAATAATTGAAAAATAATTGAAAAATAAATGAAAAATAATTGAAAAATAATTGAAAAATAATTGAAAAATAATTGAAAAATAATTGAAAAATAATTGAAAAATAATTGGCTAATAATAATTGAAAAATAATTGAAAAATAATTGAAAAATAATTGAAAAATAATTGAAAAATAATTGAAAAATAATTGGATAATAATAATTGAAAAATAATTGAAAAATAATTAAAAAATAATTGGATAATAATAATTGAAAAATAATTGAAAAATAATTAAAAAATAATTGAAAAATAATTGAAAAATAATTAAAAAATAATTGAAAAATAATTGAAAAATTATTGAAAAATAATTGAAAAATAATTGAAAAATAATTGAAAAATAATTGAAAAATAATTGAAAAAAATATAAGAATAATTGAAAAATAATTGAAAAATAATTGAAAAAAAAATTTTAAAAAATTGAAAAATAATTGAAAAATAATTGAAGAATAGTTGAAAAATAATTGAAAAATAATTGAAAAATAATTGAAAAATAATTGAAAAATAATTGTAAAATTATTGAAATATAATTGAAAAATAATTGAAAAACAATTGAAAAATAATTGAAAAATATTTGAAAAATAGTTGAAAAATAATTGAAAAATAATTGAAAAATAATTGAAGAATAGTTGAAAAATAATTGAAAAATAATTGAAAAATTATTGAAAAATAATTGAAAAATTATTGAAAAATAATTGAAAAATTATTGAAAAGTAATTGAAAAATTATTGAAAAATAATTGAAAAATAATTGTAAAATTATTGAAATATAATTGAAAAATAATTGAAAAACACTTGAAAAATAATTGAAAAATAATTGAAAAGTAATTGAAAAATAATAGTAAAATAATTGAAAAATAATTGAAAAATAATTGAAAAATAATTGAAAAATAATTTAAGAATAGTTGAAAAATAATTGAAAAATTATTGAAAAATAATTGAAAAATATTTGAAAAATAGTTGAAAAATAATTGAAAGATAATTGAAGAATAATTGAAAAATAATTGAAAAATAATTGAAAAATAATTGAAAAGTAATTGAAAAATAATTGAAAAATTATTGAAAAATAATTAAAAAATAATTGAAAAATAATTGAAAAATAATGGAAAAATAATTGAAAAATAATTGAAAAGTAATTGAAAAATAATTGAAAAATAATCGAAAAACAATTGAAAAATAATTGAAAAATAATTGACAAATAATTGAAAAATAATGGAAAAATATTTGAAAAATAATTGAAAAATTATTGAAAAATAATTGAAAAATAATTGAAGAATAGTTGAAAAATAATTGAAAAATTATTGAAAAATAATTGAAAAATAATTGAAAAATAATTGAAACATAATTGAAAAATAATTGAAAAATAATTGAAAAATAATTGAAAAATAATTGAAAAATAAATGAAAAATAATTGAAAAATAATTGAAAAATAATTGAAAAATAATTGAAAAATAATTGAAAAATAATTGGCTAATAATAATTGAAAAATAATTGAAAAATAATTGAAAAATAATTGAAAAATAATTGAAAAATAATTGAAAAATAATTGGATAATAATAATTGAAAAATAATTGAAAAATAATTAAAAAATAATTGGATAATAATAATTGAAAAATAATTGAAAAATAATTAAAAAATAATTGAAAAATAATTGAAAAATAATTAAAAAATAATTGAAAAATAATTGAAAAATTATTGAAAAATAATTGAAAAATAATTGAAAAATAATTAAAAAATAATTGGATAATAATAATTGAAAAATAATTGAAAAATAATTAAAAAATAATTGAAAAATAATTGAAAAATAATTAAAAAATAATTGAAAAATAATTGAAAAATTATTGAAAAATAATTGAAAAATAATTGAAAAATAATTGAAAAATAATTGAAAAATAATTGAAAAAAATATAAGAATAATTGAAAAATAATTGAAAAATAATTGAAAAAAAAATTTAAAAAAATTGAAAAATAATTGAAAAATAATTGAAGAATAGTTGAAAAATAATTGAAAAATAATTGAAAAATAATTGAAAAATAATTGAAAAATAATTGTAAAATTATTGAAATATAATTGAAAAATAATTGAAAAACAATTGAAAAATAATTGAAAAATATTTGAAAAATAATTGAAAAGTAATTGAAAAATAATTGAAAAATAATTGAAAAATAATTGAAAAGTAATTGAAAAATAATAGAAAAATAATTGAAAAATAATTGAAAAATAATTGAAAAATAATTGAAAAATAATTGAAAAATAAATGAAAAATAATTTAAGAATAGTTGAAAAATAATCGAAAAGTAATTGAAAAATAATTGAAAAATAATTGAAAAATAATTGAAAAATAATTGAAAAATAGTTGAAAAATAATTGAAAAATAATTGAAAAATAATTGAAAAATAATTGAAAAATAATTGAAAAATAATTGAAAAATAATTGAAAAATAATGGAAAAATAATTGAAAAATAATTGAAAAATAATTGACAAATAATTGAAAAATAATTGAAGAATAGTTGAAAAATAATTGAAAAATAATTGAAAAATAATTGAAAAATAAATGAAAAATAATTGAAAAATAATTGAAAAATAATTGAAAAATAATTGAAAAATAATTGAAAAATAATTGGCTAATAATAACTGAAAAATAATTGAAAAATAATTGAAAAATAATTGAAAAATAATTGAAAAATTATTGAAAAATAATTGAAAAATAATTGAAAAATAATTGAAAAATAATTGAAGAATAATTGAAGAATAATTGATAAATAATTGAAAAATAATTGAAAAATAATTGAAAAATAATTGAAAAATAATTTAAGAATAGTTGAAAAATAATTGAAAAATTATTGAAAAATAATTGAAAAATATTTGAAAAACAGTTGAAAAATAATTGAAAGATAATTGAAGAATAATTGAAAAATAATTGAAAAATAATTGAAAAATAATTGAAAAGTAATTGAAAAATAATTGGCTAATAATAATTGAAAAATAATTGAAAAATAATTGAAAAATAATGGAAAAATAATTGAAAAATAATTGAAAAGTAATTGAAAAATAATTGAAAAATAATCGAAAAACAATTGAAAAATAATTGAAAAATAATTGACAAATAATTGAAAAATAATGGAAAAATATTTGAAAAATAATTGAAAAATTATTGAAAAATAATTGAAAAATAATTGAAAAATAATTGAAAAATTATTGAAAAATAATTGAAAAATAATTGAAAAATAATTAAAAAATAATTGGATAATAATAATTGAAAAATAATTGAAAAATAATTAAAAAATAATTGAAAAATAATTGAAAAATAATTAAAAAATAATTGAAAAATAATTGAAAAATTATTGAAAAATAATTGAAAAATAATTGAAAAATAATTGAAAAATAATTGAAAAATAATTGAAAAAAATATAAGAATAATTGAAAAATAATTGAAAAATAATTGAAAAAAAAATTTAAAAAAATTGAAAAATAATTGAAAAATAATTGAAGAATAGTTGAAAAATAATTGAAAAATAATTGAAAAATAATTGAAAAATAATTGAAAAATAATTGTAAAATTATTGAAATATAATTGAAAAATAATTGAAAAACAATTGAAAAATAATTGAAAAATATTTGAAAAATAATTGAAAAGTAATTGAAAAATAATTGAAAAATAATTGAAAAATAATTGAAAAGTAATTGAAAAATAATAGAAAAATAATTGAAAAATAATTGAAAAATAATTGAAAAATAATTGAAAAATAAATGAAAAATAATTTAAGAATAGTTGAAAAATAATCGAAAAGTAATTGAAAAATAATTGAAAAATAATTGAAAAATAATTGAAAAATAATTGAAAAATAGTTGAAAAATAATTGAAAAATAATTGAAAAATAATTGAAAAATAATTGAAAAATAATTGAAAAATAATTGAAAAATAATTGAAAAATAATTGAAAAATAATTGAAAAATAATTGAAAAATAATTGAAAAATAATTGAAAAATAATGGAAAAATAATTGAAAAATAATTGAAAAATAATTGAAAAATAATTGAAAAATAATTGAAGAATAGTTGAAAAATAATTGAAAAATAATTGAAAAATAATTGAAAAATAAATGAAAAATAATTGAAAAATAATTGAAAAATAATTGAAAAATAATTGAAAAATAATTGAAGAATAGTTGAAAAATTATTGAAAAATAATCGAAAAAATTGAAAAATAATTGAAAAATAATTGAAATAATTTAAAAATAATAGAAAAATAATTGAAAAATAATTGAAAAATAATTTAAAAATATTTGAAAAATATTTGAAAAATATTTGAAAAATATTTGAAAAATATTTGAAAAATATTTGAAAAATATTTGAAAAATATTTGAAAAATATTTGAAATTATTTGAAAAATATTTGAAAAATAATTGAAAAATAATTAAAAAATAGTTGAAAAATAATTGAAAAATAATTGAAAAATAATTGAAAATAATTTAATAATAATTGAAAAAGAATTGACAAATAATTGAAAAATAATTGAAAAATAATTGAAAAATAATTGAAAAATAGTTGAGAAATAATTGAAAAATAATTGAAAAATAATTGAAAAATAATTGAAAAATAATTGAAGAATAGTTGAAAAGTAATTGAAAAATAATTGAAAAATAATTGAAAAAATTGAAAAATAATTGAAAAATAATTGAAAATAATTTAATAATAATTGAAAAATAATTGACAAATAATTGAAAAATAATTGAAAAGTAATTGAAAAATAATTGAAAAATAGTTGAGAAATAATTGAAAAATAATTGAAAAATAGTTGGAAAATAATTGAAAAATAATTGAAAAACAATTGAAAAATATTTGAAAAATATTTGAAAAATATTTGAAAACTAATTGAAAAATAATTGAAAAATAATTGAAAAATATTTGAAAACTAATTGAAAAATAATTGAAAAATAATTGAAAAATAGTTGAAAAATAATTGAAAAATATTTGAAAAATAATTGAAAAATAATTGAAAAATAATTGAAAAATAATTGAAAAATAATTGAAGAATAGTTGAAAAATAATTGAAAAATAATTGAAAAAATTGAAAAATAGTTGAAAATAATTTAATAATAATTGTAAAATAATTGACAAATAATTGAAAAATAATTGAAAAATAATTGAAAAATAATTGAAGAATAATTGAAAAATAATTGAAAAATAATTGGACTTCCATTTCCGGTGTGAAAGTGTAGACACGGCTGAGTGAGTGGTGCGAGCGTTAGCAACGGAAAAGGTGTTAGTAGGGCATGCAGGGAGTGGAAAGCGGGAGTGCAGTGAGAGGGGGAGCAGGGAGTGAAGGGAGAGAAAGGGCAAGGAAAAGGGGAGTGAGGAAGAAAGGGAAAGGCAGACAGGGAGAGAGCAATTTGAGGTTAAGGTTAGAAGAGAAAGAAAGGAGCGGGAAAAGAAAAGGCGGCAAAGCGAGGTGAGAGAAAGGAAGGTAGCGACATCGGACGGCAGGGAGGGAAAGGAAGAGAGGAGCAGGAGATAAGGTAGGGAGCGGAGGTATCGAGAATAGATAAGAGGGGGAAGAAAAATGACAGGAAGGAAAGAGGGTGCAAAAGAAGGGGGTACGGGAAAGGATAGGGCGACAGGAGAGAAGGAGGCAGAGGAAAAGAGAAAAGATAGGGCGATAGGAGAGAAGGAGGTAGAGGAAAAGTGGGAAGAAGAGGTAAAAAAGAGAGGCAGAAGGACAAACGCGGAAAAACTGGGGAGAGAAAGGAGTCTGAGTGTGAGTGGAGGAAATATGCTAGAGCTAACGGAGATGTGGAAAAGGAAAAGAGAAAAGGAGGGGGACAGACGAGAGGAAGGGGGAGAGGAGGAAGAGGCGTTCAGAAAGAGCAGGAAAGTGCAGAGGTCGCCAGAGAAGGTAAAGGAGAGCGAGGACGGAACGTTGGAGTCCTTGATCAGGGAAATGAGGGAAGAAATGAGGAAGGGTCTAAGGGAGGTGAAGGTACAGGGGAGGGAGGCAAAGGAGGAGATGGAAAAAGTGAGAGGGAAGATGGAGGAATGGGAGGAGAGGTGGAGAAAAGAAAGGGAGAAGATGGAGGACAGAATGACAAGATTAGAGGAAAGGGTGAGGGAGGCGGATTTGGAGGAGGAAAGGCTAGTAAAAGTGGAGGAGAGATTAAAGGCAATGGAGTCTTGGAGGGAGCGGGAGGGGGTAGAAAGGGGGGAGGGAGAGCGAGGAGAAAGGGCAGGGCGCGGGAGGGAAGGGGAAGAATGGGAGGAAAGGGTACAGGAGCTGGAAAGGAAACTGGAAATGAAAGAAAGGGAAGAGAAAAGAAGGAACGTGGTAATAAAGGGGGTAGGCAGGGAGGGAACGGCGATGCAGAGGGCAAAGGAAATTTTGGCGGTAGTAGGAATACAGGTAGTAGGAATTGTGGAGGCGAAGGAGATAGGAGGAAGAAAGCAGGAGAGGAAAGAGGTGATGCTGGAGGTGAGGTTGGAGTCGATGGAGGCAAAGAGAGAGGTAATGAGGAACAAGGGAAAATTAAGGGGTAGGAAGGAAAGGTTGGAAGTTGACCTGACGTGGAAGGAAAGAAGGATGCAGTGGCAGATAAGGAGGTTAGGAGAGGAGGAGGAAGCGAAAGGAAAAAGAGTAAGAGTGATGTATGGGAAGATAGTGGTGGACGGAGCAACGTGGTTCTGGGACGAGCGGAGGGAGGTGCTAAGAGATGGGAGGGGGAGAGAGAAAGGAGGGGTAGAGAGGAAAGTAAGGGAGGGGATTACGGAGGGAGGGCGGAGCGAGGAAGAACAAGAAGAAAGAAGGAGAGAAGAAAGAGACGGGACAAAAATCTAAGAAGGAAGAAAGAGGAAGGGGGGAGGGAAAAACAGGGAGAGGAAAGGAAAAGCTGGAGGATTGCATTCTGGAATATAGCGGGGGCGACGAATAAGGACGAGGAATTCTGGAAAGGTCTGGAGGAATGGGAAGTAGTAGTGTTGTTGGAAACATGGGTGGAGGAAAGGAGATGGGATAGTGTGAGGCGCAGGCTTCCGGAAGGATACAGGTGGAGAGCTCAGTGGGCGAAGAGGAAGAATAGAAAGGGGAGAGCGATGGGAGGCATGATAATAGGAGTGAGGGAAGAGCTGGCAGGAAAAGAGGAGGACGGACAGGGGGAGGAGGAAGGGCTGATGGTGGAGAGGGTAATGGCGGGGGCGCGGGAATGGACGATAGTGGCGGTATATGTGAACGGGGATATGGAAAGGAAAATGGGAAGGATCAGAAGATGGATGGAGGGGCAGGAAGAGGGAGGTAGGGTGATAATAGGAGGGGACTTCAACGCGAGGACAGGCAGGCAGGGGGGCAGAGTAGAAGGAGGGGAGGAGGAAGAGGAGGGAGAGGGAAGAAAATCAAAGGATAGGAAGATAAATGGGGAGGGACGGAAATTAATCAAGCTGGTGGAGGAGACAGGGTGGGAGATACTGAATGGGAACATGGAGGGGGATGAAGAGGGGGAGTACACGTACACGGGAGGAAGAGGGGAAACAGTAATAGACTACGTGCTGGGGGACGAGAGGACAAGAGAGGGGTTGGAAAGGTTGGAAGTAGGGGAGAGAGTGGAGTCGGACCACCATCCGATGGTGGTGACGATGAGGGAGGGGGGAGTGGGGGAGAGAGTTAAGAAAAGGAGAGACAGGAAGGTGGGAGGAGGGAGGTGGACGGGAAGAATGAAGGAGGAGTTCGAGAAGGGGATGGGGGGAACGAACATAGAAGGGGAAGGAATACAGGAGGTGGTGCATAAGGCGACGGAAACGATAAAGGAGGTGATGAGGAAGGGGGAAGAGTCGGGGGGGAGGGAAAAGGGGCGGAAGGGGGAAGGGTGGTGGTACAGTGAATGTAGGGAGAAGAAGAAGGAGGTGAGAAGGGAGTTAAGGAGGTGGAGAGGCGGGAAGGGGAGCAGGGAGGAGTACAAGAGAAGGAGGGGAGAGTACAAGGAGTTGTGCGAAAGGAAAAAAGAGGAGGGGAGGGAGAGACTGATAAGGGAGGTGGTAGAGGCAAAAACAGAAAATAAGGTGTGGGAGATAGTTAATAGGGGAAGGAAGAAAAGGAGAGGAGTGGACGAAAAGATAAAGAAGGAGGAATGGAAAGAACATTTTATGGAGCTGCTAGTAGGAGTGGAAAATAGGGTAAGGATGGGAGGAGAGGAGGGTGGGAGGAAGGGGGAGGAAGAGGGAATAAGTAAAGAGGAAGTAAGGGAGGTAGTGAGGAGGCTGAAAGAGGGGAAGGCAATGGGTCGGGACGAGATTCCAAACGAGGCATGGAAGCACGGGGGAGAGAGGGGGTTAGAAATAGCGTGGGAGATCTGCAAAAGGGTATGGGACGGGGAGGGGTGGCCGCAGGGATGGGGAGAAGGCATCATTGTACCGCTGGTGAAGAAAGGGGGTGGGACGAAGGTACAAGAGTACAGGGGAGTGACATTGATGCCGACTCTCTACAAAATATATACGACTATCCTAGTAAGGAGATTAGAGCAGGAGGTGGAGGGGAAAGGAATGATCCCAGAAAACCAGGCGGGGTTTAGGAGAGGTAGAGGCACGGTGGACCACATATATGTGCTGAACTACATTATTGGAAAACAGGTCCAAATGAAGAAGGGGAAATTGGTGGCACTCTTCGTAGATCTTCGGGCGGCCTTTGATACAGTGGACAGGAGGACGCTCTGGGTGGCAATGGAGAAGAGAGGGGTAAGGGAGGGATTGAGAGAAAGGGTGAGGGAAATATACAGGGAGACGTCGAGCAGGGTGAAGGTGGGAGGGGAGTTAGGGGAGGGATTTTGGACGGCGAAGGGACTGAGGCAAGGGTGTCCACTGAGTCCGATCCTCTTCAACCTGCTAATAGCAGACGTGGAAGAAGAGATCAGGAAAGGAAGGTGGGGAGGGGTAGAAGTAGGAGGGAGGAGAATATGCTCGATGGCGTATGCGGACGATCTGGTGCTGCTGGCGAAGAACGAAGAAGAGATGGAGAGCGTGATCAGGCGGTTGGAAAAATACATGGATGGAAAGAGGTTGGAGGTCAATGTGGAGAAGACGAAGGTGGTAAGATTCAGGAAGGGGGGAGGAAGGGAAAGAAAGGTGGATTGGAGATGGAAAGGAAAGAGGATAGAGGAGGTAAAGGAGTTTAAATATTTGGGGTACGTGTTCAAGAGGAACGGGGGTCAAGAAGCACAGGTTAGAGACAGGGTAAGAAAGGCGGGAGTAGTAATGCGGCAGGCCTGGGGAATCGGAAAGAGGAAATTTGAGAAGGACTGGGGGAAGAGGATGTGGTTATTTGACACATTGGTGTGGACGGTGGCGGGATACGGGGCAGAGATTTGGGGGTGGAAGGAAAGAGAAGAAATGGAGAGGATGCAGGAGAGGTTTTTAAGGTGGACACTGGGGGTGGATTGGAGGACACCAGGATACATGGTGAGGGAGGAGACGAGGAGGAAAAAGCTGAGGACGTGGGCGGGAGGAAGGGCATGGAGATATGAGGAGAAATTGGGCAGAGGAGAGGGAGGAGAGCTGGCTAGGTGGTGCCTAGAGGAAGTAAGGGAAAGAGAAAGGGAAGGGGGAGCGGAACTGTCGGCGTGGGAGAAAGACAGGATGGAGTTCAGAAGGATGAGAGGGGTGAGGGAAAGAGGAGAGTGGGTAGGGGGACGGGAGGGATGGGAGGAGGAAGACGGTAGGAGGCAGGAAGAGGAGAGAAGGGAGAAAATTGTACAATCGAGGTACAATAAATGGTACAGGGAAATAGTGGTAGGGGAGCTACCGAAGTACCTGAAGGCAGGATGGGGAGAGGCGAGGTACGGGAGAATAGCTAGATTCAGGCTGGGGAACGAGATGAGGGGGGGGGAGGTATTGGGAGGAGGAGGAGGAGAGGAAGTGTAGGGTGTGTGGAGGGGAAGAAGAGACGTGGGAACACGTCCTGGACCGATGCGCAGGGGAGGAGGGAGATGAAAAGGGGGTCGGGGAAAAAATAAGGGAAATACTGGGAGAAGAAGGGAAAGGGGAAGAATGGATGAAGAGGTGGGAGGGAAAGAGGAGAGAGAGAGAGGAAGAAAGGGGGAAAAAGGGGGCATGAAGGAAGGAGGTAGGAAGGAACAAAAGAAGGAATGGAATGAAAGGAAGGAAATGGAAGTTGAAGGCGAGGGATGCGAGCGAAAGCAGAGGCGTAGAGGTAGAAATAAGAAGCGAAAGCGTGTAAGTTAAGAATAGAATAAGAGTAGGATAAGAGAGAGGGAGTCGGCGGAGGCGAGCGAGCGGAAGAGAGAGGGGAGGAAAGCGTGCGGAGGAGTAAGATAAGATTTAGAAAATAAGTTAAAGTAAGGACGTAAGGATAGATTGTAAGGACAAGGAGGAGTTCATGTAACCCTTAGGGGAAAAATAAAGTTATACATACTATACTATAATTGAAAAATAATTGAAAAATGGTTGAAAAATAATTGATAAATAATTGAAAAATAATTGAAAAATAATTGAAAAAAAATTGAAAAATAATTGGAAAATAATTGAAAAATAATTGAAGAATAGTAGAAAAATAATTGAAAAATAATTGAAAAATAATTGAAAAATAATTGAAAAATAATTGAAAAATAATTGAAAAATAATTGAAGAATAGTTGAAAAGTAATTGAAAAATAATTGAAAAATAATTGAAAAAATTGAAAAATAATTGAAAAATAATTGAAAAATAATTGAAAAATAATTGAAGAATAATTGAAAAATAATTGAAAAATAATTGAAAAATAATTGAAAAATAATTGAATAATAATTGAAAAATAATTGAAAAATAATTGAAAAATAATTGAAAAATAATTGAAAATAATTGAATAATAATTGAAAAATAATTGAAAAATAATTGAAAAATAATTGAATAATAATTGAAAAATAATTGAAAAATAATTGAAAAATAATTGAAAAATAATTGAAAAATAATTGAAAAATAATTGAAAAATAATTGAAAAATAATTGAAAAATAATATAAGAATAATACGAAAAATAATATAAGAATAATACGAAAAATAATTGAAAAACAATTGAAAAATAGTTGAAAAACAATTGAAAAATAATTGAAAAATAATTGAAAAATAATTGAAAAATAATTGAAAAATAATTGAAAAATAATTGAAAAATAATTGAAAAATAATTGAAAACTAATTGAAAAATAATTGAAAAATAATTGAAAAATAATTGAAGAATAGTTGAAAAATAATTGAAAAATAATTTAAAAATAATTGAAAAATAATTGAAAAATAATTGAAAAATAATTGAAAAATAATTGAAAACTAATTGAAAAATAATTGAAAAATAATTGAAAAATAATTGAAAAATAATTGAAGAATAGTTGAAAAATAATTGAAAAATAATTGAAAAATAATTGAAAAATAATTGAAAAATAATTGAAAAATAATTGAAAAATAATTGAAAAATAATTGAAAAATAATTGAAAAATAATTGAAAAATAATTGAAAAATAATTGAAAAATAATTGAAAAACAATTGAAAAATAATTGAAAAATAGTTGAAAAATAATAGAAAAATAATTGAAAGAAAATTGAAAAAAAAGAAAAATAATTGTAAAATAATTGAAAAATAATTGAAAAATAATTGAAGAATAGTTGAAAAATAATTGAAAAATAATTTAAAAATAATTGAAAAATAATTGAAAAATAATTGAAAAATAATTGAAAAATAATTGAAAAATAATTGAAAAATAATTGAAAAATAATTGAAAAATAATTGAAAAATAATTGAAAAATAATTGAAAAACAATTGAAAAATAATTGAAAAATAGTTGAAAAATAATATAAAAATAATTGAAAGAAAATTGAAAAAAAAAGAAAAATAATTGAAAAATAATTGAAGAATAGTTGAAAAATAATTGAAAAATAATTGAAAAATAGTTTAAAAATAATTGAAAAATAATTGAAAAATAATTAAAAAATAGTTAAAAAATAATTGAAAAATAATTGAAAAATAATTGAAAAATAATTGAAAAATAATTGAAAAATAATATAAGAATAATTGAAAAATAATTGAAAAACAATTGAAAAATAATTGAAAAATAGTTGAAAAATAATATAAAAATAATTGAAAGAAAATTGAAAAAAAAAGAAAAATAATTGAAAAATAATTGAAGAATAGTTGAAAAATAATTGAAAAATAATTGAAAAATAGTTTAAAAATAATTGAAAAATAATTGAAAAATAATTGAAGAATAGTTGAAAAATAATTGAAAAATAATTTAAAAATAATTTAAAAATAATTGAAAAATAATTGAAAAATAATTGAAAAATAATTGAAAAATAATTGAAAAATAATTGAAAAATAATTGAAAAATAATTGAAAAATAATTGAAAAATAATTGAAAAACAATTGAAAAATAATTGAAAAATAGTTGAAAAATAATATAAAAATAATTGAAAGAAAATTGAAAAAAAAAGAAAAATAATTGAAAAATAATTGAAGAATAGTTGAAAAATAATTGAAAAATAATTGAAAAATAGTTTAAAAATAATTGAAAAATAATTGAAAAATAATTAAAAAATAGTTAAAAAATAATTGAAAAATAATTGAAAAATAATTGAAAAATAATTGAAAAATAATTGAAAAATAATATAAGAATAATACGAAAAATAATTGAAACATAATTGAAAAGTAATTGAAAAACAATTGAAAAATAATTGAAAAATAATTGAAAAATAATTGAAAAATAATTGAAAAATAATTGAAAAATAATTGAAAAATAATTGAAAAGTAATTGAAAAATAATTGAAAAATAGTTGAAAAATAATTAAAAAATAATTGAAAAATAATTGAAAAATAATTGAAAAATAATTGAAAAATAATTGAAAAATAATTGAAAAGTAATTGAAAAATAGTTGAAAAATAATTGAAAAATAATTGAAAAATAATTGAAAAAAAATTGAAAAATAATTGAAAAATAATTGAAAAATAATTGAAAAATAATTGAAAAATAATTGAAAAATAATTGAAGAATAGTTGAAAAATAATTGATAAATAATTGAAAAATAATTGAAAACTAATTGAAAAATAATTGAAAAATAATTGAAAAATAATTGAAAACTAATTGAAAAATAATTGAAAAATAATTGAAAAATAATTGAAGAATAGTTGAAAAATAATTGAAACATAATTTAAAAATAATTTAAAAATAATTGAAAAATAATTGAAAAATAATTGAAAAATAATTGAAAAATAATTGAAAAATAATTGAAAAATAATTGAAAAATAATTGAAGAATAGTTGAAAAATAATTGAAAAATAATTGAAAAATAATTGAAAAATAATTGAAAAATAATTGAAAAATAATTGAAAAATAATGGAAAAATAATTGAAAAATAATTGAAAAATAATTGAAAAATAATTGAAAAATAATTGAAAAGTAATGGAAAAATAGTTGAAAAATAATTGAAAAATAATTGAAAAATAATTGAAAAAAAATTGAAAAATAATTGAAAAATAATTGAAAAATAATTGAAAAATAATTGAAAAATAATTGAAAAATAATTGAAGAATTGTTGAAAAATAATTGATAAATAATTGAAAAATAATTGAAAACTAATTGAAAAATAATTGAAAAATAATTGAAAAATAATTGAAAAATAATTGAAAAATAATTGAAAAATAATTGAAAAATAATTGAAAAATAATTGAAAAATAATTGAAAAATAATTGAAAAATGGTTGAAAAATAATTGAAAAATAATTGAAAAATAATTGTAAAATGGTTGAAAAATAATTGAAAAATAATTGAAAAATGGTTGAAAAATAAGTGATAAATAATTGAAAAATAATTGAAAAATATTTGAAAAATAATTGAAAAATAATTGAAAAAAATTGAAAAATAATTGGAAAATAATTGAAAAATAATTGAAGAATAGTAGAAAAATAATTGAAAAATAATTGAAAAATAATTGAAAAATAATTGAAAAATAATTGAAAAATAATTGAAGAATAGTTGAAAAATAATTGACAAATAATTGAAAAATAATTGAAGAATAATGGAAAAAATTGAAAAATAATTGAAAAATAATTGAAAATAATTTAATAATAATTGTAAAATAATTGACAAATAATTGAAAAATAATTGAAAAATAATGGAAAAATAATTGAAAAATAATTGAAAAATGGTTGAAAACTAATTGATAAATAATTGAAAAATAATTGAAAAATAATTGAAAAATAATTGAAAAATAATTGACAAAAAATTGAAAAATAATTGGAAAATAATTGAAAAATAATTGAAGAATAGTCGAAAAATAAGTGAAAAATAATTGAAAAATAATTGAAAAATAATTGAAAAATGGTTGAAAAATAATTTAAAAATAATTGAAAAATAATTGAAAAATAATTGAAAAATAATTGAAGAATAGTTGAAAAATAATTGAAAAATAATTGAAAAATAATTGAAAAATAATTGAAAAATAATTGAAAAACAATTGAAAAATAATTGAAAAATAGTTGAAAAATAATTGAAAAATAATTTAAAAATAATTGAAAAATAATTGAAAAATAATTGAAAAATAATTGAAAAATAATTGAAAAATAATTGAAAAATAATTGAAAAATAATTGAAAAATAATTGAAAAATAATTGAAAAATAATTGAAAAACAATTGAAAAGTAATTGAAAAATAGTTGAAAAATAATATAAAAATAATTGAAAGAAAATTGAAAAAAAAAGAAAAATAATTGAAAAATAATTGAAGAATAGTTGAAAAATAATTGAAAAATAATTGAAAAATAGTTTAAAAATAATTGAAAAATAATTGAAAAATAATTAAAAAATAGTTAAAAAATAATTGAAAAATAATTGAAAAATAATTGAAAAATAATTGAAAAATAATTGAAAAATAATTGAAAAATAATTGAAAAATAATTGAAAAATAATTGAAAAATGGTTGAAAAATAATTGAAAAATAATTGAAAAATAATTGTAAAATGGTTGAAAAATAATTGAAAAATAATTGAAAAATGGTTGAAAAATAAGTGATAAATAATTGAAAAATAATTGAAAAATATTTGAAAAATAATTGAAAAATAATTGAAAAAAATTGAAAAATAATTGGAAAATAATTGAAAAATAATTGAAGAATAGTAGAAAAATAATTGAAAAATAATTGAAAAATAATTGAAAAATAATTGAAAAATAATTGAAAAATAATTGAAGAATAGTTGAAAAATAATTGACAAATAATTGAAAAATAATTGAAGAATAATGGAAAAAATTGAAAAATAATTGAAAAATAATTGAAAATAATTTAATAATAATTGTAAAATAATTGACAAATAATTGAAAAATAATTGAAAAATAATGGAAAAATAATTGAAAAATAATTGAAAAATGGTTGAAAACTAATTGATAAATAATTGAAAAATAATTGAAAAATAATTGAAAAATAATTGAAAAATAATTGACAAAAAATTGAAAAATAATTGGAAAATAATTGAAAAATAATTGAAGAATAGTCGAAAAATAAGTGAAAAATAATTGAAAAATAATTGAAAAATAATTGAAAAATGGTTGAAAAATAATTTAAAAATAATTGAAAAATAATTGAAAAATAATTGAAAAATAATTGAAGAATAGTTGAAAAATAATTGAAAAATAATTGAAAAATAATTGAAAAATAATTGAAAAATAATTGAAAAACAATTGAAAAATAATTGAAAAATAGTTGAAAAATAATTGAAAAATAATTTAAAAATAATTGAAAAATAATTGAAAAATAATTGAAAAATAATTGAAAAATAATTGAAAAATAATTGAAAAATAATTGAAAAATAATTGAAAAATAATTGAAAAATAATTGAAAAATAATTGAAAAACAATTGAAAAGTAATTGAAAAATAGTTGAAAAATAATATAAAAATAATTGAAAGAAAATTGAAAAAAAAAGAAAAATAATTGAAAAATAATTGAAGAATAGTTGAAAAATAATTGAAAAATAATTGAAAAATAGTTTAAAAATAATTGAAAAATAATTGAAAAATAATTAAAAAATAGTTAAAAAATAATTGAAAAATAATTGAAAAATAATTGAAAAATAATTGAAAAATAATTGAAAAATAATATAAGAATAATACGAAAAATAATTGAAACATAATTGAAAAGTAATTGAAAAACAATTGAAAAATAATTGAAAAATAATTGAAAAATAATTGAAAAATAATTGAAAAATAATTGAAAAATAATTGAAAAATAATTGAAAAGTAATTGAAAAATAATTGAAAAATAGTTGAAAAATAATTAAAAAATAATTGAAAAATAATTGAAAAATAATTGAAAAATAATTGAAAAATAATTGAAAAATAATTGAAAAATAATTGAAAAATAATTGAAAAATAATTGAAAAATGGTTGAAAAATAATTGAAAAATAATTGAAAAATAATTGTAAAATGGTTGAAAAATAATTGAAAAATAATTGAAAAATGGTTGAAAAATAAGTGATAAATAATTGAAAAATAATTGAAAAATATTTGAAAAATAATTGAAAAATAATTGAAAAAAATTGAAAAATAATTGGAAAATAATTGAAAAATAATTGAAGAATAGTAGAAAAATAATTGAAAAATAATTGAAAAATAATTGAAAAATAATTGAAAAATAATTGAAAAATAATTGAAGAATAGTTGAAAAATAATTGACAAATAATTGAAAAATAATTGAAGAATAATGGAAAAAATTGAAAAATAATTGAAAAATAATTGAAAATAATTTAATAATAATTGTAAAATAATTGACAAATAATTGAAAAATAATTGAAAAATAATGGAAAAATAATTGAAAAATAATTGAAAAATGGTTGAAAACTAATTGATAAATAATTGAAAAATAATTGAAAAATAATTGAAAAATAATTGAAAAATAATTGACAAAAAATTGAAAAATAATTGGAAAATAATTGAAAAATAATTGAAGAATAGTCGAAAAATAAGTGAAAAATAATTGAAAAATAATTGAAAAATAATTGAAAAATGGTTGAAAAATAATTTAAAAATAATTGAAAAATAATTGAAAAATAATTGAAAAATAATTGAAGAATAGTTGAAAAATAATTGAAAAATAATTGAAAAATAATTGAAAAATAATTGAAAAATAATTGAAAAATAATTGAAAAATAATTGAAAAATAATTGAAAAATAATTGGGAAATAATTGAAAAATAATTGAAGAATAGTAGAAAAATAATTGAAAAATAATTGAAAAATAATTGAAAAATAATTGAAAAATAATTGAAAAATAATTGAAAAATAGTTGAAAAATAATTGAAAAATAATTGAAAAATAATTGAAAAATAATTGAAAAATAATTGAAAAATAATTGAAAAAATTGAAAAATAATTGAAAAATAATTGCAAAATAATTGAAAATAATTGACAAATAATTGAAAAATAATTGAAAAATGTGGAAAAATCTTAATACCACAACGTGTCGTTGTATGCCGACCGTCGCGACACCTGAGCGAACCGCGCGATCCATGCCAGGTGTAGTATTGATACGACTGTGAGAGAGCGAGCACGTTGCGTATAAATAAGTTTAGTATAATACATCTGCTACATTATTCGCCCCAAACGAACATCCTGCAGCTTAAAATGCCAACAGGTTATGGGCCCAGTGTACAACACGTCGAAAAATTAATTGATGGACAATATGAGACCTGGAAGTTGCAGATGAGGAGTGTGCTCGTGTACAACGAGCTTTGGGGATACACGAGTGGCAAGATCGTAAAACTTGAAACGGAGGCAGAAGCATTGAATTGGACAGCCAAGGATGAAAAGGCGCTTGCTCTCATTGTATTGTGTGTGTCAAGGGCAGAATTAGGACACATACGGAAAGCTAAGACATCCAAGGAAGCATGGGATGAACTCGCCAGAATTCATTGCTCTAAAGGTCCAGTAAGGAAGGCGGTTCTGTATAGACAATTATATAATCTGAGGAAAAGTCCTTCTGAACCAATGGCGCAATATATAAATAACTTTCAAGAAAAGGTCAACTCGCTGGAAGACGCGGGAATTGAAATTCCATCCGAATTACAATCAATTATGTTACTGAGCAGTCTGCCCGAAAATTACCCAAATTCCTACAGTTGATTTCATTAAAGGTAAACTAATGGAAGAAGAGGCGAGGCGGCAAGCGAGTAACGACAGAGAAGACGGCGCGACCTCGGCTTTGGTTTCTCGGAAGGCGTACACAAACAAGGACGCAGATATAAACAAAGGTTCAACCTGGAGCGACCAGGACAGGAGGAGATTTAACGGAGATTGCTTCAATTGCGGCAAGTATGGACATTTAGCAAGACAATGCCGCTTGAGAAAAAAAAATGGAGGTAAGGTTAACCAAGCCGAAGAAACAGAAGTAGACGAAACGGAGGACTCTTTAATCGCGATCTCAGCGTTAGCTTGTTCGACTGAAAAGAACGAATGGTACTTAGATAGCGGGGCTACGTCACATATGTGTAATAACCGAAATGCGTTCGAGACTTTAGCAGATGAGCCGGTTGGAAGTATAAGTACAGCAGGGAAAGAAACTATTACGTCTCACGGAGTAGGGATCGTACGGCTGAGCATAAAATTGCACGGTGAAACAAAGTTGGTGAAATTAACGAACGTATTGTACGTACCCGAATTAAGAAGTAACTTGTTATCAGTTCCGGCAATGACCGAAAAGAAATATAGAGTAGAATTTTCAAACAGTAACGCGAACATTATCAGGTCGGACAGTTCGGTAATTTTCACCGCAATTAGGAGAAATCGAATGTATGTAGTCACTACGGAAGATCAAAAGGCGTTCTGCGTCAGTAATGACACTAATCCAAAATTAAAATTATGGCATGAAAGATATGGCCACTTAAACTATAACGATTTAAGAGAGCTAGTTGATAAGAAAAGCGTATACGGACTAGATTTACCGTTGAAACTAAAAAAAATACCATGTGAAACGTGCGATCAAGCCAAAATTAATGTGATACCGTTTGGAGAAGGCACTCGAGCGAAAAACGTGTTAGAACTTATACATACAAACATTTGCGGACCAATGAATGTACATTCATACGGAAAGGCGCGGTATTTCGCAACATTCATCGATGATAAAACTCGATATATTGAGGTCGTATTTTTAAAATCACGCAGTGACATTTTGACTGAGTTTAAAAAATACCAGTTACGTGTCGAAAAAGAAACGGGTTGCAGGATAATTAAATTACGTAGCGATAATGCCAAAGAATACGTTAGCAAAGAATTCAATGATTATTTAGAAAATCAAGGTATTAGGAGACAGTTGTCGGTCGAATATACACCGCAACAAAACGGTGTCGCGGAGCGCGCGAATAGAACAATTGTTGAAATGTCACGCGCAATGTTGATTAAATCAAATGTACCCAAGAGCTTGTGGGCTGAGGCCGTCAATACAGCAGTATTCTTAAGAAATAGGTGCCCCACAAGGGCAAACGATGGTATGACCCCATACGAATTATGGTCAAATCGCAAACCAAATGTTAAATTCCTGAGAGTATTTGGCTGCAACGCTACATTTCTAAAGAAAGGGCCGGGTATTTCAAAATTTGATCCAAAAGGGGAAAAGGGAATTCTAGTTGGTTACTCTAGTGAAGCAAAGGCTTACAGACTATGGATCCCTGGTACCACCAAAATAGTTAAAAGTCGAGATGTTCGTTTTATCGAAGAAGTAAATGATAGTAAAATAGAGTCCATAGACGTAGATTCATTACTTAACACAAATACTAAAGACGAGTTAGAAAATTTGGAGGAAAAGTTAGACCCTAATATGCATGAAGATCCAAGTGATAAGTTAGGCGTAGAAGAGTTAACCCCCGAGAACGTTAAAAGGACTAGAGGAAGGCCTAGACTTATTAGGACGGGTACCCCAGGACGTCCGAAAAAACAATATCAAATAGCAAGCGTTGCAATAGAGAGCGACCCAGAAACAGTAAAGGAAGCGATAGAAAGACCGGACAAAGAAAGATGACTAGAAGCCATGAACAGCGAATACAAATCATTACTAGAATGCAATACATGGGAATTAGTTAATCGAACTCCTAACATGAAAGTAATTTCGTCGAAATGGGTCTTCCATATAAAAAAGTTTCAAAACGGGGAAATAGATAGATACAAAGCAAGGTTAGTTGCACGCGGATGTGAGCAAAAATATGGCGTTGATTATGAGGAGGTGTATGCTCCGGTTGCGCGAATTCAAACAATAAGAACACTTCTAGCGATTAGTGTAGAAATGGGCTATCACATTCATCAAATGGATGTGACTACAGCATACATACAAGGCGACTTATTAGAAATAGTATATATGGAACAACCTCCGATGTTTGGAAGCAATAAAAATAAAGTATGTCGTCTACGCCGTCCTATATACGGTTTGAAACAGTCTGGTCGTGCTTGGCAGTATAAACTGAGTGAAAAATTAAAAGAAATTGGACTCGATCCGTCTAAAGTAGAACCTTGCGTTTATACGGGCACTATTAATGGTTGTAATGCAGTAATAGTCGTTTATGTAGACGATTTACTTTTAGCGTCAAGTTCCTTACAAGCGTTATCTAAGGTTAAGTTACAGCTAAGTGAATTCTTTAAGATGAAAGATTTGGGACCCGTAAGGGAAATGTTAGGCATAAAAATCGAAAGAGATGGGGACACAGGTTCAATAAAAATATCACAAACAGAATATATAAATAAAATGGTCGAACGTTTTGAAATGAACTTATGTAAACCTGCGTCCACTCCTTTCGCTTCAGGCGTAAAATTATCAAGGGAAATGGAGGCAAAGACACCTGACGAAAAAAGGGAGATGGAAGACAAACCGTATAAAGAATTAATAGGTAGCCTCCTTTATCTGGCCAATACGACAAGACCTGACATTTCGTTTACAGTAGGGGCGTTAAGTAGGTACAATCTGAACCCTGGCCAACAACATTGGAATTGCGCAAAATACGTTATCCGGTATTTAAAACGGACTGTAGATTATAAAATATCGTACCGGAAAACGGGAAACCCGTTATATGTGTATACGGATGCAGATTGGGCGGGCAATCTAGATGATCGAAAATCGTGCTCAGGAAATGTACATTTATTGGCCGGAGGCCCGATAAGTTGGTTTTCGAAAAAACAGACATCTGTTGCGTTATCAACAATGGAGGCCGAGTATGTGGCTCTCTCCGAGGCGGCAAAGGAAACTATACATTTGCGCAGATTGATTAGAGAAATGTATGGCGATTCATATGTACACGATTCGACGGATATATTATGCGACAACCAAAGCGCAATTGTACTGAGCAAAGAGAATATGCTTCACCAAAGGAGCAAACATATTGATATCAGATGTCACTTTACTAGAGATGTCCAAAATAAAGGCTTAATTCACGTCAACTTCGTCTCAACAGACCAAAATGTAGCAGATATATTAACAAAACCGTTGGTGAAGGATAGTCACTTAAGATGCGTTCGCGCACTAAACCTTATTTGTTAGTTGAGTTATATATATATATGTATTGCGATAAAGGGAGTGTGGAAAAATCGTAATACCACAACGTGTCGTTGTATGCCGACCGTCGCGACACCTGAGCGAACCGCGCGATCCATGCCAGGTGTAGTATTGATACGACTGTGAGAGAGCGAGCACGTTGCGTATAAATAAGTTTAGTATAATACATCTGCTACATTATTCGCCCCAAACGAACATCCTGCAGCTTAAAATGCCAACAAAAAATAATTGAAAAATAATTGAAAAATAATTGAAAAATAATTGAAAAATAATTGAAAAATAATTGAAAAATAATTGAAAAATGGTTGGAAAAAATTGATAAATAATTGAAAAATAATTGAAAAATAATTGAAAAATAATTGAAAAATAATTGAAAAATAATTGAAAAATAATTGAAGAATAGTAGAAAAATAATTGAAAAATAATTGAAAAATAATTGAAAAATAATTGAAAAATAATTGAAAAATAATTGAAAAATAATTGAAAAATAATTGAAAAATAATTGAAAAATAATTGAAAAATAATTGAAAAATAATTGAAAAATAATTTAATAATAATTTAATAATAATTGAAAAATAATTGGCAAATAATTGAAAAATAATTGAAAAATAATTGAAAAATAGTTTAAAAATAATTGAAAAATAATTGAAAAATAATTGAAAAATAATGGAAAAATAATTGAAGAATAGTTGAAAAGTAATTGAAAAATAATTGAAAAATAATTGAAAAATAATTGAAAAATAATTGAAAAATAATTGAAAAATAATTGAAAAATAATTGAAGAATAGTTGAAAAATAATTGAAAAATAATTGCAAAATAATTTAAAAATAATTGAAAAATAATTGAAAAATAATTGAAAAATAATTGAAGAATAATTGAAAAATAATTGAAAAATAATTGGACTTCCATTTCCGGTGTGAAAGTGTAGACACGGCTGAGTGAGTGGTGCGAGCGTTAGCAACGGAAAAGGTGTTAGTAGGGCATGCAGGGAGTGGAAAGCGGGAGTGCAGTGAGAGGGGGAGCAGGGAGTGAAGGGAGAGAAAGGGCAAGGAAAAGGGGAGTGAGGAAGAAAGGGAAAGGCAGACAGGGAGAGAGCAATTTGAGGTTAAGGTTAGAAGAGAAAGAAAGGAGCGGGAAAAGAAAAGGCGGCAAAGCGAGGTGAGAGAAAGGAAGGTAGCGACATCGGACGGCAGGGAGGGAAAGGAAGAGAGGAGCAGGAGATAAGGTAGGGAGCGGAGGTATCGAGAATAGATAAGAGGGGGAAGAAAAATGACAGGAAGGAAAGAGGGTGCAAAAGAAGGGGGTACGGGAAAGGATAGGGCGACAGGAGAGAAGGAGGCAGAGGAAAAGAGAAAAGATAGGGCGATAGGAGAGAAGGAGGTAGAGGAAAAGGGGGAAGAAGGGGTAAAAAAGAGAGGCAGAAGGACAAACGCGGAAAAACTGGGGAGAGAAAGGAGTCTGAGTGTGAGTGGAGGAAATATGCTAGAGCTAACGGAGATGTGGAAAAGGAAAAGAGAAAAGGAGGGGGACAGACGAGAGGAAGGGGGAGAGGAGGAAGAGGCGTTCAGAAAGAGCAGGAAAGTGCAGAGGTCGCCAGAGAAGGTAAAGGAGAGCGAGGACGGAACGTTGGAGTCCTTGATCAGGGAAATGAGGGAAGAAATGAGGAAGGGTCTAAGGGAGGTGAAGGTACAGGGGAGGGAGGCAAAGGAGGAGATGGAAAAAGTGAGAGGGAAGATGGAGGAATGGGTGGAGAAAAGAAAGGGAGAAGATGGAGGACAGAATGACAAGATTAGAGGAAAGGGTGAGGGAGGCGGATTTGGAGGAGGAAAGGCTAGTAAAAGTGGAGGAGAGATTAAAGGCAATGGAGTCTTGGAGGGAGCGGGAGGGGGTAGAAAGGGGGGAGGGAGAGCGAGGAGAAAGGGCAGGGCGCGGGAGGGAAGGGGAAGAATGGGAGGAAAGGGTACAGGAGCTGGAAAGGAAACTGGAAATGAAAGAAAGGGAAGAGAAAAGAAGGAACGTGGTAATAAAGGGGGTAGGCAGGGAGGGAACGGCGATGCAGAGGGCAAAGGAAATTTTGGCGGTAGTAGGAATACAGGTAGTAGGAATTGTGGAGGCGAAGGAGATAGGAGGAAGAAAGCAGGAGAGGAAAGAGGTGATGCTGGAGGTGAGGTTGGAGTCGATGGAGGCAAAGAGAGAGGTAATGAGGAACAAGGGAAAATTAAGGGGTAGGAAGGAAAGGTTGGAAGTTGACCTGACGTGGAAGGAAAGAAGGATGCAGTGGCAGATAAGGAGGTTAGGAGAGGAGGAGGAAGCGAAAGGAAAAAGAGTAAGAGTGATGTATGGGAAGATAGTGGTGGACGGAGCAACGTGGTTCTGGGACGAGCGGAGGGAGGTGCTAAGAGATGGGAGGGGGAGAGAGAAAGGAGGGGTAGAGAGGAAAGTAAGGGAGGGGATTACGGAGGGAGGGCGGAGCGAGGAAGAACAAGAAGAAAGAAGGAGAGAAGAAAGAGACGGGACAAAAATCTAAGAAGGAAGAAAGAGGAAGGGGGGAGGGAAAAACAGGGAGAGGAAAGGAAAAGCTGGAGGATTGCATTCTGGAATATAGCGGGGGCGACGAATAAGGACGAGGAATTCTGGAAAGGTCTGGAGGAATGGGAAGTAGTAGTGTTGTTGGAAACATGGGTGGAGGAAAGGAGATGGGATAGTGTGAGGCGCAGGCTTCCGGAAGGATACAGGTGGAGAGCTCAGTGGGCGAAGAGGAAGAATAGAAAGGGGAGAGCGATGGGAGGCATGATAATAGGAGTGAGGGAAGAGCTGGCAGGAAAAGAGGAGGACGGACAGGGGGAGGAGGAAGGGCTGATGGTGGAGAGGGTAATGGCGGGGGCGCGGGAATGGACGATAGTGGCGGTATATGTGAACGGGGATATGGAAAGGAAAATGGGAAGGATCAGAAGATGGATGGAGGGGCAGGAAGAGGGAGGTAGGGTGATAATAGGAGGGGACTTCAACGCGAGGACAGGCAGGCAGGGGGGCAGAGTAGAAGGAGGGGAGGAGGAAGAGGAGGGAGAGGGAAGAAAATCAAAGGATAGGAAGATAAATGGGGAGGGACGGAAATTAATCAAGCTGGTGGAGGAGACAGGGTGGGAGATACTGAATGGGAACATGGAGGGGGATGAAGAGGGGGAGTACACGTACACGGGAGGAAGAGGGGAAACAGTAATAGACTACGTGCTGGGGGACGAGAGAACAAGAGAGGGGTTGGAAAGGTTGGAAGTAGGGGAGAGAGTGGAGTCGGACCACCATCCGATGGTGGTGACGATGAGGGAGGGGGGAGTGGGGGAGAGAGTTAAGAAAAGGAGAGACAGGAAGGTGGGAGGAGGGAGGTGGACGGGAAGAATGAAGGAGGAGTTCGAGAAGGGGATGGGGGGAACGAACATAGAAGGGGAAGGAATACAGGAGGTGGTGCATAAGGCGACGGAAACGATAAAGGAGGTGATGAGGAAGGGGGAAGAGGCGGGGGGGAGGGAAAAGGGGCGGAAGGGGGAAGGGTGGTGGGACAGTGAATGTAGGGAGAAGAAGAAGGAGGTGAGAAGGGAGTTAAGGAGGTGGAGAGGCGGGAAGGGGAGCAGGGAGGAGTACAAGAGAAGGAGGGGAGAGTACAAGGAGTTGTGCGAAAGGAAAAAAGAGGAGGGGAGGGAGAGACTGATAAGGGAGGTGGTAGAGGCAAAAACAGAAAATAAGGTGTGGGAGATAGTTAATAGGGGAAGGAAGAAAAGGAGAGGAGTGGACGAAAAGATAAAGAAGGAGGAATGGAAAGAACATTTTATGGAGCTGCTAGGAGGAGTGGAAAATAGGGTAAGGATGGGAGGAGAGGAGGGTGGGAGGAAGGGGGAGGAAGAGGGAATAAGTAAAGAGGAAGTAAGGGAGGTAGTGAGGAGGCTGAAAGAGGGGAAGGCAATGGGTCGGGACGAGATTCCAAACGAGGCATGGAAGCACGGGGGAGAGAGGGGGTTAGAAATAGCGTGGGAGATCTGCAAAAGGGTATGGGACGGGGAGGGGTGGCCGCAGGGATGGAGAGAAGGCATCATTGTACCGCTGGTGAAGAAAGGGGGTGGGACGAAGGTACAAGAGTACAGGGGAGTGACATTGATGCCGACTCTCTACAAAATATATACGACTATCCTAGTAAGGAGATTAGAGCAGGAGGTGGAGGGGAAAGGAATGATCCCAGAAAACCAGGCGGGGTTTAGGAGAGGTAGAGGCACGGTGGACCACATATATGTGCTGAACTACATTATTGGAAAACAGGTCCAAATGAAGAAGGGGAAATTGGTGGCACTCTTCGTAGATCTTCGGGCGGCCTTTGATACAGTGGACAGGAGGACGCTCTGGGTGGCAATGGAGAAGAGAGGGGTAAGGGAGGGATTGAGAGAAAGGGTGAGGGAAATATACAGGGAGACGTCGAGCAGGGTGAAGGTGGGAGGGGAGTTAGGGGAGGGATTTTGGACGGCGAAGGGACTGAGGCAAGGGTGTCCACTGAGTCCGATCCTCTTCAACCTGCTAATAGCAGACGTGGAAGAAGAGATCAGGAAAGGAAGGTGGGGAGGGGTAGAAGTAGGAGGGAGGAGAATATGCTCGATGGCGTATGCGGACGATCTGGTGCTGCTGGCGAAGAACGAAGAAGAGATGGAGAGCGTGATCAGGCGGTTGGAAAAATACATGGATGGAAAGAGGTTGGAGGTCAATGTGGAGAAGACGAAGGTGGTAAGATTCAGGAAGGGGGGAGGAAGGGAAAGAAAGGTGGATTGGAGATGGAAAGGAAAGAGGATAGAGGAGGTAAAGGAGTTTAAATATTTGGGGTACGTGTTCAAGAGGAACGGGGGTCAAGAAGCACAGGTTAGAGACAGGGTAAGAAAGGCGGGAGTAGTAATGCGGCAGGCCTGGGGAATCGGAAAGAGGAAATTTGAGAAGGACTGGGGGAAGAGGATGTGGTTATTTGACACATTGGTGTGGACGGTGGCGGGATACGGGGCAGAGATTTGGGGGTGGAAGGAAAGAGAAGAAATGGAGAGGATGCAGGAGAGGTTTTTAAGGTGGACACTGGGGGTGGATTGGAGGACACCAGGATACATGGTGAGGGAGGAGACGAGGAGGAAAAAGCTGAGGACGTGGGCGGGAGGAAGGGCATGGAGATATGAGGAGAAATTGGGCAGCGGAGAGGGAGGAGAGCTGGCTAGGTGGTGCCTAGAGGAAGTAAGGGAAAGAGAAAGGGAAGGGAGAGCGGAACTGTCGGCGTGGGAGAAAGACAGGATGGAGTTCAGAAGGATGAGAGGGGTGAGGGAAAGAGGAGAGTGGGTAGGGGGACGGGAGGGATGGGAGGAGGAAGACGGTAGGAGGCAGGAAGAGGAGAGAAGGGAGAAAATTGTACAATCGAGGTACAATAAATGGTACAGGGAAATAGTGGTAGGGGAGCTACCGAAGTACCTGAAGGCAGGATGGGGAGAGGCGAGGTACGGGAGAATAGCTAGATTCAGGCTGGGGAACGAGATGAGGGGGGGGAGGTATTGGGAGGAGGAGGAGGAGAGGAAGTGTAGGGTGTGTGGAGGGGAAGAAGAGACGTGGGAACACGTCCTGGACCGATGCGCAGGGGAGGAGGGAGATGAAAAGGGGGTCGGGGAAAAAATAAGGGAAATACTGGGAGAAGAAGGGAAAGGGGAAGAATGGATGAAGAGGTGGGAGGGAAAGAGGAGAGAGAGAGAGGAAGAAAGGGGGAAAAAGGGGGCATGAAGGAAGGAGGTAGGAAGGAACAAAAGAAGGAATGGAATGAAAGGAAGGAAATGGAAGTTGAAGGCGAAGGATGCGAGCGAAAGCAGAGGCGTAGAGGTAGAAATAAGAAGCGAAAGCGTGTAAGTTAAGAATAGAATAAGAGTAGGATAAGAGGGAGGGAGTCGGCGGAGGCGAGCGAGCGGAAGAGAGAGGGGAGGAAAGCGTGCGGAGGAGTAAGATAAGATTTAGAAAATAAGTTAAAGTAAGGACGTAAGGATAGATTGTAAGGACAAGGAGGAGTTCATGTAACCCTTAGGGGAAAAATAAAGTTATACATACTATACTATAATTGAAAAATAATTGAAAAATGGTTGAAAAATAATTGATAAATAATTGAAAAATAATTGAAAAATAATTGAAAAATAATTGAAAAAAAATTGAAAAATAATTGAAAAATAATTGAAAAATAATTGAAAATAATTGAATAATAATTGAAAAATAATTGAAAAATAATTGAAAAATAATTGAATAATAATTGAAAAATAATTGAAAAATAATTGAAAAATAATTGAAAAATAATTGAAAATAATTGAATAATAATTGAAAAATAATTGAAAAATAATTGAAAAATAATTGAATAATAATTGAAAAATAATTGAAAAATAATTGAAAAATAATTGAAAAATAATTGAAAAATAATTGAAAAATAATTGAAAAATAATTGAAAAATAATTGAAAAATAATATAAGAATAATACGAAAAATAATATAAGAATAATACGAAAAATAATTGAAAAACAATTGAAAAATAGTTGAAAAACAATTGAAAAATAATTGAAAAATAATTGAAAAATAATTGAAAAATAATTGAAAAATAATTGAAAAATAATTGAAAAATAATTGAAAAATAATTGAAAAATAATTGAAAACTAATTGAAAAATAATTGAAAAATAATTGAAAAATAATTGAAGAATAGTTGAAAAATAATTGAAAAATAATTTAAAAATAATTGAAAAATAATTGAAAAATAATTGAAAAATAATTGAAAAATAATTGAAAACTAATTGAAAAATAATTGAAAAATAATTGAAAAATAATTGAAAAATAATTGAAGAATAGTTGAAAAATAATTGAAAAATAATTTAAAAATAATTGAAAAATAATTGAAAAATAATTGAAAAATAATTGAAAAATAATTGAAAAAAATTGAAAAATAATTGAAAAATAATTGAAAAATAATTGAAAAATAATTGAAAAACAATTGAAAAATAATTGAAAAATAGTTGAAAAATAATAGAAAAATAATTGAAAGAAAATTGAAAAAAAAAAGAAAAATAATTGTAAAATAATTGAAAAATAATTGAAAAATAATTGAAGAATAGTTGAAAAATAATTGAAAAATAATTTAAAAATAATTGAAAAATAATTGAAAAATAATTGAAAAATAATTGAAAAATAATTGAAAAATAATTGAAAAATAATTGAAAAATAATTGAAAAACAATTGAAAAATAATTGAAAAATAGTTGAAAAATAATTGAAAGAAAATTGAAAAAAAAAAGAAAAATAATTGTAAAATAATTGAAAAATAATTGAAAAATAATTGAAGAATAGTTGAAAAATAATTGAAAAATAATTTAAAAATAATTGAAAAATAATTGAAAAATAATTTAAAAATAATTTAAAAATAATTGAAAAATAATTGAAAAATAATTGAAAAATAATTGAAAAATAATTGAAAAACAATTGAAAAATAATTGAAAAATAGTTGAAAAATAATAGAAAAATAATTGAAAGAAAATTGAAAAAAAAAGAAAAATAATTGTAAAATAATTGAAAAATAATTGAAGAATAGTTGAAAAATAATTGAAAAATAATTGAAAAATAGTTTAAAAATAATTGAAAAATAATTGAAAAATAATTAAAAAATAGTTAAAAAATAATTGAAAAATAATTGAAAAATAATTGAAAAATAATTGAAAAATAATTGAAAAATAATATAAGAATAATACGAAAAATAATTGAAACATAATTGAAAAATAATTGAAAAACAATTGAAAAATAATTGAAAAATAATTGAAAAATAATTGAAAAATAATTGAAAAATAATTGAAAAATAATTGAAAAATAATTGAAAAGTAATTGAAAAATAATTGAAAAATAGTTGAAAAATAATTAAAAAATAATTGAAAAATAATTGAAAAATAATTGAAAAATAATTGAAAAATAATTGAAAAATAATTGAAAAGTAATTGAAAAATAGTTGAAAAATAATTGAAAAATAATTGAAAAATAATTGAAAAAAAAATGAAAAATAATTGAAAAATAATTGAAAAATAATTGAAAAATAATTGAAAAATAATTGAAAAATAATTGAAGAATAGTTGAAAAATAATTGATAAATAATTGAAAAATAATTGAAAACTAATTGAAAAATAATTGAAAAATAATTGAAAAATAATTGAAAACTAATTGAAAAATAATTGAAAAATAATTGAAAAATAATTGAAGAATAGTTGAAAAATAATTGAAACATAATTTAAAAATAATTTAAAAATAATTGAAAAATAATTGAAAAATAATTGAAAAATAATTGAAAAATAATTGAAAAATAATTGAAAAATAATTGAAAAATAATTGAAGAATAGTTGAAAAATAATTGAAAAATAATTTAAAAATAATTGAAAAATAATTGAAAAATAATTGAAAAATAATTGAAAAATAATTGAAAAATAATTGAAAAATAATTGAAATATAATTGAAAAGTAATGGAAAAATAGTTGAAAAATAATTGAAAAATAATTGAAAAATAATTGAAAAAAAATTGAAAAATAATTGAAAAATAATTGAAAAATAATTGAAAAATAATTGAAAAATAATTGAAGAATAGTTGAAAAATAATTGATAAATAATTGAAAAATAATTGAAAACTAATTGAAAAATAATTGAAAAATAATTGAAAAATAATTGAAAACTAATTGAAAAATAATTGAAAAATAATTGAAAAATAATTGAAGAATAGTTGAAAAATAATTGAAAAATAATTTAAAAATAATTTAAAAATAATTTAAAAATAATTGAAAAATAATTGAAAAATAATTGAAAAATAATTGAAAAATAATTGAAAAATAATTGAAAAATAATTGAAGAATAGTTGAAAAATAATTGAAAAATAATTTAAAAATAATTGAAAAATAATTGAAAAATAATTGAAAAATAATTGAAAAATAATTGAAAAATAATTGAAAAATAATTGAAAAATAATTGAAAAATAATTGAAAAATAATTGAAAAATAATTGAAAAATAATTGAAAAATAATTGAAAAATAGTTGAAAAATAATAGAAAAATAATTGAAAGAAAATTGAAATAAAAAGAAAAATAATTGTAAAATAATTGAAAAATAATTGAAGAATAGTTGAAAAATAATTGAAAAATAATTGAAAAATAGTTTAAAAATAATTGAAAAATAATTGAAAAATAATTAAAAAATAGTTAAAAAATAATTGAAAAATAATTGAAAAATAATTGAAAAATAATTGAAAAATAATTGAAAAATAATTGAAAAATAATTGAAGAATAGTTGAAAAGTAATTGAAAAATAATTGAAAAATAATTGAAAAAATTGAAAAATAATTGAAAAATAATTGAAAAATAATTGAAAAATAATTGAAGAATAATTGAAAAATAATTGAAAAATAATTGAAAAATAATTGAAAAATAATTGAATAATAATTGAAAAATAATTGAAAAATAATTGAAAAATAATTGAAAAATAATTGAAAATAATTGAATAATAATTGAAAAATAATTGAAAAATAATTGAAAAATAATTGAATAATAATTGAAAAATAATTGAAAAATAATTGAAAAATAATTGAAAAATAATTGAAAAATAATTGAAAAATAATTGAAAAATAATTGAAAAATAATTGAAAAATAATATAAGAATAATACGAAAAATAATATAAGAATAATACGAAAAATAATTGAAAAACAATTGAAAAATAGTTGAAAAACAATTGAAAAATAATTGAAAAATAATTGAAAAATAATTGAAAAATAATTGAAAAATAATTGATAAATAATTGAAAAATAATTGAAAAATAATTGAAAAATAATTGAAAAATAATTGAAAAATAATTGAAAAATAATTGAAAAATAATTGAAAAATAATTGAAAAATAATTGAAAAACAATTGAAAAATAATTGAAAAATAGTTGAAAAATAATAGAAAAATAATTGAAAGAAAATTGAAAAAAAAAAGAAAAATAATTGTAAAATAATTGAAAAATAATTGAAAAATAATTGAAGAATAGTTGAAAAATAATTGAAAAATAATTGAAAAATAATTTAAAAATAATTGAAAAATAATTTAAAAATAATTTAAAAATAATTGAAAAATAATTGAAAAATAATTGAAAAATAATTGAAAAATAATTGAAAAACAATTGAAAAATAATTGAAAAATAGTTGAAAAATAATAGAAAAATAATTGAAAGAAAATTGAAAAAAAAAGAAAAATAATTGTAAAATAATTGAAAAATAATTGAAGAATAGTTGAAAAATAATTGAAAAATAATTGAAAAATAGTTTAAAAATAATTGAAAAATAATTGAAAAATAATTAAAAAATAGTTAAAAAATAATTGAAAAATAATTGAAAAATAATTGAAAAATAATTGAAAAATAATTGAAAAATAATATAAGAATAATACGAAAAATAATTGAAACATAATTGAAAAATAATTGAAAAACAATTGAAAAATAATTGAAAAATAATTGAAAAATAATTGAAAAATAATTGAAAAATAATTGAAAAATAATTGAAAAATAATTGAAAAGTAATTGAAAAATAATTGAAAAATAGTTGAAAAATAATTAAAAAATAATTGAAAAATAATTGAAAAATAATTGAAAAATAATTGAAAAATAATTGAAAAATAATTGAAAAGTAATTGAAAAATAGTTGAAAAATAATTGAAAAATAATTGAAAAATAATTGAAAAAAAAATGAAAAATAATTGAAAAATAATTGAAAAATAATTGAAAAATAATTGAAAAATAATTGAAAAATAATTGAAGAATAGTTGAAAAATAATTGATAAATAATTGAAAAATAATTGAAAACTAATTGAAAAATAATTGAAAAATAATTGAAAAATAATTGAAAACTAATTGAAAAATAATTGAAAAATAATTGAAAAATAATTGAAGAATAGTTGAAAAATAATTGAAACATAATTTAAAAATAATTTAAAAATAATTGAAAAATAATTGAAAAATAATTGAAAAATAATTGAAAAATAATTGAAAAATAATTGAAAAATAATTGAAAAATAATTGAAGAATAGTTGAAAAATAATTGAAAAATAATTTAAAAATAATTGAAAAATAATTGAAAAATAATTGAAAAATAATTGAAAAATAATTGAAAAATAATTGAAAAATAATTGAAATATAATTGAAAAGTAATGGAAAAATAGTTGAAAAATAATTGAAAAATAATTGAAAAATAATTGAAAAAAAATTGAAAAATAATTGAAAAATAATTGAAAAATAATTGAAAAATAATTGAAAAATAATTGAAGAATAGTTGAAAAATAATTGATAAATAATTGAAAAATAATTGAAAACTAATTGAAAAATAATTGAAAAATAATTGAAAAATAATTGAAAACTAATTGAAAAATAATTGAAAAATAATTGAAAAATAATTGAAGAATAGTTGAAAAATAATTGAAAAATAATTTAAAAATAATTTAAAAATAATTTAAAAATAATTGAAAAATAATTGAAAAATAATTGAAAAATAATTGAAAAATAATTGAAAAATAATTGAAAAATAATTGAAGAATAGTTGAAAAATAATTGAAAAATAATTTAAAAATAATTGAAAAATAATTGAAAAATAATTGAAAAATAATTGAAAAATAATTGAAAAATAATTGAAAAATAATTGAAAAATAATTGAAAAATAATTGAAAAATAATTGAAAAATAATTGAAAAATAATTGAAAAATAATTGAAAAATAGTTGAAAAATAATAGAAAAATAATTGAAAGAAAATTGAAATAAAAAGAAAAATAATTGTAAAATAATTGAAAAATAATTGAAGAATAGTTGAAAAATAATTGAAAAATAATTGAAAAATAGTTTAAAAATAATTGAAAAATAATTGAAAAATAATTAAAAAATAGTTAAAAAATAATTGAAAAATAATTGAAAAATAATTGAAAAATAATTGAAAAATAATTGAAAAATAATTGAAAAATAATTGAAGAATAGTTGAAAAGTAATTGAAAAATAATTGAAAAATAATTGAAAAAATTGAAAAATAATTGAAAAATAATTGAAAAATAATTGAAAAATAATTGAAGAATAATTGAAAAATAATTGAAAAATAATTGAAAAATAATTGAAAAATAATTGAATAATAATTGAAAAATAATTGAAAAATAATTGAAAAATAATTGAAAAATAATTGAAAATAATTGAATAATAATTGAAAAATAATTGAAAAATAATTGAAAAATAATTGAATAATAATTGAAAAATAATTGAAAAATAATTGAAAAATAATTGAAAAATAATTGAAAAATAATTGAAAAATAATTGAAAAATAATTGAAAAATAATTGAAAAATAATATAAGAATAATACGAAAAATAATATAAGAATAATACGAAAAATAATTGAAAAACAATTGAAAAATAGTTGAAAAACAATTGAAAAATAATTGAAAAATAATTGAAAAATAATTGAAAAATAATTGAAAAATAATTGATAAATAATTGAAAAATAATTGAAAAATAATTGAAAAATAATTGAAAAATAATTGAAAAATAATTGAAAAATAATTGAAAAATAATTGAAAAATAATTGAAAAATAATTGAAAAATAATTGAAAAATAATTGAAAAATAATTGAAGAATAGTTGAAAAATAATTGATAAATAATTGAAAAATAATTGAAAAATAATTGAAGAATAATTGAAAAATAATAGAAAAATAAATGAAAAATAATTAAAAAATAGTTAAAAAATAATTGAAACATAATTGAAAAATAATTTAAAAACAATTGAAAAATAATTGAAGAATAATTTAAAAGTAATTGAAGAATAATTGAAAAAAAATTGAAAAATAATTGAAAAATAATTTAAAAGTAATTGAAAAATAATTGAAAAATAATTCAAAAATAATTCAAAAATAATTCAAAAATAATTGAAAAATAATTGAAAAATAATTGAAAAATAATTGAAAAATAATTGGATAATAATAATTGAAAAATAATTGAAAAATAATTGAAAAATAGTATTAAAATAATTGAAAAATAATTGAAAAAGAATTGAAAAAGAATTGAAAAGTAATTGAAAAATAATTGAAAAATTATTGAAAAATAATTGAAGAATAGTTGAAAAATAATTGAAAAATAATTGAAAAATAATTGAAAAATTATTGAAAAATAATTGAAAAATTATTGAAAAATAATTGTAAAATAATTGAAAAATAATTGAAAAATAATTAAAAATAATTGAAAAATAACTGGAAAATAATAATTCAGAAATAATTGAAAAATAATTGAAATATAATTGAAAAATAATTGAAAAATAATTGAAAAATAATTGAAAAATAATTGAAAAATAATTGAAAAATAATTGAAAAAAAATTGAAAAATAATTGAAAAATAATTGAAAAATAATTGAAAAATAATTGAAAAATAATTGAAAAATAATTGAAAAATAATTGAAAAATAATTGAAAAATAATTGAAAAATAATTGAAAAATAATTGAAGAATAGTTGAAAAATAATTGAAAAATAATTGAAAAATAATTGAAAAATAATTGAAAAATAATTGAAAAATAATTGAAAAATAATTGATAAATTATTGAAAAATAATAGAAAAATAATTGAAAAATAATTGAAAAATAATTGAAAAATAATTGAAAAATAATTGAAAAATAATTGAAAAATAATTGATAAATAATTGAAAAATAATTGAAAAATAATTGAAAAATAATTGAAAAATAATTGAAAAATAATTGAAAAATAATTGAAAAATAATTGAAAAATAATTGAAAAATAATTGAAAAATAATTGAAAAATAATTGAAAAATAATTGAAGAATAGTTGAAAAATAATTGATAAATAATTGAAAAATAATTGAAAAATAATTGAAGAATAATTGAAAAATAATAGAAAAATAAATGAAAAATAATTAAAAAATAGTTAAAAAATAATTGAAACATAATTGAAAAATAATTTAAAAACAATTGAAAAATAATTGAAGAATAATTTAAAAGTAATTGAAGAATAATTGAAAAAAAATTGAAAAATAATTGAAAAATAATTTAAAAGTAATTGAAAAATAATTGAAAAATAATTCAAAAATAATTCAAAAATAATTCAAAAATAATTGAAAAATAATTGAAAAATAATTGAAAAATAATTGAAAAATAATTGGATAATAATAATTGAAAAATAATTGAAAAATAATTGAAAAATAGTATTAAAATAATTGAAAAATAATTGAAAAAGAATTGAAAAAGAATTGAAAAGTAATTGAAAAATAATTGAAAAATTATTGAAAAATAATTGAAGAATAGTTGAAAAATAATTGAAAAATAATTGAAAAATAATTGAAAAATTATTGAAAAATAATTGAAAAATTATTGAAAAATAATTGTAAAATAATTGAAAAATAATTGAAAAATAATTAAAAATAATTGAAAAATAACTGGAAAATAATAATTCAGAAATAATTGAAAAATAATTGAAATATAATTGAAAAATAATTGAAAAATAATTGAAAAATAATTGAAAAATAATTGAAAAATAATTGAAAAATAATTGAAAAAAAATTGAAAAATAATTGAAAAATAATTGAAAAATAATTGAAAAATAATTGAAAAATAATTGAAAAATAATTGAAAAATAATTGAAAAATAATTGAAAAATAATTGAAAAATAATTGAAGAATAGTTGAAAAATAATTGAAAAATAATTGAAAAATAATTGAAAAATAATTGAAAAATAATTGAAAAATAATTGAAAAATAATTGATAAATTATTGAAAAATAATAGAAAAATAATTGAAAAATAATTGAAAAATAATTGAAAAATAATTGAAGAATAGTTGGAAAATAATTGATAAATAATTGAAAAATAATTGAAAACTAATTGAAAAATAATTGAAAAATAATTAAAGAATAGTTGAAAACTAATTGAAAAATAATTGAAAAATAATTGAAGAATAGTTGAAAAATAATTGAAAAATAATTGAAAAATAATTTAAAAATAATTGAAAAATAATTGAAAAATAATTGAAAAATAATTGAAAAATAATTGAAAAATAATTGAAAAATTATTGAAAAATAATAGAAAAATAATTTAAAAATAATTGAAAAAATAATTGAAAAATAATTGAAAAATAATTGAAGAATAGTTGGAAAATAATTGATAAATAATTGAAAAATAGTTGTAAACTAATTGAAAAATAATTGAAAAATAATTGAAAAATAATTGAAAACTAATTGAAAAATATTTGAAAAATAATTGAAAAATAATTGAAAAATAATTGAAAACTAATTGAAAAATAATTGAAAAATAATTGAAAAATAATTGAAAACTAATTGAAAAATATTTGAAAAATATTTGAAAAATAATTGAAAAATAATATGAAAAATAATTGAAAAATAGTTGAAAAATAATTGAAAAATAATTGAAGAATAGTTGAAAAATAATTGAAAAATAATTGAAGAATAATTGAAAAATAATTGAAAAATAATTGAAAAATAATTGAAAAATAATTGAAAAATAATTGAAAAATAATTGAAAAATAATTGAAAAATAATTGAAAAATAATTGAAAAATAATTGAAAAATTATTGAAAAATAATAGCAAAATAATTGAAAAATAATTGAAAAATAATTGAAAAATAATTGAAGAATAGTTGGAAAATAATTGATAAATAATTGAAAAATAATTGAAAAATAATTGAAAAATAATTGAAAAATAATTAAAGAATAGTTGAAAAATAATTGAAGAATAGTTGAAAAATAATTGAAAAATTATTGAAAAATAATAGAAAAATAATTGAAAAATAATTGAAAAATAATTGAAAAATAATTCAAAAATAATTCAAAAATAATTGAAAAATAATTGAAAAATAATTGAAAAATAATTGAAAAACAATTGAAAAATAATTGAAAAATAATTGAAAAATAATTGAAAAATAATTGAAAAATAATTGAAAAATAATTGAAAAATAATTGATAAATAATTGAAAAATAATTGAAAAATAATTGAAAAATAATTGAAGAATAGTTGAAAAATAATTTAAAAATAATTTAAAAATAATTTTAAAATAATTGAAAAATAATTGAAAAATAATTGAAAAATAATTGAAAAATAATTGAAAAATAATTGAAAAATAATTGAAAAATAATTGAAGAATAGTTCAGAAATAATTGAAAAATAATTGAAAAATAATTGAAAAATAATTGAAAAATAATCGAAAAAAATAAAAAAATAATTGAAAAATAATTGAAAATAATTTAATAATAATTGAAAAATAATTGACAAATAATTGAAAAATAATTGAAAAATAATTGAAAAATAATTGAAAAATAATTGAAAAATAATTGAAAAATAATTGATAAATAATTGAAAAATAATTGAAAAATAATTGAAAAATAATTGAAAAATAATTGAAAAATAATTGAAAAATAATTGAAAAATAATTAAAAATAATTGAAAAATAATTGAAAAATAATTGAAAAATAATTGAAAAATAATTGAAAAATAATTGAAAAATAATTGAAGAATAGTTGAAAAATAATTGATAAATAATTGAAAAATAATTGAAAAATAATTGAAGAATAATTGAAAAATAATAGAAAAATAAATGAAAAATAATTAAAAAATAGTTAAAAAATAATTGAAAAATAATTGAATAATAATTGAAAAATAATTGAAAAATAATTGAAAAATAATTGAAAAATAATTGAAAAATAATTGAAAAATAATTGAAAAATAATTGAAAAATAATTGAAAAATAATATAAGAATAATACGAAAAATAATATAAGAATAATACGAAAAATAATTGAAAAACAATTGAAAAATAGTTGAAAAACAATTGAAAAATAATTGAAAAATAATTGAAAAATAATTGAAAAATAATTGAAAAATAATTGATAAATAATTGAAAAATAATTGAAAAATAATTGAAAAATAATTGAAAAATAATTGAAAAATAATTGAAAAATAATTGAAAAATAATTGAAAAATAATTGAAAAATAATTGAAAAATAATTGAAAAATAATTGAAAAATAATTGAAGAATAGTTGAAAAATAATTGATAAATAATTGAAAAATAATTGAAAAATAATTGAAGAATAATTGAAAAATAATAGAAAAATAAATGAAAAATAATTAAAAAATAGTTAAAAAATAATTGAAACATAATTGAAAAATAATTTAAAAACAATTGAAAAATAATTGAAGAATAATTTAAAAGTAATTGAAGAATAATTGAAAAAAAATTGAAAAATAATTGAAAAATAATTTAAAAGTAATTGAAAAATAATTGAAAAATAATTCAAAAATAATTCAAAAATAATTCAAAAATAATTGAAAAATAATTGAAAAATAATTGAAAAATAATTGAAAAATAATTGGATAATAATAATTGAAAAATAATTGAAAAATAATTGAAAAATAGTATTAAAATAATTGAAAAATAATTGAAAAAGAATTGAAAAAGAATTGAAAAGTAATTGAAAAATAATTGAAAAATTATTGAAAAATAATTGAAGAATAGTTGAAAAATAATTGAAAAATAATTGAAAAATAATTGAAAAATTATTGAAAAATAATTGAAAAATTATTGAAAAATAATTGTAAAATAATTGAAAAATAATTGAAAAATAATTAAAAATAATTGAAAAATAACTGGAAAATAATAATTCAGAAATAATTGAAAAATAATTGAAATATAATTGAAAAATAATTGAAAAATAATTGAAAAATAATTGAAAAATAATTGAAAAATAATTGAAAAATAATTGAAAAAAAATTGAAAAATAATTGAAAAATAATTGAAAAATAATTGAAAAATAATTGAAAAATAATTGAAAAATAATTGAAAAATAATTGAAAAATAATTGAAGAATAGTTGAAAAATAATTGAAAAATAATTGAAAAATAATTGAAAAATAATTGATAAATTATTGAAAAATAATAGAAAAATAATTGAAAAATAATTGAAAAATAATTGAAAAATAATTGAAGAATAGTTGGAAAATAATTGATAAATAATTGAAAAATAATTGAAAACTAATTGAAAAATAATTGAAAAATAATTAAAGAATAGTTGAAAACTAATTGAAAAATAATTGAAAAATAATTGAAGAATAGTTGAAAAATAATTGAAAAATAATTGAAAAATAATTTAAAAATAATTGAAAAATAATTGAAAAATAATTGAAAAATAATTGAAAAATAATTGAAAAATAATTGAAAAATTATTGAAAAATAATAGAAAAATAATTTAAAAATAATTGAAAAAATAATTGAAAAATAATTGAAAAATAATTGAAGAATAGTTGGAAAATAATTGATAAATAATTGAAAAATAGTTGTAAACTAATTGAAAAATAATTGAAAAATAATTGAAAAATAATTGAAAACTAATTGAAAAATATTTGAAAAATAATTGAAAAATAATTGAAAAATAATTGAAAACTAATTGAAAAATAATTGAAAAATAATTGAAAAATAATTGAAAACTAATTGAAAAATATTTGAAAAATATTTGAAAAATAATTGAAAAATAATATGAAAAATAATTGAAAAATAGTTGAAAAATAATTGAAAAATAATTGAAGAATAGTTGAAAAATAATTGAAAAATAATTGAAGAATAATTGAAAAATAATTGAAAAATAATTGAAAAATAATTGAAAAATAATTGAAAAATAATTGAAAAATAATTGAAAAATAATTGAAAAATAATTGAAAAATAATTGAAAAATAATTGAAAAATTATTGAAAAATAATAGCAAAATAATTGAAAAATAATTGAAAAATAATTGAAAAATAATTGAAGAATAGTTGGAAAATAATTGATAAATAATTGAAAAATAATTGAAAAATAATTGAAAAATAATTGAAAAATAATTAAAGAATAGTTGAAAAATAATTGAAGAATAGTTGAAAAATAATTGAAAAATTATTGAAAAATAATAGAAAAATAATTGAAAAATAATTGAAAAATAATTGAAAAATAATTCAAAAATAATTCAAAAATAATTGAAAAATAATTGAAAAATAATTGAAAAATAATTGAAAAACAATTGAAAAATAATTGAAAAATAATTGAAAAATAATTGAAAAATAATTGAAAAATAATTGAAAAATAATTGAAAAATAATTGATAAATAATTGAAAAATAATTGAAAAATAATTGAAAAATAATTGAAGAATAGTTGAAAAATAATTTAAAAATAATTTAAAAATAATTTTAAAATAATTGAAAAATAATTGAAAAATAATTGAAAAATAATTGAAAAATAATTGAAAAATAATTGAAAAATAATTGAAAAATAATTGAAAAATAATTGAAGAATAGTTCAGAAATAATTGAAAAATAATTGAAAAATAATTGAAAAATAATTGAAAAATAATCGAAAAAAATAAAAAAATAATTGAAAAATAATTGAAAATAATTTAATAATAATTGAAAAATAATTGACAAATAATTGAAAAATAATTGAAAAATAATTGAAAAATAATTGAAAAATAATTGAAAAATAATTGAAAAATAATTGATAAATAATTGAAAAATAATTGAAAAATAATTGAAAAATAATTGAAAAATAATTGAAAAATAATTGAAAAATAATTGAAAAATAATTAAAAATAATTGAAAAATAATTGAAAAATAATTGAAAAATAATTGAAAAATAATTGAAAAATAATTGAAAAATAATTGAAGAATAGTTGAAAAATAATTGATAAATAATTGAAAAATAATTGAAAAATAATTGAAGAATAATTGAAAAATAATAGAAAAATAAATGAAAAATAATTAAAAAATAGTTAAAAAATAATTGAAAAATAATTGAAAAATAATTGAAAAATAATTGAAAAATAATTGAAAACTAATTGAAAAATAATTGAAAAATAATTGAAAAATAATTGAAGAATAGTTGAAAAATAATTGAAAAATAATTTAAAAATAATTTAAAAATAATTGAAAAATAATTTAAAAATAATTGAAAAATAATTTAAAAATAATTTAAAAATAATTGAAGAATAGTTGAAAAATAATTGAAAAATAATTGAAAAATAATAGAAAAATAATTGAAAAATAATTGTAAAAATAATTGAAAAATAATTGAAAAATAATTGAAAAATAATTGAAAAATAATTGAAAAATAATTGAATAATAATTTAAGAATAGTTGAAAAATAATTGAAAAATAATTGAAAAATAATTGAAAAATAATTGAAAAATAATTGAAAAATAATTGAAAAATTATTGAAAAATAATAGAAAAATAATTGAAAAATAATTGAAAAATAATTGAAAAATAATTGAAGAATAGTTGAAAAATAATTGAAAATAATTGAAAAATAATTGAAAAATAATTGAAAAATAATTGAAAAATAATTGAAAAATAATTGAGAAATAATTGAAAAATAGTTGAAAAATAATTGAAAAATAATTGAAAAATAATTGAAAAATAATTGAAAAAAATTTGAAAAATGATTGAAGAATAATTGAAGAATAGTTGGAACATAATTGATAAATAATTGAAAACTAATTGATAAATAATTGGAAAATAATTGAAAACTAATTGAAAAAGAATTGAAAAATAATTGAAAAATAAAAGAAAAATAATTGAAAAATAATTGAAAAATAATTGAAAAATAATTTAAAAATAATTTAAAAATAATTGAAAAATAATTTAAAAATAATTGAAAAATAATTGAAAAATAATTGAAAAATAATTGAAAAAAAATTGAAAAATAATTGAAAAATAATTGAAAAATAATGGAAAAATAATTGAAAAATAATTGAAAAATAATTGAAAAATAATTGAAAAGTAATTGAAAAATAATTGAAAAATAATTGAAAAATAATTGAAAAATAATTGAAAAATAATTGAAAAATAATTGTAAAATTATTGAAATATAATTGAAAAATAATTGAAAAATAATTGAAAAATAATTGAAAAATAATTGAAAAATAATTGAAAAATAATTGAAAAATAATTGAAAAATAATTGAAGAATAGTTGAAAAATAATTGAAAAATAATTGAAAAATAATTGAAAAATAATTGAAAAATAATTGAAAAATAATTGAAAAATAATTGAAAAATAATTGTAAAATTATTGAAATATAATTGAAAAATAATTGAAAAATAATTGAAAAATAATTGAAAAATAATTGAAAAATAATTGAAAAATAATTGAAAAATAATTGAAGAATAGTTGAAAAATAATTGAAAAATAATTGAAAAATAATTGAAAAATAATTGAAAAATAATTGAAAAATAATTGAAAAATAATTGAAAAATAATTGTAAAATTATTGAAATATAATTGAAAAATAATTGAAAAATAATTGAAAAATAATTGAAAAATAATTGAAAAATAATTGAAAAATAATTGAAAAATAATTGAAGAATAGTTGAAAAATAATTGAAAAATAATTGAAAAATAATTGAAAAATAATTGAAAAATAATTGAAAAATAATTGAAAAATAATTGAAAAATTATTGAAAAATTATTGAAAAATAATTGAAAAATAATTGACAAATAATTGAAAAATAATTGAAAAATAATTGAAAAATAATTGAAAAATAATTGAAAAATAATTGAAAAATAATTGAAGAATAGTTGAAAAATAATTGAAAAATAATTGAAAAATAATTGAAAAATAATTGAAAAATAATTGAAAAATAATTGAAAAATAATTGAAAAATTATTGAAAAATAATAGAAAAATAATTGAAAAATAATTGAAAAATAATTGAAAAGTAATTGAAGAATAGTTGAAAAATAATTGAAAAATAATTAAAAAATTATTGAAAAATAATTGAAAAATAATTGAAAAATAATTGAAAAATAATTGTAAAATTATTGAAATATAATTGAAAAATAATTGAAAAATAATTGAATAATAATTGAAAAATAATTGAAATATAATTGAAAAGTAATTGAAAAATAATAGAAAAATAATTGAAAAATAATTGAAAAATAATTGAAAAATAATTGAAAAATAATTGAAAAATAATGGAAAAATAATTGAAAAATAGTTGAAAAATAATTGAAAAATAATTGAAAAATAATTGAAAAATAATTGAAAAATTATTGAAAAATTATTGAAAAATAATTGAAAAATAATTGACAAATAATTGAAAAATAATTGAAAAATAATTGAAAAATAATTGAAAAATAATTGAAAAATAATTGAAAAATAATTGAAGAATAGTTGAAAAATAATTGAAAAATAATTGAAAAATAATTGAAAAATAATTGAAAAATAATTGAAAAATAATTGAAAAATAATTGAAAAATTATTGAAAAATAATAGAAAAATAATTGAAAAATAATTGAAAAATAATTGAAAAATAATTTAAAAATAATTGAAAAATAATTGAAAAATAATTGAAAAATAATTGAAAAATAATTGAAAAATAATTGAAAAATAATTGAAAAATAATTGAAAAATAATTGAAAAATAATTGAAAAATAATTGAAAAATAATTGAAAAATAATTGAAAAATAATTGAAAAATTATTGAAAAATAATAGAAAAATAATTGAAAAATAATTGAAAAATAATTGAAAAATAATTTAAGAATATTTGGAAAATAATTGATAAATAATTGAAAAATAATTGAAAACTAATTGAAAAATAATTGAAAAATATTTGAAGAATAGTTGAAAAATAATTGAAAAATAATTGAAAAATAATTGAAAAATAATTGAAAAATAATTGAAAAATAATTGAAAAATAATTGAAAAATAATTGAAAAATAATTGAAAAATAATTGAAAAATAATTGAAAAATAGTTGAAAAATAATTGAAAAATAATTGAAAAATAATTGAAAAATAATTGAAAAATAATTGAAGAATTGTTGAAAAATAATTGAAAAATAATTGAAAAATAATTGAAAAATAATTGAAAAATAATTGAAAAATAATTGAAGAATAGTTGAAAAATAATTGGAAAATAATTGAAAAATAATTGGAAAATTATTGAAAAATAATTGAAAAATAATTGAAAAATAATTGAAAAATAATTGAAAAGTAATTGAAAAATAATTGAAAAATAATTGAAAAATAATTGAAAAATAATTGAAAAATAATTGAAAAATAATTGAAAAATAATTGAAAAATAATTGAAAAATAATTGAAAAATAATTGAAAAATAATGGAAAAATAATTGAAAAATAGTTGAAAAATAATTGAAAAATAATTGAAAAATAATTGAAAAGTAATTGAAAAATAATAGAAAAATAATTGAAAAATAATTGAAAAATAATTGAAAAATAATTGAAAAATAATAGAAAAATAATTGAAAAATAATTGAAAAATAATTGAAAAATAATTGAAAAATAATTGAAAAATAATTGAAAAATAATTGAAAAATAATTGAAAAATAATTGAAAAATAATTGTAAAATTATTGAAATATAATTGAAAAATAATTGAAAAATAATTGAAAAATAATTGAAAAATAATTGAAAAATAATTGAAAAATAATTGAAAAATAATTGAAGAATAGTTGAAAAATAATTGAAAAATAATTGAAAAATAATTGAAAAATAATTGAAAAATAATTGAAAAATAATTGAAAAATAATTGAAAAATTATTGAAAAATTATTGAAAAATAATTGAAAAATAATTGACAAATAATTGAAAAATAATTGAAAAATAATTGAAAAATAATTGAAAAATAATTGAAAAATAATTGAAAAATAATTGAAGAATAGTTGAAAAATAATTGAAAAATAATTGAAAAATAATTGAAAAATAATTGAAAAATAATTGAAAAATAATTGAAAAATAATTGAAAAATTATTGAAAAATAATAGAAAAATAATTGAAAAATAATTGAAAAATAATTGAAAAATAATTTAAAAATAATTGAAAAATAATTGAAAAATAATTGAAAAATAATTGAAAAATAATTGAAAAATAATTGAAAAATAATTGAAAAATAATTGAAAAATAATTGAAAAATAATTGAAAAATAATTGAAAAATAATTGAAAAATAATTGAAAAATAATTGAAAAATTATTGAAAAATAATAGAAAAATAATTGAAAAATAATTGAAAAATAATTGAAAAATAATTTAAGAATATTTGGAAAATAATTGATAAATAATTGAAAAATAATTGAAAACTAATTGAAAAATAATTGAAAAATATTTGAAGAATAGTTGAAAAATAATTGAAAAATAATTGAAAAATAATTGAAAAATAATTGAAAAATAATTGAAAAATAATTGAAAAATAATTGAAAAATAATTGAAAAATAATTGAAAAATAATTGAAAAATAATTGAAAAATAGTTGAAAAATAATTGAAAAATAATTGAAAAATAATTGAAAAATAATTGAAAAATAATTGAAGAATTGTTGAAAAATAATTGAAAAATAATTGAAAAATAATTGAAAAATAATTGAAAAATAATTGAAAAATAATTGAAGAATAGTTGAAAAATAATTGGAAAATAATTGAAAAATAATTGGAAAATTATTGAAAAATAATTGAAAAATAATTGAAAAATAATTGAAAAATAATTGAAAAGTAATTGAAAAATAATTGAAAAATAATTGAAAAATAATTGAAAAATAATTGAAAAATAATTGAAAAATAATTGAAAAATAATTGATAAGTAATTGAAAAAAAAATGAAAACTAATTTAAAAATAATTGAAAAATAATGGAAAAATAATTGAAAAATAATTGAAAAATAATTGAAAAATAATTGAAAAATAATTGAAGAATAGTTGAAAATAATTGAAAAATAATTGATAACGAATTGAAAAATAATTGAAAAATAATTGAAAAATAATTGAAGAATAGTTGAAAAATAATTGAAAAATAATTGAAAAATAATTGAAAAATAATTGAAAAATAATTGAAAAATTACTGAAAAATAATTGAAAAATAATTGAAAAATAATTGAAAAATAATTGAAAAATAATTGGATAATAATAATTGCAAAATAATTGAAAAATAATTGAAAAATAATTAAAAAATAATTAAAAAATAATTCAAAAATAATTGAAAAATAATTGAAAAATTATTGAAAAAAATTGAAAAATTATTGAAAAATAATTGAAAAATAATTGAAAAATAATTGCAAAATAATTGAAAAATAATTGAAAAATAATTGAAAAGTAATTGAAAAATAATTGAAAAATAATTGTAAAATTATTGAAATATAATTGAAAAATAATTGAAAAATAATTGAAAAATAATTGAAAAATAATTGAAAAGTAATTGAAAAATAATAGAAAAATAATTGAAAAATAATTGAAAAATAATTGAAAAATAATTGAAAAATAATTGAAAAATAATTGTAAAATTATTGAAATATAATGGAAAAATAATTGAAAAATAATTGAAAAATAATTGAAAAATAATTTAAAAGTAATTGAAAAATAATAGAAAAATAATTGAAAAATAATTGAAAAATAATTGAAAAATAATTGAAAAATAATTGAAAAATAATTGAAAAGTAATAGAAAAATAATTGAAAAATAATTGAAAAATAATTGAAAAATAATTGAAAAGTAATAGAAAAATAATTGAAAAATAATTGAAAAATAATTGAAAAATAATTGAAAAATAATTGTAAAATTATTGAAATATAATGGAAAAATAATTGAAAAATATTTGAAAAATAATTGAAAAATAATTGAAAAATAATTTAAAAGTAATTGAAAAATAATAGAAAAATAATTGAAAAATAATTGAAGAATAGTTGAAAAATAATTGAAAAATAATTGAAAAATAATTGAAAAATAATTGAAAAATAATTGAAAAATAATTGAAAAATAATTGAAAAATAATTGGAAAATAATTGGTTAATAATAATTGCAAAATAATTGAAAAATAATTGAAAAATAATTAAAAAATAATTAAAAAATAATTCAAAAATAATTGAAGAATAATTCAAAAATTATTGAAAAAAATTGAAAAATGATTGAAAAATAATTGAAAAATAATTGAAAAATAATTGAAAAATAATTGAAAAGTAATTGAAAAATAATTGAAAAATAATTGTAAAATTATTGAAATATAATTGAAAAATAATTGAAAAATAATTGAAAAATAATTGAAAAATAATTTAAAAGTAATTGAAAAATAATAGAAAAATAATTGAAAAATAATTGAAAAATAATTGAAAAATAATTGAAAAATAATAGAAAAATAATTGAAAAATAATTGAAAAATAATTGAAAAATAATTGAAAAATAATTGAAAAATAATTGTAAAATTATTGAAATATAATGGAAAAATAATTGAAAAATAATTGAAAAATAATTGAAAAATAATTGAAAAATAATTTAAAAGTAATTGAAAAATAATAGAAAAATAATTGAAAAATCATTGAAAAATAATTGAAAAATAATTGAAAAATAATTGAAAAATAATTGAAAAATAATTGAAAAATAATTGAAAAGTAATTGAAAAATAATAGAAAAATAATTGAAAAATAATTGAAAAATAATTGAAAAATAATTGAAAAATTATTGAAAAATAATTGAAAAATAATTGAAGAATAGTTGAAAAATAATTGGAAAATAATTGAAAAATAATTGGAAAATAATTGAAAAATAATTGAAAAATAATTGAAAAATAATTGAAAAATAATTGAAAAGTAATTGAAAAATAATTGAAAAATAATTGAAAAATAATTGAAAAATAATTGAAAAATAATTGAAAAATAATTGAAAAATAATTGATAAGTAATTGAAAAAAAAATGAAAACTAATTTAAAAATAATTGAAAAATAATGGAAAAATAATTGAAAAATAATTGAAAAATAATTGAAAAATAATTGAAAAATAATTGAAGAATAGTTGAAAATAATTGAAAAATAATTGATAACGAATTGAAAAATAATTGAAAAATAATTGAAAAATAATTGAAGAATAGTTGAAAAATAATTGAAAAATAATTGAAAAATAATTGAAAAATAATTGAAAAATAATTGAAAAATTACTGAAAAATAATTGAAAAATAATTGAAAAATAATTGAAAAATAATTGAAAAATAATTGGATAATAATAATTGCAAAATAATTGAAAAATAATTGAAAAATAATTCAAAAATAATTAAAAAATAATTCAAAAATAATTGAAAAATAATTGAAAAATTATTGAAAAAAATTGAAAAATTATTGAAAAATAATTGAAAAATAATTGAAAAATAATTGCAAAATAATTGAAAAATAATTTAAAAATAATTGAAAAGTAATTGAAAAATAATTGAAAAATAATTGTAAAATTATTGAAATATAATTGAAAAATAATTGAAAAATAATTGAAAAATAATTGAAAAATAATTGAAAAGTAATTGAAAAATAATAGAAAAATAATTGAAAAATAATTGAAAAATAATTGAAAAATAATTGAAAAATAATTGAAAAATAATTGTAAAATTATTGAAATATAATGGAAAAATAATTGAAAAATAATTGAAAAATAATTGAAAAATAATTTAAAAGTAATTGAAAAATAATAGAAAAATAATTGAAAAATAATTGAAAAATAATTGTAAAATTATTGAAATATAATTGAAAAATAATTGAAAAATAATTGAAAAATAATTGAAAAATAATTTAAAAGTAATTGAAAAATAATAGAAAAATAATTGAAAAATAATTGAAAAATAATTGAAAAATAATTGAAAAATAATAGAAAAATAATTGAAAAATAATTGAAAAATAATTGAAAAATAATTGAAAAATAATTGAAAAATAATTGTAAAATTATTGAAATATAATGGAAAAATAATTGAAAAATAATTGAAAAATAATTGAAAAATAATTGAAAAATAATTTAAAAGTAATTGAAAAATAATAGAAAAATAATTGAAAAATCATTGAAAAATAATTGAAAAATAATTGAAAAATAATTGAAAAATAATTGAAAAATAATTGAAAAATAATTGAAAAGTAATTGAAAAATAATAGAAAAATAATTGAAAAATAATTGAAAAATAATTGAAAAATAATTGAAAAATTATTGAAAAATAATTGAAAAATAATTGAAGAATAGTTGAAAAATAATTGGAAAATAATTGAAAAATAATTGGAAAATAATTGAAAAATAATTGAAAAATAATTGAAAAATAATTGAAAAATAATTGAAAAGTAATTGAAAAATAATTGAAAAATAATTGAAAAATAATTGAAAAATAATTGAAAAATAATTGAAAAATAATTGAAAAATAATTGATAAGTAATTGAAAAAAAAATGAAAACTAATTTAAAAATAATTGAAAAATAATGGAAAAATAATTGAAAAATAATTGAAAAATAATTGAAAAATAATTGAAAAATAATTGAAGAATAGTTGAAAATAATTGAAAAATAATTGATAACGAATTGAAAAATAATTGAAAAATAATTGAAAAATAATTGAAGAATAGTTGAAAAATAATTGAAAAATAATTGAAAAATAATTGAAAAATAATTGAAAAATAATTGAAAAATTACTGAAAAATAATTGAAAAATAATTGAAAAATAATTGAAAAATAATTGAAAAATAATTGGATAATAATAATTGCAAAATAATTGAAAAATAATTGAAAAATAATTCAAAAATAATTAAAAAATAATTCAAAAATAATTCAAAAATAATTGAAAAATTATTGAAAAAAATTGAAAAATTATTGAAAAATAATTGAAAAATAATTGAAAAATAATTGCAAAATAATTGAAAAATAATTTAAAAATAATTGAAAAGTAATTGAAAAATAATTGAAAAATAATTGTAAAATTATTGAAATATAATTGAAAAATAATTGAAAAATAATTGAAAAATAATTGAAAAATAATTGAAAAGTAATTGAAAAATAATAGAAAAATAATTGAAAAATAATTGAAAAATAATTGAAAAATAATTGAAAAATAATTGAAAAATAATTGTAAAATTATTGAAATATAATGGAAAAATAATTGAAAAATAATTGAAAAATAATTGAAAAATAATTTAAAAGTAATTGAAAAATAATAGAAAAATAATTGAAAAATAATTGAAAAATAATTGAAAAATAATTGAAAAATAATTGAAAAATAATTGAAAAGTAATAGAAAAATAATTGAAAAATAATTGAAAAATAATTGAAAAATAATTGAAAAGTAATAGAAAAATAATTGAAAAATAATTGAAAAATAATTGAAAAATAATTGAAAAATAATTGTAAAATTATTGAAATATAATGGAAAAATAATTGAAAAATATTTGAAAAATAATTGAAAAATAATTGAAAAATAATTTAAAAGTAATTGAAAAATAATAGAAAAATAATTGAAAAATAATTGAAAAATAATTGAAAAATAATTGAAAAATAATTGAAAAATAATTGAAAAATAATTGAAAAATAATTGAAAAGTAATTGAAAAATAATTGAAAAATAATTGAAAAATAATTGAAAAATAATTGAAAAATAATTGAAAAATAATTGTAAAATTATTGAAATATAATTGAAAAATAATTGAAAAATAATTGAAAAATAATTGAAAAATAATTGAAAAATAATTGAAAAATAATTGAAAAATAATTGAAAAATAATTGAAGAATAGTTGAAAAATAATTGAAAAATAATTGAAAAATAATTGAAAAATAATTAAAAATAATTGAAAAATAATTGAAGAATAGTTGAAAAATAATTGAAAAATAATTGAAAAATAATTGAAAAATAATTGAAAAATAATTGAAAAATAATTGAAAAATAATTGAAAAATAATTGAAAAATAATTGAAGAATAGTTGAAAAATAATTGAAAAATAATTGAAAAATAATTGAAAAATAATTGAAAAATAATTGAAAAATAATTGAAAAATAATTGGATAATAATAATTGCAAAATAATTGAAAAATAATTGAAAAATAATTGAAAAATAATTAAAAAATAATTAAAAAATAATTGAAAAATAATTGAAAAATTATTGAAAAAAATTGAAAAATTATTGAAAAATAATTGAAAAATAATTGAAAAATAATTGCAAAATAATTGAAAAATAATTGAAAAATAATTGAAAAGTAATTGAAAAATAATTGAAAAATAATTGTAAAATTATTGAAATATAATTGAAAAATAATTTAAAAATAATTGAAAAATAATTGAAAAATAATTGAAAAGTAATTGAAAAATAATAGAAAAATAATTGAAAAATAATTGAAAAATAATTGAAAAATAATTGAAAAATAATTGAAAAATAATTGAAAAATAATTGAAAAATAATTGAAAAATAATTGAAAAATAATTGAAAAATAATTGAAAAATAATTGAAAAATAATTGAAAAATAATTGAAAAATAATTGAAAAATAATTGAAAAATAATTGAAAAATAATTGAAGAATAGTTGAAAAATAATTGAAAAATAATTGAAAAATAATTGAAAAATAATTGAAAAATAATTGAAAAATAATTGAAGAATAGTTGAAAAATAATTGAAAAATAATTGAAAAATAATTGAAAAATAATTGAAAAATAATTGAAATATAATTGAAAAGTAATTGAAAAATAATAGAAAAATAATTGAAAAATAATTGAAAAATAATTGAAAAATAATTGAAAAATAATTGAAAAATAATGGAAAAATAATTGAAAAATAGTTGAAAAATAATTGAAAAATAATTGAAAAATAATTGAAAAGTAATTGAAAAATAATAGAAAAATAATTCAAAAATAATTGAAAAATAATTGAAAAATAATTGAAAAATTATTGAAAAATAATTGAAAAATAATTGAAGAATAGTTGAAAAATAATTGAAAAATAATTGAAAAGTAATTGAAGAATAGTTGAAAATAATTGAAAAATAATTGATAACGAATTGAAAAATAATTGAAAAATAATTGAAAAATAATTGAAGAATAGTTGAAAAATAATTGAAAAATAATTGAAAAATAATTGAAAAATAATTGAAAAATAATTGAAAAATAATTGAAAAATAATTGAAAAATAATTGGAAAATAATTGGATAATAATAATTGCAAAATAATTGAAAAATAATTGAAAAATAATTAAAAAATAATTAAAAAATAATTCAAAAATAATTGAAGAATAATTCAAAAATTATTGAAAAAAATTGAAAAATGATTGAAAAATAATTGAAAAATAATTGAAAAATAATTGAAAAATAATTGAAAAGTAATTGAAAAATAATTGAAAAATAATTGTAAAATTATTGAAATATAATGGAAAAATAATTGAAAAATAATTGAAAAATAATTGAAAAATAATTGAAAAATAATTTAAAAGTAATTGAAAAATAATAGAAAAATAATTGAAAAATAATTGAAAAATAATAGAAAAATAATTGAAAAATAATTGAAAAATAATTGAAGAATAGTTGAAAAATAATTGAAAAATAATTGAAAAATAATTGAAAAATAATTGAAAAATAATTGAAAAATAATTGAAAAATAATTGAAAAATAATTGAAAAATAATTGAAAAATAATTGAAAAATAATTTGTTGGTTAAAAAAATAAACTTATCGCCCTCATAGCAATAAAGAAGGTATTTATTAATATATATATATAAAGGTACTTATAGTCTGTTCTCTAGAGAGGACTCTCTCGGGCAGAGAGTCCGTATAGCCTTTTTCTTGACGAATGTGGCGCCCCCACACTCGCGGGCCTGTGCGTTGTTGGCCTTATTTCTAACAATTCCCCCTCTGGGCAACAACGCGCGCACTCCCGAGATCCCTAAATACATTAGGTTTTGCTTCAACCGTTCTTCCGTTAATGGCTTTGTTAACAAGTCGGCTTCCATACATTCAGACTTTACATGTTTTAACTTAATACTATTGTTATTCGCTTCATCCTTAATGAAATAATATTTGCGATTGATGTGCTTAGTTCTATTTGTAACTTTAAGATTAGAGATCCAATCTATAGCTGCTTTACTATCTGTTTTCACGCATATCGGTAGTTTAGTTCCTATATCTACACCTAATCCGCTCAATAAGCCTTGCACCCATTGTAACTCTTGCACCGCTTCACATAAGGATATAAGTTCGGCTTCGCAGGTGGACAGAGCAACTAATCCTTGTTTTCTACTCTTCCAGCTAACCAAATTGTCACCAATTTTTATGGTATACCCCTCGAATGACTTAGCGTCTTCGGTTGAACCCCAGCTTGCGTCTGCGCTGACGGTTAACTCATTGTCTCTATTTGTATATATCAATTTATAATGACTCGTCCCCTTGAGATACCTGATGACTCTTTTCGCTGCTACTAAATGTGTATGACGCGGATTAGCACTATACTGCGAAAGTCTACTTATCGCGTGTGTTACATCTGGTCTAGTACCTATGCTTAAATACATTACAGATCCAATGATTTCTTGAAATGCAGTTGCATCTACTGGTGGTGACGTTTCATAATCATCTAGATTTTGCTGCGGATCTAGCGGAGTTTTTGCGATATTACAATCCTGTAGCCCGAATTTTTCTACTATTGTACTTATGTAGCGCTCTTGTGACAATTCTAATCCTATATCAGTCTCTGTGATACTTATGTTTAGGAACTTCTTATTTGTTGTCTCAGTTAGTTTAAAGTATTGCATTAACCTCTCGGTCACTCCATCTATTATAATATTATCTGTTCCTAAAACTAAGAAGTCATCAACGTACACGCCAATTATAACAATCTTTTCTTCCTCACGCATTATATAAACACATGGGTCCTCCCTAATTCGTTCTAGGCCCATCTTTACGAATATATCATTCATTGTTTCATTCCAATATCGACCCGATTGAGGTAATCCGTATATGCTCTTTATCAATCTACATACTTCGTTCTTCCCGTTACCAAAGCCCGGTGGCTGTTCCATATACGTCTCCTCTTTCAACTCACCATACAAATACGCCGCTACTACATCAAGTAATCTAATTTTCAAATTATAAATACACCCAATAGCAAGTAAAACTCTAACTGTCTGTAATTTTATTACCGGAACGAAACTATCCTCGTAATGTATTCCTTTTCTCTGTTGACACCCTACTGCTACCAGCCTAGCTTTATATGTAGTTTGGGATTCATTTAACCATTTTTTATTATAAACCCACTTACTTCTAATGACTTTTATTCCTTCCCTTCTGGGTACCATCTTCCATACGTTGCGTTCCTGCATATATTGCAATTCCTTTTCCATGGCCTCTAACCATTTCTTCGAATCTCCCGCTTCCATCGCTTCCTGGTAGTGGTTCGGCACTCGTTCGACGGCCGTTGCTAAGCTGCTGTGTCCTTTTTTCTCTTCTATTCGCGCTGATCTTCTGACCCCAAATTTCAATAATTCTTCTTCTCTTTCCTTCATCTTTGTTCTATGTTCTAACTCTATCTCTGCTGCTGTTCTTTTCTTGTTTTTCCCGACCGGACTTGTTCTGCTTGATTGTGGAAGCAACTCTCCACCGGCCTGGTCGGTCATTTCTGTTTCGTTTTCCGCGACTTCCGGTTCATCATCGCTTCTATTATCTTCTTGTCTCTCATCTGATGTTTCAGCGGCATCTTTGTCATCTGTAATCTCTGCGTACGGAATTCCTAGAAGATCTCCTTGTGATTCGCTTAATTCCCCTTCCATTAAAGTCGAACCCTTTACCTTCTCGTCAAATTTCACATTCCTTACAATATTTATCTTTCGGTACTCTGGATCGTACACCCTGTAGGATCGGCTATCATCGCAATAACCCATAAATATGCCCTTCCTGGCCCTTGGACTGAGTTTACTTCTATTTATTTTAGGTATAAAATAATAAGCCATACATCCGAAAACTTTGATGTACGACACTGTCGGTTTCCTGCCGTACCACAGCTCGTAAGGGGTTCTTGTACCTCTTTCCTTAGAAGGTACTATATTCTTCAATCGAGTTGCCGTCATAATAGCCTCTGCCCAAAAATTATCTGGTAATCCTGCATCCACTAACATAGTTCGAGCTTTATCTAATAGTGATCGGTTCGCTCTTTCTGCAACGCCATTACTTGGAGGATTATAAGCTACAGTTCTTTGGTGATGTATACCCTTATCTTTAAACAATTCCATAAAATTCCTATTTATAAACTCCTTCCCATTGTCTGATCTGACCTGTCTAATCTTTTTCCCTAGCTGATTTTCATATTTATTCACATAATGTACGAATTTTTGAAATGCTTCATCTTTTGTTCTAATAATGTACACACATACATACTTTGAATACTCATCAACCAATACATAAAAATATCTGCTCCCATTCATTGACTCGACAGGCATTGGACCACATAGATCCATATGTACTAGCTCTAATGGTTCTCGTGTTCCCATTTCTTTTATAGAGTAGTTTGGTTTTTGTGACATTTTGCCCATTATACATGGTTCACACGATCCCAACGGTTCTTTAATATAATTTAAGTCCCTCACTAATTCATTATCTAGCATATAGTCTAAGTAGCTTTCACAAACGTGCCCCAGTCGGCGGTGCCATAACCTCTTATCCGAACCTTTACCCCCTCTACCTAAATAGGTTTTACAGTCTATCTTAACGCTCGCGTCTACATTAGTATTCTCCAAACAATTATTCTCTATCTTATCTATTTCACTATTATTAATTTTTATAGTGTCTTTTTCCTTATCCTTAATTTGTACCATCATGGCGTTACCATCAGTCTCATCCACTTTCAATAGAAAAATACCGTCCTGTTCAAACGCTTCGGCAATTAAATGACCATTTCTATTTAATATTTTTGCCTTACTTTGTTTAAAATTCACCTCGTGTCCTTGTTCGTTTAATTTACTTACTGACAACAGATTCGCACGCAGTGATGGTACATACAATACATCTCTAATAAATATATCATTTATACCTTGCCTGGTATATACGCTGACCTTCATGTCGCCCATCGCTTCAGACCTCATCTCCTTGTTATTTTGTGCTAGTGATATTCTCACGTTACTTGGTTTGACATTATGCAACGCATTTAGATTGGAAGTCATATGAGAAGTAGAGCCCGAATCTAATGTCCACACATGCTCGCCGTTCTCCACTCTATTTATATTCCTGTCAATCTCATTCACATTAAAATTAAATACATATCTACTTTGCATTGACATGTTACCTTGCTCGTTTCTATTATTCGTTTTTCTTTGGTTATTTGAGCTGCTACTATTTCCTGTACCTCCCATGGATTTTCTTTGCCCCGGCTGTGCTTCTTTCGTCTTCTTATGCCAGCAGTCCTTTGCCTTGTGGTTTTTTCTTCCGCAAACATAGCATCCCCCATAATCTTGTGGCTTCTTTGGAGGTCTTGTGGCTCGATATGCATTTTCACTCTTCCACGACGGTTCTCCCTTTCCGGATGGTGCGCTTCTATTTTCCTCTTCCACCAGTGCTTGTGTTATCTCTTCTAAACTTATGTTTCGCTGGGTTCTCAACACCACAGCAACCTTTTCTAGGCGAGAGTGAACTCCTCTAATTACATGGTAAGATACCTCTCTTTGGTCAATTGGATAACCTATTGCCGCACTGCGAGAGGCAATGTTTCTTGCTCTGGTAATATAATCTACTACAGACTCAGTGTTAGTCATTCGAATATTCTTAAGCTCGAGTCCAATATCTATTCGTCCATCCTGAGCGTCTCCTTCGTGTAACTCTCTCAGAGTGAGCCAAATTTTTCTGGCATTTGTCTCGGTTAGAAATTGTCCAGCCTGTTCTTCGGATAGAGTGGTGATAATAATACTGAATGCCTCATCATTCTTTTCTTCCCACTTCATCCGCAGTTTCCCTTCTACTGATTCTGGATTTTGTGCCACAGGTGGTTCATGTCCTTCTATTACCTCCCTGAATAACCTTTTAGCACGTAATACTGCGCCAATTTTCAGTGCCCATACACAGTAGTTCTTTCCGGTTAACAAATCGATCTTTTTCGTATTTGTACTTGCCTCGGCCATGTCTTTTATCTATTTTCTCTTTTCTCACTTCGCAATACCACGTGCTTTTTCGAATTTTTGAGGTTAGAGAGTTCCCTTTATCTCTACGTACTCATACGTGAGTACCTATTACCTTCTCTTATTCTAACCACGCTCTGCTACCATGTGTTGGTTAAAAAAATAAACTTATCGCCCTCATAGCAATAAAGAAGGTATTTATTAATATATATATATAAAGGTACTTATAGTCTGTTCTCTAGAGAGGACTCTCTCGGGCAGAGAGTCCGTATAGCCTTTTTCTTGACGAATGTGGCGCCCCCACACTCGCGGGCCTGTGCGTTGTTGGCCTTATTTCTAACATAATTGAAAAATAAATGAAAAATAATTGAAAAATAGTTGAAAAATAATTGAAAAATAATTGAAAAATAATAGAAAAATAATTCAAAAAAAAATTAAAAAATAATTGAAAAATAATTGAAAAATAATTGAAAAATAATTGAAAAATAATTGAAAAATAATTGAACAATAATTGAAGAATAATTAAAAATAGTAGAAAAATAATAGAAAAATAATTGAAAAATAATTGAAAACTAATTGAAAAATAAATGGTAAAAATAATTGAAAAATAATTGAAAAAATATTGAAAAATAAATGGTAAAAATAATTGAAAAATAATTGAAAAGTAATTGAAAAATAATTGAAAAATAATTGAAAAATAATTGAAAAATAATTAAAAAATAATAGAAAAATAATTGAAAAATATTTGAAAAATATTTGAAAAATATTTGAAAAATAATTGAAAAATAATATGAAAAATAATTGAAAAATAATTGAAAAATAATTGAAGAATAGTTGAAAACTAATTGAAAAATAATTGAAAAATAATTGAAAAATAATTGAAAAATAATCGAAAAAAATGGAAAAATAATTGAAAAATAATTGAAAAAGAATTGAAAAATAATTGAAAAATAATTGAAAAATAATTGAGAAACAATTGAAAAATAATTGAAAAATAATTGAAAAATAATTGAAAAGTAATTGAAAAATTATTGAAAAATAAATGGTAAAAATAATTGAAAAATAATTGAAAAGTAATAGAAAAATAATTGAAAAGTAATTGAAAAATAATTGAAAAATTATTGAAAAATAATTGAAGAATAGGTGAAAAATAATTGAAAAATAATTTAAAAATAATTTAAAAATAATTTAAAAATAATTGAAAAATAATTGAAAAATAATTGATAAATAATTGAAAAGTAATTGAAAAATTATTGAAAAATAAATGGTAAAAATAATTGAAAAATAATTGAAAAGTAATAGAAAAATAATTGAAAAGTAATTGAAAAATAATTGAAAAATTATTGAAAAATAATTGAAGAATAGTTGAAAAATAATTGAAAAATAATTGAAGAATAGTTGAAAAATAATTGTAAAATTATTGAAAAATAATTGAAAAATTATTGAAAAATAATTGAAAAATAATTGAAAAATTATTGAAAAATAATTGAAAAATAATTGAAAAATAATTGAAAAATAATTGAAAAATAATTGAAAAATAATTGAAAACTAATTGAAAAATAATTGAAAAATAATTGAAAAGTAATTGAAAAATAATTGAAAAATAATTTAAAAATAATTGAAAAATAATTGAAAAGTAATTGAAAAATTATTGAAAAATAATTGAAAAATAATTGAAAAGTAATTGAAAAATTATTGATAAATAAATGGTAAAAATAATTGAAAAATAATTGAAAAGTAATAGAAAAATAATTGAAAAGTAATTGAAAAATAATTGAAAAATTATTGAAAAATAATTGAAGAACAGTTGAAAAATAATTGAAAAATAATTGAAAACTAATTGAAAAATAATTGAAAAATAATTGAAAAGTAATTGAAAAATAATTGAAAAATTATTGAAAAATAATTGAAAAATAATTGAAAAATTATTGAAAAATAATTGAAAAATAATTGAAAAATAATTGAAAAATAATTGAAAAATAATTGAAAAATAATTGAAAACTAATTGAAAAATAATTGAAAAATAATTGAAAAGTAATTGAAAAATAATTGAAAAATAATTTAAAAATAATTGAAAAATAATTGAAAAGTAATTGAAAAATTATTGAAAAATAATTGAAAAATAATTGAAAAGTAATTGAAAAATTATTGATAAATAAATGGTAAAAATAATTGAAAAATAATTGAAAAGTAATAGAAAAATAATTGAAAAGTAATTGAAAAATAATTGAAAAATTATTGAAAAATAATTGAAGAACAGTTGAAAAATAATTGAAAAATAATTGAAAACTAATTGAAAAATAATTGAAAAATAATTGAAAAGTAATTGAAAAATAATTGAAAAATAATTTGAAAAATTATTGAAAAATAATTGAAAAATAATTGAAGAATAGTTGAAAAATAATTGAAAAATAATTGAAAACTAATTGAAAAATAATTGAGAAATTATTGAAGAATAGTTGAAAAATAATTGAAAAATAATTGAAAAATAATTGAAAAATAATTGAGAAATAATTGAAAAATAATTGAAAAGTAATTGAAAAATAATTGAGAAATAATTGAAAAATAATTGAAAAATAATTGAAAAATAATTGAAAAATAATTGAAACATAATTGAAAAATAATTGAAAAATAATTGAAAAATAATTGAAAAATAATTGAAAACTAATTGAAAAATAATTGAAAAGTAATTGAAAAATAATTGAAAAATAATTGAAAAATAATTGAAAAAAAATTGAAAAAAAAGAAAAATAATGGTAAAATAATTTAAGAATAGTTGAAAAATAATAGAAAAATAATTGAAAAATAATTGAAAAATAATTGAAAAATAATTGAAAAATAATTGAAAAATAATTGAAAAATAGTTGAAAAATAATTGAAAAATAATTGAAAAATAATTGAAAAGTAATTGAAGAATAGTTGAAAAAGAATTTAAAAGTAATTGAAAAATAATTGAAAAATAATTGAAAAATAATTGAAAAATAATTGAAAAATAATTGAAAAATAATTGAAAAGTAATTGAAAAATAATTGAAGAATAGTTGAAAAATAATTGAAAAATAATTGAAAAATATTTTAAAAATAATTGAAAAATAATTGAAAAATAATTGAAAAATAATTGAAAAGTAATTGAATAATAATTGGAAAATAATTGAAAAATAATTGAAAAATAATTGAAAAATAATTGAAAAATAATTGAAAAATAGTTGAAAAATAATTGAAAAATAATTGAAAACTAATTGAAAAATAATTGAAAAATAATTGAAAAATGATTGAAAAATGATTGAAAAATAATTGCAAAATAATTGAATAACAATTGAAAAGTAATTGAAAAATAATTGAAAAATAATCGAAAAACAATTGAAAAATAATTGGAAAATAATTGAAAAATAATTGAAAAATAATTGAAAAATAATTGAAAAATAATTGAAAAATAATTGAAAAGTAATTGAAAAATTATTGAAAAATAAATGGTAAAAATAATTGAAAAATAATTGAAAAGTAATAGAAAAATAATTGAAAAGTAATTGAAAAATAATTGAAAAATTATTGAAAAATAATTGAAGAATAGTTGAAAAATAATTGAAAAATAATTTAAAAATAATTTAAAAATAATTTAAAAATAATTGAAAAATTATTGAAAAATAAATGGTAAAAATAATTGAAAAATAAATGGTAAAAATAATTGAAAAATAAATGGTAAAAATAATTGAAAAATAATTGAAAAGTAATTGAAAAATAATTGAAATATAATTGAACAATAATTGAAAAATAATTGAAAAATAAGTGAAAAATAATTGAAACATAATTGAAAAATAGTTGAAAAGTAATTGAAAAATAATTGAAAAATAATTGAAAAATAATTGAAAAATAATTGAAAAATAATTGAAAAATAATTGAAAAATAATTGAAAAATAATTGAAAAAAAATTGAAAAATAATTGAAAAATAATTGAGGAATAATTGAAAAATTATTGAAAAGTAATCGAAAAATAATTGAAAAATAATTGAAGAATAGTTGAAAAATAATTGATAAATAATTGAAAAATAATTGAAAACTAATTGAAAAATAATTGAAAAATAATTGAAAAATAATTGAAGAATAGTTGAAAAATAATTGAAAAATAAGTGAAAAATAATTGAAACATAATTGAAAAATAGTTGAAAAGTAATTGAAAAATAATTGAAAAATAATTGAAAAATAATTGAAAAATAATTGAAAAATAATTGAAAAATAATTGAAAAATAATTGAAAAATAATTGAAAAAAAATTGAAAAATAATTGAAAAATAATTGAGGAATAATTGAAAAATTATTGAAAAGTAATCGAAAAATAATTGAAAAATAATTGAAGAATAGTTGAAAAATAATTGATAAATAATTGAAAAATAATTGAAAACTAATTGAAAAATAATTGAAAAATAATTGAAAAATAATTGAAGAATAGTTGAAAAATAATTGAAGAATAGTTGAAAAATAATTGAAAAATAATTGAAAAATAATTGAAAAAAATTGAAAAATAATTGAAAAATAATTGAAGAATAATTGAAAAATAATTGAAAAATAATCGAAAAATAATTGAAAAATAATTGAAAAATAATTGTAAAATTATTGAAAAATAATTGAAAAATAATTGAAAAATAATTGAAAAATAATTGAAAAATAATTGAAAAGTAATTGAAAAATAATTGAAAAATAATTGAAAAATAATTGAAAAATAATTGAAAAATAATTGAAAAATAATTGAAAAATAATTGAAAACTAATTGAAAAATAATTGAAAACTAATTGAAAAATAATTGAAAAATAATTGAAAAATATTTGAAAAATAATTGAAAAGTAATTGAAAAATAATTGAAAAATAATTGAAAAATAATTGAAAAATAATTGAAAAATAATTGAAAAATAATTGAAAAATAATTGAAAAATAATTGAAGAATAGTTGAAAAATAATTGAAAAATAATTGTAAACTAATTGAAAAATAATTGAAAAATAATTGTAAAATTATTGAAATATATTTGAAAAATAATTGAAAAATAATTGAAAAATAATTGAAAAATAATTGAAAAATAATTGAAAAATAATTGAAATATAATTGAACAATAATTGAAAAATAATTGAAAAATAATTGAAAAATAATTGAAAAATAATTGAAAAATAATTGAAAAATAATTGAAGAGTAGTTGAAAAATAATTGAAAAATAATTGAAAACTAATTGAAAAATAATTGAAAAATAATTGAAAAATAAATGAAACATAACTGAAAAATAATTGAAAAATAATGGAAAAATAATTGAAGAATAATTGAATAATAATTGAAAAATAATTGAAAACTAATTGAAAAATAATTGAAAAATAATTGAAAAATAATTGAAAAATAAGTGAAAAATAATTGAAACATAATTGAAAAATAGTTGAAAAGTAATTGAAAAATAATTGAAAAATAATTGAAACATAATAGAAAAATAAATGAAAAATAGTTGAAAAATAATTGAAAAATAATTGAAAAATAATTGAAAAATAATTGAAAAATAATTGAAAAGTAATTGAAAAGTAATATGAGAATAATTGAAAAATAATTAAAAAATAATTGAAAAATAATTGAAAAGTAATATAAGAATAATTGAAAAATAATTGAAAAATAATTGAAAAATAATTGAAAAATAATTGAAAAATAATTGAAAAGTAATATAAGAATAATTGAAAAATAAATGAAAAATAATTGAAAAATAATTGAAAAATAATTGAAAAATAATTGAAAAGTAATATAAGAATAATTGAAAATAATTGAAAAATAATAGAAAAAAAAATAATTGAAAACTAATTTAAAAATAATTGAAAAATAATGGAAAAATAATTGAAAAATAATTGAAAAATAATTGTAAAATAATTGAAAAATCATTGAGAAATAATTGAAGAATAGTTGAAAAATAATTGAAAAATAATTGAAAACGAATTGAAAAATAATTGAAAAATAATTGAAAAATAATTGAAAAATAATTGAAAAATAGTTGAAAAATAATTGAAAAATAATTGAAAAAAATTGGAATATAATAATTGAAAAATAATTGAAAAATAATTGAAAAATAATTGAAAAATAATTGAAAAAAAATTGAAATGTAATTGGAAAATAATTGAAAAATAATTGAAAAATAATTGAAAAATAATTGAAAAATAAGTGAAAAATAATTGAAACATAATTGAAAAATAATTGAGAAATAATTGAAAAATAATTGTAAAATTATTGAAATATAATTGAAAAATAATTGAAAAATAATTGAAAAATAATTGAAAAATAATTGAAAAGTAATTGAAAAATAATTGAAAAATAATTGAAAAATAATAGAAAAATAATTGAAAAATAGTTGAAAAATAATTGAAAAATAATTGAAAAATAATTGAAAAATAATTGAAAAATAATTGAAAAGTAATATAAGAATAATTGAAAAATAATTGAAAAATAATTGAAAAATAATTGAAAAATAATTGAAAAAAAATTGGAATATAATAATTAGAAAATAATTGAAAAATAATTGAAAAATAATTGAAAAATAATTGAAAAATAATTGAGAAATAATTGAAAAATAATTGAAAAATGATTGAAAAATAATTGAAAAGTAATTGAAAAATACTAGAAAAATAATTGAAAAATAATTGATAAATAATTGAAAAATAATTGAAAAATAATTGAAAAATGGTGGAAAAATAATTGAAAAATAATTGAAAAATAATTGAAAACTAATTGAAAAATAATTGAAAAATAATTGAAAAATAATTGAAGAATAGTTGAAAAATAATTGAAGAATAGTTAAAAATAATTGAAAAATAATTGAAAAATAATTGAAAAATAATTGAAAAATAATTGAAAAATAATTGAAAAATAATTGAAAAATAATCGAAAAATAATAGAAAAATAATTGAAAAAAAATTGAAAAATAATTGAAAAATAATTGCAAAATAATTGAAAAAGAATTGAAGAATAGTTGAAAAATAATTGAAAAATAATTGAAAAATAATTGAAAAATAATCGAAAAATAATTGAAAAATAATTAAAGAATAGTTGAAAAATAATTGATAAATAAATGAAAAATAATTGAAAACTAATTGAAAAATAATTGAAAAATAATAGAAAAATAATTGAAAAATAATAGAAAAATAATTGAAGAATAGTTGAAAAATAATTGAAAAATAAGTGAAAAATAAGTGAAAAATAATTGAAAAATAATTGAAAAATAATTGAAAAATAATTGAAGAATTGTCGAAAAATAATTGAAAAATAATTGAAAAATAATTGAAAAATAATTGAAAAATAATTGAAAAATAATTGAAAAATAATTGAAGAATAATTGAAAAATAATCGAAAAAAATGGAAAAATAATTGAAAAATAATTGAAAAATAATTGAAAAATAATTGAAAAATAATTGAAAAATAATTGAAAAATAATTGAAAAATAATTGAAAAATAATTGAAAAATAATTGAAAACTAATTGAAAAATAATTGAAAAATAATTGAAAAATAATTGAAAACTAATTGAAAAATAATTGAAAAATAATTGAAAAATAATCGAAAAATAATTGTAAAATTATTGAAAAATAATTGAAAAATAATTGAAAAAAATGAAAAATAATTGAAAAATAATTGAAAAATAATTGAGAACTAATTGAAAACTAATTGAAAAATAATTGAAAAATAATTGAAAAATAATTGAAAAATAATTGAAAACTAATTGAAAACTATTTGATAAATAATTGAAAAATAATTGAAGAATAGTTGAAAAATAATTGAAAAATAATTGAAAAATAATTGAAAAATAATTGAAAAACAATTGAAAAGTAGTTGAAAAATAATTGAAAAATAATTGAAAAATAATTGAAAAACAATTGAAAAATAGTTGAAAAATAATTGAAAAATAATTGAAAAATAATTGAAAAAGAATTGAAAAATAATTGAGAAATAATTGAAAAATAATTGAAAAATAATTGAAAAATAATTGAAGAATAATTGAAAAATAATTGAAAAATAATTGAAAAATAATTTAAAAATAATTGAAAAATAATTGAAAAATATTTGAAAAATAATTGAAAAATAATTGAAAACTAATCGAAAACTAATTGAAAAATAATTGAAAAATAATTGAAGAATAGTTGAAAAATAATTGAAAAATAATTGAAAAATAATTGAAAAATAATTGAAAAACAATTGAAAAATATATGAAAAATAATTTAAAAATAATTGAAAAATAATTGAAAAAGAATTGAAAAATAATTGAAAAATAATTGAAAAATAATTGAAAAATAATTGAAAAATAATTGAAAAATAATTGAAAAATAATTGAAAAATAATTGAAAAATAATTGAAAAATAATTGAAAAATAATTGAAAAATAATTGAAAAATAATTGAAAAATAATTGAAGAATAATTGAAAAATAATTGAAAAATAATTGAAAAATAATTGAAAAAAAATTAAAAAATAATTGAAAAATAATTGAAAAATAATGGAAAAATAATTGAAAAATAATTGAAAAATAATTGAAAAATAATTGAAAAATAATTGAAGAATAGTTGAAAAATAATTGAAAAATAATTGAAAAATTATTGAAAAGTAATTGAAAAAATTTTGAAAAATAATTGAAAAATAATTGAAGAATAGTTGAAAAATAATTTAAAAATAATTTAAAAATAATTGAAAAATAATTGAAAAATTATTGAAAAATAATTGAAAAATAATTGAAAAATAGTTGAAAAATAATTGAAAAATAATTGAAAAATAATTGAAAAGTAATTGAAAAATAATTGAAAAATAATTGAAAAATAATTGAAAAATAATTGAAAAATAATTGAAAAATAATTGAAAAATAATTGAAAAATAATTGAAGAATAGTTGAAAAATAATTGAAAAATAATTGTAAACTAATTGAAAAATAATTGAAAAATAATTGTAAAATTATTGAAATATATTTGAAAAATAATTGAAAAATAATTGAAAAATAATTGACAAATAATTGAAAAATAATTGAAAAATAATTGAAATATAATTGAACAATAATTGAAAAATAATTGAAAAATAATTGAAAAATAATTGAAAAATAATTGAAAAATAATTGAAAAATAATTGAAGAGTAGTTGAAAAATAATTGAAAAATAATTGAAAACTAATTGAAAAATAATTGAAAAATAATTGAAAAATAAATGAAACATAACTGAAAAATAATTGAAAAATAATGGAAAAATAATTGAAGAATAATTGAATAATAATTGAAAAATAATTGAAAACTAATTGAAAAATAATTGAAAAATAATTGAAAAATAATTGAAAAATAAGTGAAAAATAATTGAAACATAATTGAAAAATAGTTGAAAAGTAATTGAAAAATAATTGAAAAATAATTGAAACATAATAGAAAAATAAATGAAAAATAGTTGAAAAATAATTGAAAAATAATTGAAAAATAATTGAAAAATAATTGAAAAATAATTGAAAAGTAATTGAAAAGTAATATGAGAATAATTGAAAAATAATTAAAAAATAATTGAAAAATAATTGAAAAGTAATATAAGAATAATTGAAAAATAATTGAAAAATAATTGAAAAATAATTGAAAAATAATTGAAAAATAATTGAAAAGTAATATAAGAATAATTGAAAAATAAATGAAAAATAATTGAAAAATAATTGAAAAATAATTGAAAAATAATTGAAAAGTAATTGAAAAATAATTGAAAAATAATTGAAAAATAATTGAAAAATAATTGAAAAATAATTGAAAAATAATTGAAAAATAATTGAAAACTAATTGAAAAATAATTGAAAACTAATTGAAAAATAATTGAAAAATAATTGAAAAATATTTGAAAAATAATTGAAAAGTAATTGAAAAATAATTGAAAAATAATTGAAAAATAATTGAAAAATAATTGAAAAATAATTGAAAAATAATTGGATAATAATAATTGAAAAATAATTGAAAAATAATTAAAAAATAATTGAAAAATAATTGAAAAATAATTAAAAAATAATTGAAAAATAATTGAAAAATTATTGAAAAATAATTGAAAAATAATTGAAAAATAATTGAAAAATAATTGAAAAATAATTGAAAAAAATATAAAAATAATTGAAATATAATTGAAAAATAATTGAAAAAAAAATTTTAAAAAATTGAAAAATAATTGAAAAATAATTGAAGAATAGTTTTAAAATAATTGAAAAATAATTGAAAAATAATTGAAAAATAATTGAAAAATAATTGTAAAATTATTGAAATATAATTGAAAAATAATTGAAAAACAATTGAAAAATAATTGAAAAATATTTGAAAAATAGTTGAAAAATAATTGAAAAATAATTGAAAAATAATTGAAGAATAGTTGAAAAATAATTGAAAAATAATTGAAAAATTATTGAAAAATAATTGAAAAATTATTGAAAAATAATTGAAAAATTATTGAAAAGTAATTGAAAAATTATTGAAAAATTATTGAAAAATAATTGTAAAATTATTGAAATATAATTGAAAAATAATTGAAAAACACTTGAAAAATAATTGAAAAATAATTGAAAAGTAATTGAAAAATAATAGAAAAATAATTGAAAAATAATTGAAAAATAATTGAAAAATAATTGAAAAATAATTGAAAAGTAATTGAAAAATAATTGAAAAATAATTGAAAAATAATTGAAAAATAATTGAAAAATAATTGAAAAATAATTGAAAAATAATTGAAAAATAATTGAAAAATAATTGAAAAATAATTGAAGAATAGTTGAAAAATAATTGAAAACTAATTGAAAAATAATTGAAAAATAATTGAAAAATAATTGAAAAATAATTGCAAAATAATTGAATAATAATTGAAAAGTAATTGAAAAATAATTGAAAAATAATTGAAAAATAATTGAAAAGTAATTGAAAAATAATAGAAAAATAATTGAAGAATAGTTGAAAAATAATTGAAAAATAATTGAAAACTAATTGAAAAATAATTGAAAAATAATTGAAAAATAATTGAAAAATAATTGCAAAATAATTGAATAATAATTGAAAAGTAATTGAAAAATAATTGAAAAATAATCGAAAAACAATTGAAAAATAATTGAAAAATAATTGAAAAATAATTGAAAAATAATTGAAAAATTATTGATAAATAATTGAAAAATAATTGAAAAATAATTGAAAAATAATTGAAAAATAATTGAAAAATAATTGAAAAGTAATATAAGAATAATTGAAAAATAATTGAAAAATAATTGAACAATAATTGAAAAAGTATTGAAAAATAACTGAAATATAATTGAAAAATAATTGAAAAATAATTGAAAAATAATTGAAATATAATTGAAAAATAATTGAAAAATTATTGAAAAATAATTGAAAAATAATTGAAATATAATTGAACAATAATTGAAAAATAATTGAAAAATAATTGAAAAATAATTGAAAAATAATTGAAAAATAATTGAAAAATAATTGAAGAGTAGTTGAAAAATAATTGAAAAATAATTGAAAACTAATTGAAAAATAATTGAAAAATAATTGAAAAATAAATGAAACATAACTGAAAAATAATTGAAAAATAATGGAAAAATAATTGAAGAATAATTGAATAATAATTGAAAAATAATTGAAAACTAATTGAAAAATAATTGAAAAATAATTGTAAAATTATTGAAAAATAATTGAAAAATAATTGAAAAATAATTGAAAAATAATTGAAAAATAATTGAAAAGTAATTGAAAAATAATTGAAAAATAATTGAAAAATAATTGAAAAATAATTGAAAAATAATTGAAAAATAATTGAAAAATAATTGAAAACTAATTGAAAAATAATTGAAAACTAATTGAAAAATAATTGAAAAATAATTGAAAAATATTTGAAAAATAATTGAAAAGTAATTGAAAAATAATTGAAAAATAATTGAAAAATAATTGAAAAATAATTGAAAAATAATTGAAAAATAATTGGATAATAATAATTGAAAAATAATTGAAAAATAATTAAAAAATAATTGAAAAATAATTGAAAAATAATTAAAAAATAATTGAAAAATAATTGAAAAATTATTGAAAAATAATTGAAAAATAATTGAAAAATAATTGAAAAATAATTGAAAAATAATTGAAAAAAATATAAAAATAATTGAAATATAATTGAAAAATAATTGAAAAAAAAATTTTAAAAAATTGAAAAATAATTGAAAAATAATTGAAGAATAGTTTTAAAATAATTGAAAAATAATTGAAAAATAATTGAAAAATAATTGAAAAATAATTGAAAAATAATTGTAAAATTATTGAAATATAATTGAAAAATAATTGAAAAACAATTGAAAAATAATTGAAAAATATTTGAAAAATAGTTGAAAAATAATTGAAAAATAATTGAAAAATAATTGAAGAATAGTTGAAAAATAATTGAAAAATAATTGAAAAATTATTGAAAAATAATTGAAAAATTATTGAAAAATAATTGAAAAATTATTGAAAAGTAATTGAAAAATTATTGAAAAATTATTGAAAAATAATTGTAAAATTATTGAAATATAATTGAAAAATAATTGAAAAACACTTGAAAAATAATTGAAAAATAATTGAAAAGTAATTGAAAAATAATAGAAAAATAATTGAAAAATAATTGAAAAATAATTGAAAAATAATTGAAAAATAATTGAAAAGTAATTGAAAAATAATTGAAAAATAATTGAAAAATAATTGAAAAATAATTGAAAAATAATTGAAAAATAATTGAAAAATAATTGAAAAATAATTGAAAAATAATTGAAAAATAATTGAAGAATAGTTGAAAAATAATTGAAAACTAATTGAAAAATAATTGAAAAATAATTGAAAAATAATTGAAAAATAATTGCAAAATAATTGAATAATAATTGAAAAGTAATTGAAAAATAATTGAAAAATAATTGAAAAATAATTGAAAAGTAATTGAAAAATAATAGAAAAATAATTGAAGAATAGTTGAAAAATAATTGAAAAATAATTGAAAACTAATTGAAAAATAATTGAAAAATAATTGAAAAATAATTGAAAAATAATTGCAAAATAATTGAATAATAATTGAAAAGTAATTGAAAAATAATTGAAAAATAATCGAAAAACAATTGAAAAATAATTGAAAAATAATTGAAAAATAATTGAAAAATAATTGAAAAATTATTGATAAATAATTGAAAAATAATTGAAAAATAATTGAAAAATAATTGAAAAATAATTGAAAAATAATTGAAGAATTGTTGAAAAATAATTGAAAAATAATTGAAAAATAATTGAAAAATAATTGAAAAATAATTGAAAAATAATTGAAAAATAATTGAAGAATAGTTGAAAAATAATTGAAAAATAGTTGAAAAATAATTGAAAAATAATTGAAAAATAATTGAAAAATAATTGAAAAATAATTGAAAAATTATTGAAAAATAATAGAAATATAATTGAAAAATAATTGAAAAATAATTGAAAAATAATTGAAGAATAGTTGGAAAATAATTGATAAATAATTGAAAAATAATTGAAAACTAATTGAAAAATAATTGAAAAATAATTGAAGAATAGTTGAAAAATAATTGAAAAATAATTGAAAACTAGTTGAAAAATAATTGAAAAATAATTGAAAAATAATTGAAAAATAATTGAAAAATAATTGAAGAATTATTGAAAAATAATTGAAAAATAATTGAAAAATAATTGAAAAATAATTGAAAAATAATTGAAAAATAATTGAAGAATAGTTGAAAAATAATTGAAAAATAGTTGAAAAATAATTGAAAAATAATTGAAAAATAATTGAAAAATAATTGAAAAATAATTGAATAATAATTGAAAAATAATTGAAAAATAATTGAAAAATAATTGAAAAATAATTGAAAAATAATTTAAGAATAGTTGAGAAATAATTGAAAAATAAGTGAAAAATAATTGAAAAATAATTGAAAAATAATTGAAAAATAATTGAAAAATAATTGAAAAATAATTGAAAAATAGTTGAAAAATAATTGAAGAATAGTTGAAAAATAATTGAAAAATAATTGAAAAATAATTGAAAACTAATTGAAAAATAATTGAAAAATAATTGAAAAATAATTGAAGAATAGTTGAAAAATAATTGAAGAATAGTTGAAAAATAATTGAAAAATAATTGAAAAATAATTGAAAAATAATTGAAAAATAATTGAAAAATTATTGAAAAATAATTGAAAAATTATTGAAAAATAATAGAAAAATAATTGAAAAATAATTGAAAAATAATTGAAGAATAGTTGGAAAATAATTGATAAATAATTGAAAAATAATTGAAAACTAATTGAAAAATAATTGAAAAATAATTGAAAAAAATTGAAAAATAATTGAAAAATAATTGAAAAATAATTGAAAAATAATTGAAAAATAATTGAAAAATAATTGATAAATAATTGAAAATAGTTGAAAAATAATTGAAAAATAATTGTAAAATAATTGAAAAATAATTGACGAATAGTTGAAGAATAATTGAAGAATAGTTGAAAAATAATTGAAAAATAATTGAAAAATAATTGAAAAATAATTGAAAAATAATTGAACAATAATTGAAAAATAATTGAAAAATAGTTGAAAAATAATTGAAAAATAATTGAAAAATAATTGAAAAATAATTGAAAAATAATTGAAAAATAATTGAAAAATAATTGAAAAATAATTGAAAAATAATTGAAAAATAGTTGAAAAATAATTGAAAAGTAATTGAAAAATAATTGAAAAATAATTGAAAAATAATATGAAAAATAATTGAAAAATAATTGAAAAATAATTGAAGAATAGTTGAAGAATAATTGAAAAATAATTGAAAAATAATTGAAAAATAATTGAAAAATAATTGAAAAATAATTGAAAAATAATTGAAAAATAATTGAAAAATAATTGAAAAATAATTGAACAATAATTGAAAAATAATCGAAAAAAATGGAAAAATAATTGAAAAATAATTGAAAAAGAATTGAAAAATAATTGAAAAATAATTGAAAAATAATTGAAAAACAATTGAAAAATAATCGAAAAATAATTGAAAAATAATTGAAGAATAGTTGAAAAATAATTGATAAATAATTGAAAAATTATTGAAGAATAAATGGTAAAAATAATTGAAAAATAATTGAAAAATAAGTGAAAAATAATTGAAAAATAATTAAAATGTCAGGAGTACCAATATATGGCAGTCCGCGTACAGGTTGGCAGGGGTCTGCTGACGTCACTTCCGCCTCTTGGTTACCTACCATCTTGCCAAAGCACACGTCGTATCTTTATAACGCTTACACGATACCTTTTTATACCTTTTGACTAAGCTAATAAATAGTGCTACCACCAAGATCTCTTTTACTATAGTCTTATAATCCTAACAGGTTATGGGCCCAGTGGTCTAGTCCATATTCTTTTTGTTTTTAAAAGTAATAAAGAAGGGACATTTCGAGGTGTTTAAAAGTGAGGTTAAGCACGTGGTGTGTTACAAAGAAAAACAATAATGTCCTATAGTATTGGAAGCGTTGCAAGGATTGAGACACTCAATAAGGATAATTATGACACGTGGTGTGTCCAGATGGAAGCGCTTCTTAAGAAGAATAATGGATGGAAATATGTAAACGGAAGGATAAGTCGTCCTATGATTATTGATAATGATGCGACAACGGCAGCTGCAGCAGAAGCATGGGATGAAGAAGATCAAAAAGCTAAGTCTGATCTTATATTGTGTACTAGTCCGTCCGAATTAAAACAAATTAAAGGGTGTGAGACTGCTAGAGAAGTATGGGAAAAATTCCGTTCAATATATGCATCCCAAGGGCCAGCGAAAAAAGCGTTATTATTAAGGAGATTAACTACTCATCATATGTCTAGTGGTGATGATATCCGCGAACATATGAACAAATTTATTGAGATAGTAGTTAAGTTGGCCGAAATGGACATTAATGTACATAAGGAGTTGCAAAGTGCCATGCTGCTAAACAGTTTGCCCGAAGGGTTTGAAAATTTTAGATGTGCAATAGAGTCCAGGGACGAGATGCCGGGCTTAGATATTTTAAAGGTCAAAATTCTAGAGGAATTCGAGACGAGACATCAAAAGCGTAAAGATGACCATGGAGCGTTGGCTGTTAAACCTAAAAATTATAGAAGTAAAGAACAAATCCATACTGAAGTGGATAAAGGCCATCAAAAACCAAGGACCGCATGGAAGCCAAAGCTTAAATGCTTTAAATGTGGAAGGCTTGGACATCGTGCAGTGGAATGTTATTCAGGAGATACGAATAGAAGACCCGCAGCAAAAATTGTAAACGAACTGTATTATGCTGAAAGTTGGGCAACTAGTAATGCGTGTACGGTATATGATGATCCTGAACGAAAGTACTGGTGTTTGGATAGTGGTTGTACAACTCATCTGTGTAAAGATAAGTCAAAATTCACACAGTTACAACCATCTACTCATGAAAAATTAAATTTAGCCAGTAACGGTTCGACAAAGGTAGAGGCAAAAGGAAATGTGTGCATCCGGACAAAGTTGGACAATAATTTAAAACAAGTTAGCTTTGGAGATGCACTTTATGTTCCAGATCTGCGAGTTAATTTGATGTCCGTTGCAAAAATAACAGAGAAAGGTAATAAAGTCATTTTTGAGAAAGATGCAGCCATTGTTGTAGGTGACGATGGAAGAATCCAGTTAAAGGCAGACAGAATAGGTGATCTTTATTACATACGAGAAGAGAGAGAGGATGTAAGGCATGTAGACTGTGAGCAATCTGATGCGGCTAAAGTAAAGCTGTGGCATGAGAGGTTAGGTCATTTAAATGTGAAGGATCTAACACGTCTGATAAAAGAAGAGAAGATCCCCGAAATCAAAGTAAAAGGAGAAGTAAAAATGGATATTTGTGAAATTTGTATTCAAGGTAAGCTGCATTCTAGTCCATTTCCGAAAGAAAGCAATCGGTGTACACAATTATTGGAAATTATACATTCTGATGTATGTGGGCCCATGAGAACTGAATCCTTGGGAGGATCAAAGTTCGTGGTATCGTTTATAGATGATTACTCAAGGTGGTGTCAGATTTATTTTTGTAAAAGAAAAAGCGAAGTGTTTCAGGCTTTCCAAAAATATAAGGCGTATGCTGAGACACATACAGGACATAAGATAAAATACCTTCAGTCTGATAATGGAGGAGAATATTGCAATGTAGAATTTGACAAATTCCTTGAGTCTAATGGAATTAGAAGAAGGTTAACTGTGCCCCATACACCAGAACAAAATGGTGTTGCAGAACGAAAAAATCGGACGCTTATAGAAATGGCTAGGTGTATGCTATTGCAATCTGAGTTATCCAAGGGATTTTGGGCGGAAGCTGTGGCAACGGCCAATTATATTAGAAACAGATGTCCAACTACTAGTCTAAAGGGAAAAACTCCTTTCGAATTATGGTGCCAAAGATTACCTTGTTTTACGTATTTTAGAGCTTTTGGAATGAAAGCATATATATTAAATAAAAATCCAAGAAAAGGAAAATTGGATCCTAAGGCAAAATGTGGAACCTTCATCGGTTACTCAGAAGAGGCTAAGGCTTATAAGGTATGGATCCCTAGTGAGAGGAAAGTAGTTGTTTCCAGAGACGTGAAGGTACTAGAAGAACGACTCAATCGGAGCAATAGCGACCACGTGAAGACGAATAATTGGGATAACATGGAAATAATTCTAGAAAGCGACAATCCAGGAAACAATAATGAAGTTCACAGAAATGAAGGTGAACCAAATAACGAAGAGGATATGTCTCAATGTAGAGCACCTGGACGACCTAGGATAATTCGTACAGGGAAACGAGGACGTCCAAGAAAACTGTTTCGGCAGAAATCAAATATAATAGTTGCGGATCAGGATGTTGAAACCGCCGAAGAAAACGGTGACTATAACGTAAGTCAAGATGTATCAAGAGACACGAATGAAACTTCCAATGAAGACAACATGCATCCCCAACGTGAAGTGAATATGGTTTCACACTTGGCCAATATGGTTGAGATACCTTTGAAGGACGCATTAAACGGAAATGAAGGTATCGAGTGGAAGCAAGCGATAAAGCAAGAAATAAGGAATTTAATAAAGAATGATACTTTTAGTATAGTACAGAGACCATCGAACGAATTAGTAATTGGATGTAGGACCGTGTTATCAAATAAATACAAAGCAGATGGATCTCTGAATAAACGAAAGGCTCGAATAGTAGCAAAAGGATATGCTCAGCGTCCAGGAGTAGATTACATGGAAACTTTCGCGCCTGTTGCGAGACTAGACTCCATTAGATTGTTGATGGCTTTATCTGCTAAATTCGATATGACCATCGAACAGATAGATGTAACTAGTGCATACTTAAATGGAAGTCTCGAGGAAGAGGTTTATATGGAAAAACCTGAACTACTTCAAGAATGTTTAGAAGAGTTAATTTCCGATCAGAGTGAAGACAAGAATATCAAGAATATTGCGATGAGATTAAAAAGGGAAGCGAGTAATCAAAGCGATGGAATATGTAAGTTAAGAAAAGCTATCTACGGGTTGCGGCAAGCTGGAAGACAATGGCACGAGTTGCTCAGTCGTAAGCTGAAGAGCCTTGGACTTCTACCGACCGTTGCTGATCCATGTGTGTACCACGGTCAACGTGGAAATCAAACATTGTATATGATTATTTATGTTGACGATATGTTAATCGTATCCTCTAATCGCAAATGGATCAAACAAGTCAAGGACGAATTACAAAAGGAATTTGATATTAAAGATCTTGGACCTGTACAGTATTGTTTAGGAATTGAAATTAATCGAGACTCCAACAATATCTATTTGACGCAGAGAAGATACATTCTCGATATGCTTAAACGTTATGGAATGGAAAATTGTAATTCGGTATCCACTCCGATGGATAAGGATGTAATTTTCAGCAAAGGCAGCAAGGATGCAGGCAATAAGGGGAGGCCATATCGTGAGTTAATTGGTGGCCTGATGTACTTAGCAATAGCGACAAGGCCTGATATCAATCATGCAGTCAGTATATTGGCTCAATTTAACGACTGTCATGAAGATGCGCACTGGGTAGCGGCTAAAAGAATACTAAGGTATCTAAAGGGGACTGTTGATTATAGTCTTAATTACCAGAAGTCGGATGATAGCATCGAAGGTCACGTGGATGCTGATTGGGGAAGGTGCAAAATCGATAGAAGATCAGTCACTGGATACGTATTTACCTTATGTAGAGGAGCGATAACTTGGAAATCGCAAAAGCAAAGAACCGTTGCTCTATCATCAACAGAAGCGGAGTATATGGCGTTAGCGGAATGTGCAAAGGGGGCTGTATATTTAAATGAGTTCATAAAGGAGCTGGGTTTTCATGATTTGACCGGAATTACAATGCACAATGATAATCTTGGCGCACAGTTGTTGGCAGAAAATCCAATAGTTCATCCAAGAACCAAGCATATTGATATTCGATACCATTTCATTCGTGAGGTTTTGAAAAGAGGAGATGTTCGTTTGGAGCATACATCTACAGATGAAATGGTTGCTGATGCATTGACGAAGCCTGTAGCTGTGGTCAAACACCAATTTTGTATTAATTCAATGGGTTTGAAATAACGTTGTTTCACATCTTGTTTTGTTCAAGGTTACACACAGTTTACACGCGAATTGAGGGGAGGTGTCAGGAGTACCAATATATGGCAGTCCGCGTACAGGTTGGCAGGGGTCTGCTGACGTCACTTCCGCCTCTTGGTTACCTACCATCTTGCCAAAGCACACGTCGTATCTTTATAACGCTTACACGATACCTTTTTATACCTTTTGACTAAGCTAATAAATAGTGCTACCACCAAGATCTCTTTTACTATAGTCTTATAATCCTAACATAAAAAATAGTTGAAAAATAATTGAAAAATAATTGAAAAATATTTGAAAAATAATTGAAAAATAATTGAAAAATAATTGAAAAATAATTGAAAAATTGTTGAAAAATAGTTGAAAAAGAATTGAAAAAGAATTGAAAAATAATTGAAAAATAATTTAAAAATAATTGAAAAATAGTTGAAAAATAATTGAAAAATAATTGAAAAATAATCGAACAAAAATTGAAAAATAATTGAAAAATAATTGAAAAATAATTTAATAATAATTGAAAAATAATTGACAAATAATTTAAAAATAATTTAAAAATAATTGAAAAATAATTGAAAAATAATTGAAAATAATTTAATAATAATTGAAAAATAATTGACAAATAATTGAAAAATAATCGAAAAAAATGAAAAATAATTGAAAAATAATTGAAAATAATTTAATAATAATTAAAAATAATTGAAAAATAATTGAAAAATAATTGAAAAATAATCGAACAAAAATTGAAAAATAATTGAAAAATAATTGAAAAATAATTTAATAATAATTGAAAAATAATTGAAAAATAATTGAAAAATAATTGAAAAATAATTGAAAAATAATTGAAAAATAATCGAAAAAAATTGAAAAATAATTGAAAAATAATTGAAAATAATTTAATAATAATTGAAAACTAATTGACAAATAATTGAAAAATAATCGAAAAAAATGAAAAATAATTGAAAAATAATTGAAAATAATTTAATAATAATTAAAAATAATTCACAAATAATTGAAAAATAATTGAAAAATAATTGAAAAATAATTGAAAAAATTGAAAAATAATTGAAAAATAATTGAAAATAATTTAATAATAATTGAAAAATAATTGACAAATAATTGAAAAATAATTGAAAAACAATTGAAAAATAATTGACAAATAATTGAAAAATAATTGTGTGATGTCCCACCAAATTTTCGCGCAATATTATCCTAGAGATCAAAGCTTACTATCAAAATCACTCCACCAAAGCTCCTCAAAATCAACCATTTAACCCTTTGTCCCCGACCACTGACCGCCTTGACGATGTACCTTAGCGGTCCCCATCTCATGACGATTGGTACGAAACCTCCTTCAATTATTCGCCCTACGAGGCACAAACTCCCCCTATTACAAAATCTAAACAAGTCCCTCGTCCCAAAAACCTCCTAAATCGAGACCACGTCTCACCCCTCCCCTAAGACCCTCCAAATCAAAACCACGATCACCCCTTTCCCATTAAAACTCTTAAAATCCATCCAAGGAGGCGAGCATCTCCAAACCACGTGTATAAAAACCCCGGAAGACAAAATTCCCTTGTCTTCCAATTCTAAATATAGACCGACCTTTGGTCCTTGCAAAAACCCCGGAAATGCTACCGCGGCACGTGTCAATATAGGCCAAGGTTGCATACTGCAACCGCCCTTCGCCCCTAACAATCTTTTGATTTTACATAAATACGAGGACCCAAGAGGTCCTCGTCCTCTTCTACGGAAACTTTTCGACACGCTCTTCTACGGAAACTTTTCGACAAACTCTTCAACGGAAAATCTCCTGTGGAGCAACAAGTATTTCTAACGTTAAAATCAGTGTTCTACGAAACGATTATCTACGGCAGCTACTGTAAGCTATTATCACTATTATTAATAACATTGTATATCACCCACATCCCATATTACTATTCTTATTTGCTTTTCGTATTAATCATCTTATTAACGCTCATTGCGATCATACTATTTGCTTGTTAACGCTTATTGCAACCATTTTATTTGTCTTATTAACGCATACTGCGATCACTTCATTTGTCTTGTCAACGCTAAAAGCTTATTACATACTATTTTACTATCTTTTATTGTATTTCACGTCCATACATAAACCTTAAACTGTATATATATATATTTATAAATGTCATACGCTAACAACCATCGCTTACTGCACCATTAACGCAGTACATGGTAAACATTCATGTTTAACTGAATAAACGGATATTTAAATCACCCGTCAAGTCATTGTGTTAATCTTTCGGCTACGAAGATCCCAAACATAACGGACCGCTGCAACAGCTGATCTCGGTTCGCGAGCTCGAGTGTTCTCAGTGTTTACAAACGTTCTTCTGCATAGCCTACGTATAGCCGTAAATCTAGACGTATTTCGCAGAAACGTTACATTCGGCTTTCTTATATTCATGCAACGGTAAATCCGATTACCGCACCTCAGTAAAAACTACAAGTGATCTAACGGGTGTCTCCTCAGTGTATCTATATCCTAAACTTCCCTCTACCCCAGCGTGTAGGATTCAAGATCCTCGCCTAAACCTCCCTCTACCCCAGCGTGCAGGATTCAAGATCCTCGCCTACTTTCCTTCCAACCCAGCGTGCAGGATTCAAGATCCTCGCCTACTTTCCTCTCAAACCAGCGTGCCGGATTCAAGATCCTCGCCTACTTTCTTTTCAACCCAGCGTGCAGGATTCAAGATCCTCGCCTACTTTCCTTTCAACCCAGCGTGCAGCATTCAAGATCCTCGCCTACTTTCCTTTCAAACCAGCGTGCAGGATTCAAGATCCTCGCCTAAAATTCCCTCTAAATCAGCGTGCAGGATCCAAGATCCTCGCCTAAAATTCCCTCATCCCCAGCGTGCAGGATTCAAGATCCTCGCCTGGACTCCCAAAAATCCCCCTATGTCATTGTTCCCCTAAGACCTACACCCGGGACGTGACAATTGAAAAACAATTGAAAAATAATTGAAAAATAGTTGAAAAATAATCGAAAAAAATTGAAAAATAATTGAAAAATAATTTAAAAATAATTGAAAACTAATCGAAAAATAATTGAAAAATAATCGAAAAATAATTGAAAAATAATTTAAATATAATTGAAATATAATTGAAAAATAATTGAAAAATAATTGAAAAATAATTGAAAAATAATTGAAAAAAAATTAAAAAATAATTGGAAGATAATTGAAAAATAATTGAAAAATAATTGAAAAATAATCGAAAAATAATTGAAAAATAGTTGGATAATAATAATTGAATAATAATTGAAAAATAATCGAAAAATAATTGAAGAATAGTTGAAAAATAATTGAAAAATAATTGAAAAATAATTGAAAAATAATCGAAAGAAATTGAAAAATAATTAAAAAATAATTGAAAAATAATTTAATAATAATTTAATAATAATTGAAACGTAATTGACAAATAATTGAAAAATAATTGAAAAATAATTGAAAAATTATTGAAAAATAGTTGAAAAATTATTGAAAAATAATTGAAAAATAATTGAAGAATAGTTGAAAAATAATTGAAAAATAATTGAGAAATAATTGAAAAAGAATTGAAAACTAATTGAAAAAGAATTGAAAAATAATTGAAAAATAATTGAAAAATAATCGAAAAATAATTAAAAAATAATTGAAGAATAGTTGAAAAATAATTGAAAACTAATTGAAAAATAATTGAAAAATAATTGAAAAATAATTGAAGAATAGTTGAAAAATAATTGAAAAATAAGTTAAAAATAATTGAAAAATAATTGAAAAATAATTGAAAAATAATAGAAAAATAATTCAAAAAAAAATTAAAAAATAATTGAAAAATAATTGAAAAATAATTGAAGAATAGTTGAAAAATAATTGAAGAATAGTTGAAAAATAATTGAAAAATAATTGAAAAATAATTGAAAAATAATTGAAAAATAATTGAACAATAATTGAAAAATAATTAAAAATAGTAGAAAAATAATTGAAAAATAATTGAAAAATAATTGAACAATAATTGAAAAATAATTAAAAATAGTAGAAAAATAATTGAAAAATAATTGAAAAATAATTGAAAACTAATTGAAAAATAAATGGTAAAAATAATTGAAAAATAATTGAAAAAATATTGAAAAATAAATGGTAAAAATAATTGAAAAATAATTGAAAAGTAATTGAAAAATAATTGAAAAATAATTGAAAAATAATTGAAAAATAATTAAAAAATAATAGAAAAATAATTGAAAAATATTTGAAAAATATTTGAAAAATATTTGAAAAATAATTGAAAAATAATATGAAAAATAATTGAAAAATAATTGAAAAATAATTGAAGAATAGTTGAAAACTAATTGAAAAATAATTGAAAAATAATTGAAAAATAATTGAACAATAATTGAAAAATAATTGAAAAATAGTTGAAAAATAATTGAAAAATAATTGAAAAATAATTGAAAAATAATTGAAAAATAATTGAAAAATAATTGAAAAATAATTGAAAAATAATTGAAAAATAATTGAAAAATAGTTGAAAAATAATTGAAAAGTAATTGAAAAATAATTGAAAAAAATTTGAAAAATAATTGAAAAATAATAGAAAAATAATTGAAAAATAATTGAAAAATAATTGAAGAATAGTTGAAAAATAATTGAAAAATAATTGAAAAATAATTGAAAAATAATAGAAAAATAATTGAAAAAAATGAAAATAAATTGACAAATAATTGTAAAATAATTGAAAAATAATTTAAGAATAGTTGAAAAATAATTGAAAAATAATTGAATAATAATTGAAAACTAATTGAAAAATAATTGAAAAATAATTGAAACATAATTGAAGAATAGTTTAAAAATAATTGAAGAATAGTTGAAAAATAATTGAAAAATAATTGAGAAATAATTGAAAAAGAATTGAAAACTAATTGAAAAAGAATTGAAAAATAATTGAAAAATAATTTTAAATAATCGAAAAATAATTGAAAAATAATTGAAGAATAGTTGAAAAATAATTGATAAATAATTGAAAAATAGTTGAAAAATAATTGAAAAATATTTGAAAAATAATTGAAAAATAATTGAAAAAAAAATTGAAAAGAAATTGAAAAATAATTGAAAAATAATTGAAAAATAATTGAAAAATAATTAAAAAATAATAGAAAAATAATTGAAAAACATTTGAAAAATATTTGAAAAATATTTGAAAAATAATTGAAAAATAATATGAAAAATAATTGAAAAATAATTGAAAAATAATTGAAGAATAGTTGAAAACTAATTGAAAAATAATTGAAAAATAGTTGAAAAATAATTGAAAAATAATCGAAAAAAATGGAAAAATAATTGAAAAATAATTGAAAAAGAATTGAAAAATAATTGAAAAGTAATTGAAAAATAATTGAAAAACAATTGAAAAATAATCGAAAAATAATTGAAAAATAATTGAAGAATAGTTGAAAAATAATTGATAAATAATTGAAAAATTATTGAAGAATAAATGGTAAAAATAATTGAAAAATAATTGAAAAAATATTAAAAAATAAATGGTAAAAATAATTGAAAAATAATTGAAAAGTAATTGAAAAATAATTGAAAAATTATTGAAAAATAGTTGAAAAATAACTGAAAAATAATTGAAAATTAATTAAAAAATAATAGAAAAATAATTGAAAACTATTTGAAAAATATTTGAAAAATATTTGAAAAATAATTGAAAAATAATATGAAAAATAATTGAAAAATAATTGAAAAGTAATTGAAGAATAGTTGAAGAATAATTGAAAAATAATTGAAAAATAATTGAAAAATAATTGAAAAATAATTGAAAAATAATTGAAAAATAATTGAAAAATAATTGAAAAATAATTGAAAAATAATTGAAAAATAGTTGAAAAATAATTGAAAAATAATTGAAAAATAATTGAAATATAATTGAAAAATAATTGAAAAATAATTGAACAATAATTGAAAAATAATTGAAAAATAATTGAAGAATAGTTGAAAAATAATTGAAAAATAAGTGAAAAATAAGTGAAAAATAATTGAAAAATAATTGAAAAATTATTGAAAAATAATTGAAAAATAATTGAAAAATAATTGAAAAATAGTTGAAAAATAATTGAAAAATAATTGAAAAATAATTGAAAAATAATTGAAGAATAGTTGAAAAATAATTGAAGAATAGTTGAAAAATAATTGAAAAATAATTGAAAAATAATTGAAAAATAATTGAAAAATAATTGAACAATAATTGAAAAATAATTGAAAAATAGTTGAAAAATAATTGAAAAATAATTGAAAAATAATTGAAAAATAATTGAAAAATAATTGAAAAATAATTGAAAAATAATTGAAAAATAATTGAAAAATAATTGAAAAATAGTTGAAAAATAATTGAAAAGTAATTGAAAAATAATTGAAAAATAATTGAAAAAAATTTGAAAAATAATTGAAAAATAATAGAAAAATAATTGAAAAATAATTGAAAAATAATTGAAGAATAGTTGAAAAATAATTGAAAAATAATTGAAAAATAATTGAAAAATAATAGAAAAATAATTGAAAAAAAATGAAAAAAATTGACAAATAATTGTAAAATAATTGAAAAATAATTTAAGAATAGTTGAAAAATAATTGAAAAATAATTGAATAATAATTGAAAACTAATTGAAAAATAATTGAAAAATAATTGAAACATAATTGAAGAATAGTTTAAAAATAATTGAAGAATAGTTGAAAAATAATTGAAAAATAATTGAGAAATAATTGAAAAAGAATTGAAAACTAATTGAAAAAGAATTGAAAAATAATTGAAAAATAATTTTAAATAATCGAAAAATAATTGAAAAATAATTGAATAATAGTTGAAAAATAATTGATAAATAATTGAAAAATAGTTGAAAAATAATTGAAAAATATTTGAAAAATAATTGAAAAATAATTGAAAAAAAAATTGAAAAGAAATTGAAAAATAATTGAAAAATAATTGAAAAATAATTGAAAAATAATTAAAAAATAATAGAAAAATAATTGAAAAACATTTGAAAAATATTTGAAAAATATTTGAAAAATAATTGAAAAATAATATGAAAAATAATTGAAAAATAATTGAAAAATAATTGAAGAATAGTTGAAAACTAATTGAAAAATAATTGAAAAATAGTTGAAAAATAATTGAAAAATAATCGAAAAAAATGGAAAAATAATTGAAAAATAATTGAAAAAGAATTGAAAAATAATTGAAAAGTAATTGAAAAATAATTGAAAAACAATTGAAAAATAATCGAAAAATAATTGAAAAATAATTGAAGAATAGTTGAAAAATAATTGATAAATAATTGAAAAATTATTGAAGAATAAATGGTAAAAATAATTGAAAAATAATTGAAAAAATATTAAAAAATAAATGGTAAAAATAATTGAAAAATAATTGAAAAGTAATTGAAAAATAATTGAAAAATTATTGAAAAATAGTTGAAAAATAACTGAAAAATAATTGAAAATTAATTAAAAAATAATAGAAAAATAATTGAAAACTATTTGAAAAATATTTGAAAAATATTTGAAAAATAATTGAAAAATAATATGAAAAATAATTGAAAAATAATTGAAAAGTAATTGAAGAATAGTTGAAGAATAATTGAAAAATAATTGAAAAATAATTGAAAAATAATTGAAAAATAATTGAAAAATAATTGAAAAATAATTGAAAAATAATTGAAAAATAATTGAAAAATAATTGAAAAATAGTTGAAAAATAATTGAAAAATAATTGAAAAATAATTGAAAAATAATTGAAAAATAATTGAAAAATAATTGAACAATAATTGAAAAATAATTGAAAAATAATTGAAGAATAGTTGAAAAATAATTGAAAAATAAGTGAAAAATAAGTGAAAAATAATTGAAAAATAATTGAAAAATAATTGAAAAATAATTGAAAAATAATTGAAAAATAATTGAAAAATAGTTGAAAAATAATTGAAAAATAATTGAAAAATAATTGAAAAATAATTGAAGAATAGTTGAAAAATAATTGAAGAATAGTTGAAAAATAATTGAAAAATAATTGAAAAATAATTGAAAAATAATTGAAAAATAATTGAACAATAATTGAAAAATAATTGAAAAATAGTTGAAAAATAATTGAAAAATAATTGAAAAATAATTGAAAAATAATTGAAAAATAATTGAAAAATAATTGAAAAATAATTGAAAAATAATTGAAAAATAATTGAAAAATAATTGAAAAATAGTTGAAAAATAATTGAAAAGTAATTGAAAAATAATTGAAAAATAATTGAAAAAAATTTGAAAAATAATTGAAAAATAATAGAAAAATAATTGAAAAATAATTGAAAAATAATTGAAGAATAGTTGAAAAATAATTGAAAAATAATTGAAAAATAATTGAAAAATAATAGAAAAATAATTGAAAAAAAATGAAAAAAATTGACAAATAATTGTAAAATAATTGAAAAATAATTTAAGAATAGTTGAAAAATAATTGAAAAATAATTGAATAATAATTGAAAACTAATTGAAAAATAATTGAAAAATAATTGAAACATAATTGAAGAATAGTTTAAAAATAATTGAAGAATAGTTGAAAAATAATTGAAAAATAATTGAGAAATAATTGAAAAAGAATTGAAAACTAATTGAAAAAGAATTGAAAAATAATTGAAAAATAATTTTAAATAATCGAAAAATAATTGAAAAATAATTGAATAATAGTTGAAAAATAATTGATAAATAATTGAAAAATAGTTGAAAAATAATTGAAAAATATTTGAAAAATAATTGAAAAATAATTGAAAAAAAAATTGAAAAGAAATTGAAAAATAATTGTAAAATAATTGAAAAATAATTGAAGAATAGTTGAAAAATAATTGAAAAATAATTGAAAAATAATTGAAAAATAATTGAAAAATAATTGAAAAATAATTGAAAAATAATTGAAAAATAATTGAAAAATAATTGAAAAATTATTGAAAAACAATTGAAAAATAATTGAAGAATAGTTGAAAAATAATTGAAAAATAATTGAAAGCTAATTGAAAAATAATTGAAAAATAATGGAAAAATAATTGAAAAGTAATTGAAAAATAATTGAAGAATACTTGAAAAATAATTGAAAAATAATTGAAAAATAATTGAAAAATAATATATGAATAATTGAAAAATAATTGAAAAATAATTGAAAAATAATTGAAAAAAATTTGAAAAATAATTGAAAAATAATAGAAAAATAATTGAAAAATAATTGAAAAATAATTGAAGAATAGTTGAAAAATAATTGAAAAATAATTGAAAAATAATTGAAAAATAATTGAAACATAATTGAAAAATAATTGAAAAAAATTGAAAAATAATTGAAAAATAATTTAAAAATAATTGAAAACTAATCGAAAAATAATTGAAAAATAATCGAAAAATAATTGAAAAATAATTTAAATATAATTGAAATATAATTGAAAAATAATTGAAAAATAATTGAAAAATAATTGAAAAATAATTAAAAAATAATTGAAAAATAATTTAATAATAATTTAATAATAATTGAAACGTAATTGACAAATAATTGAAAAATAATTGAAAAATAATTGAAAAATTATTGAAAAATAGTTGAAAAATTATTGAAAAATAATTGAAAAATAATTGAAGAATAGTTGAAAAATAATTGAAAAATTATTGAGAAATAATTGAAAAAGAATTGAAAACTAATTGAAAAAGAATTGAAAAATAATTGAAAAATAATGGAAAAATAATTGAAAACTAATTGAAAAATAATTGAAAAATAATTGAAACATAATTGAAGAATAGTTTAAAAATAATTGAAGAATAGTTGAAAAATAATTGAAAAATAATTGAGAAATAATTGAAAAAGAATTGAAAACTAATTGAAAAAGAATTGAAAAATAATTGAAAAATAATTTTAAATAATCGAAAAATAATTGAAAAATAATTGAATAATAGTTGAAAAATAATTGATAAATAATTGAAAAATAGTTGAAAAATAATTGAAAAATATTTGAAAAATAATTGAAAAATATTTGAAAAAAAAATTGAAAAGAAATTGAAAAATAATTGTAAAATAATTGAAAAATAATTGAAGAATAGTTGAAAAATAATTGAAAAATAATTGAAAAATAATTGAAAAATAATTGAAAAATAATTGAAAAATAATTGAAAAATAATTGAAAAATAATTGAAAAATTATTGAAAAACAATTGAAAAATAATTGAAGAATAGTTGAAAAATAATTGAAAAATAATTGAAAGCTAATTGAAAAATAATTGAAAAATAATGGAAAAATAATTGAAAAGTAATTGAAAAATAATTGAAGAATACTTGAAAAATAATTGAAAAATAGTTGAAAAATAATTGAAAAGTAATTGAAAAATAATTGAAAAATAATTGAAAAATAATTGAAAAATAATTGAAAAAAATTTGAAAAATAATTGAAAAATAATAGAAAAATAATTGAAAAATAATTGAAAAATAATTGAAGAATAGTTGAAAAATAATTGAAAAATAATTGAAAAATAATTGAAAAATAATTGAAAAATAATTGAAAAATAATTGAAAAAAATTGAAAAATAATTGAAAAATAATTTAAAAATAATTGAAAACTAATCGAAAAATAATTGAAAAATAATCGAAAAATAATTGAAAAATAATTTAAATATAATTGAAATATAATTGAAAAATAATTGAAAAATAATTGAAAAATAATTGAAAAATAATTGAAAAATAATTGAAAAAAAATTAAAAAATAATTGGAAGATAATTGAAAAATAATTGAAAAATAATTGAAAAATAATTGAAAAATAATTGAAAAATAGTTGGATAATAATAATTGAATAATAATTGAAAAATAATCGAAAAATAATTGAAGAATAGTTGAAAAATAATTGAAAAATAATTGAAAAATAATTGAAAAATAATCGAAAGAAATTGAAAAATAATTAAAAAATAATTGAAAAATAATTTAATAATAATTTAATAATAATTGAAACGTAATTGACAAATAATTGAAAAATAATTGAAAAATAATTGAAAAATTATTGAAAAATAGTTGAAAAATTATTGAAAAATAATTGAAAAATAATTGAAGAATAGTTGAAAAATAATTGAAAAATTATTGAGAAATAATTGAAAAAGAATTGAAAACTAATTGAAAAAGAATTGAAAAATAATTGAAAAATAATTGAAAAATAATCGAAAAATAATTAAAAAATAATTGAAGAATAGTTGAAAAATAATTGAAAACTAATTGAAAAATAATTGAAAAATAATTGAAAAATAATTGAAGAATAGTTGAAAAATAATTGAAAAATAAGTTAAAAATAATTGAAAAATAATTGAAAAATAATTGAAAAATAGTTGAAAAATAATTGAAAAATAATTGAAAAATAATTGAAAAATAATTGAAAAAAATTTGAAAAATAATTGAAAAATAATAGAAAAATAATTGAAAAATAATTGAAAAATAATTGAAGAATAGTTGAAAAATAATTGAAAAATAATTGAAAAATAATTGAAAAATAATTGAAAAATAATTGAAAAATAATTGAAAAATAATTGAAAAATAATTGAAAAATAATTGAAAAATAATTGAAAAATAATTGAAAAATAATAGAAAAATAATTAAAAAAAAAATTAAAAAATAATTGAAAAATAATTGAAAAATAATTGAAGAATAGTTGAAAAATAATTTAAGAAAAGTTGAAAAATAATTGAAAAATAATTGAAAAATAATTGAAAAATAATTGAACAATAATTGAAAAATAATTAAAAATAGTAGAAAAATAATTGAAAAATAATTGAAAAATAATTGAACAATAATTGAAAAATAATTAAAAATAGTAGAAAAATAATTGAAAAATAATTGAAAAATAATTGAAAACTAATTGAAAAATAAATGGTAAAAATAATTGAAAAATAATTGAAAAAATATTGAAAAATAAATGGTAAAAATAATTGAAAAATAATTGAAAAGTAATTGAAAAATAATTGAAAAATAATTGAAAAATAATTGAAAAATAATTAAAAAATAATAGAAAAATAATTGAAAAATATTTGAAAAATATTTGAAAAATATTTGAAAAATAATTGAAAAATAATATGAAAAATAATTGAAAAATAATTGAAAAATAATTGAAGAATAATTGAAAAATAATTGGAAAATAATTGAAAAATAATTGAAAAATAATTGAAAAATAATTGAAAAATAATTTAAACATAATTGAAGAATAGTTGAAAAATAATTGAAGAATAGTTGAAAAATAATTGAAAAATAATTGAGAAATAATTGAAAAAGAATTGAAAATTAATTGAAAAAGAATTGAAAAATAATTGAAAAATAATTTTAAATAATCGAAAAATAATTGAAAAATAATTGAAGAATAGTTGAAAAATAATTGATAAATAATTGAAAAATAGTTGAAAAATAATTGAAAAATATTTGAAAAATAATTGAAAAATAATTGAAAAAAAAATTGAAAAGAAATTGAAAAATAATTGTAAAATAATTGAAAAATAATTGAAGTATAGTTGGAAAATAATTGAAAAATAATTGAAAAATAATTGAAAAATAATTGAAAACTAATTGAAAAATAAATGGTAAAAATAATTGAAAAATAATTGAAAAAATATTGAAAAATAAATGGTAAAAATAATTGAAAAATAATTGAAAAGTAATTGAAAAATAATTGAAAAATAATTGAAAAATAAATGAATAATATTTGAAAAATAATTGATAAAAAATTGAAAAATAATTGAAAAATAATTGAAAACTAATTGAAAAATAATTGAAAAATAATTGAAAAATAATTGAAAAATAATTGAATAATAGTTGAAAAATAATTGAAAAATAATTGAAAAATAATTGTAAAATAATTGAAAAATCATTATGATTAATTGAAAAATAATTGAAAAATAATTGAAAAATAATTGAAAAATAATTGAAAAATAATTGAAAAATAATTGAAGAATAGTTGAAAAATAATTGAAAAATAATTGAAAAATAATTGTAAAATAATTGAAAAATAATTGAAAAATAATTGAAAAATCATTATGATTAATTGAAAAATAATTGAAAAATAATTGAAAAATAATCGAAAAATAATTGAAAAATAATCGAAAAATAATTGAAAAATAATTGAAGAATAGTTGAAAAATACTTGATAAATAATTGAAAAATAATTAAAAACTAATTGAAAAATAACTGAAAACTAATTGAAAAATAATTGAAAAATAATTGAAAATTAATTGAAGAATAGTTGAAAAATAATTGAAAAATAAGTGAAAAATAATTGAAAAATAATTGAAAAATAATTGAAAAATAGTTGAAAAATAATTGAAAAATAATTGAAAAATAATTGAAAACTAATTGAAAAATAATTGAAAAATAATCGAAAAAAATTAAAAAATAATTGAAGAATAGTTGAAAAATAATTGAAAAATAATTGAAAAATAATCGAAAAAAATTGAAAAATAATTAAAAAATAATTGAAAAATAATTTAATAATAATTTAATAATAATTGAAACATAATTGACAAATATAAAAACCAAAAAGTGATATCAGCGCGTAGGTTCGGTCATGTAAACATTTAAATAAAAGCTATTTTGCAATAATTATAATTCGACGTTTCGGTCTATGGTTTAGACCATTTTCAAGAAAGTTATTGAAGAATAATGCGTTTGCTTTTATACGTTAAACACGTTATCGAGGACGTGCACCTAGTTAGTCGGTTGGAGCGTGACTGAGGTAAATAGTATACAAAAGCGAGAACATCCGAAGGGTACAGAGGAATACCGGTCATAAACAAAGTCAAAAGTGAAACTGTTAATAATTATTGTTTGAATCGATTTTTTGAGCACTGTTTGTTGATCATAATTTAATTTAAAATTTTTTTGCTTGTTTTAATTTAATTAAAATGAAGGGAATTTGATTTAAAGTTTTATTCAATTTATAAAGAAAAGAATTTTTAGCCAAAACAACATTACCAATTCATACCACCAATTATTATATATGTGGTAAAGCATCATTCACGAAGTAAAAGAGCAAATTACATATGTGAAACACTGATACATTAATTTCACATATGTAATTTGCTCTTTTACTTCGTGAATGATGCTTTACCACATATATAATAATTGGTGGTATGAATTGGTAATGTTGTTTTGGCTAAAAATTCTTTTCTTTATAAATTGAATAAAACTTTAAATCAAATTCCCTTCATTTTAATTAAATTAAAACAAGCAAAAAAATTTTAAATTAAATTATGATCAACAAACAGTGCTCAAAAAATCGATTCAAACAATAATTATTAACAGTTTCACTTTTGACTTTGTTTATGACCGTTATTCCTCTGTACCCTTCGGATGTTCTCGCTTTTGTATACTATTTACCTCAGTCACGCTCCAACCGACTAACTAGGTGCACGTCCTCGATAACGTGTTTAACGTATAAAAGCAAACGCATTATTCTTCAATAACTTTCTTGAAAATGGTCTAAACCATAGACCGAAACGTCGAATTATAATTATTGCAAAATAGCTTTTATTTAAATGTTTACATGACCGAACCTACGCGCTGATATCACTTTTTGGTTTTTATATTCTAAAAATACGGTCGAAATTCTAAGTCTTTATATAATTGACAAATAATTGAAAAATAATTGAAAAATAATTGAAAAATAATTAAAAATAGTTGAAAAACTATTGAATAATAATTGAAAAATAATTGAAAAATAATTGAAAAATAATTGAAGAATAGTTGAAAAATAATTGAAAAATAATTTTAAAATAATTTAAGAATATTTGAAAAATAATTGATAAATAATTGAAAAATAATTGAAAACTAATTGAAAAATAATTGAAAAATAATCGAAAAATAATTGAAGAACAGTTGAAAAATAATTGAAAAATAATTGAAAAATAATCGAAAAATAATTGAAAACTATTTGAAAAATAATTGAAAAATAATTGAAAAATAATTGAAAAATAATTGAAAAATAATTGAAAAATAATTGAAAAATAATAGAAAAATAATTCAAAAAAAAATTAAAAAATAATTGAAAAATAATTGAAAAATAATTGAAGAATAGTTGAAAAATAATTTAAGAAAAGTTGAAAAATAATTGAAAAATAATTGAAAAATAATTGAAAAATAATTGAACAATAATTGAAAAATAATTAAAAATAGTAGAAAAATAATTGAAAAATAATTGAAAAATAATTGAACAATAATTGAAAAATAATTAAAAATAGTAGAAAAATAATTGAAAAATAATTGAAAAATAATTGAAAACTAATTGAAAAATAAATGGTAAAAATAATTGAAAAATAATTGAAAAAATATTGAAAAATAAATGGTAAAAATAATTGAAAAATAATTGAAAAGTAATTGAAAAATAATTGAAAAATAATTGAAAAATAATTGAAAAATAATTAAAAAATAATAGAAAAATAATTGAAAAATATTTGAAAAATATTTGAAAAATATTTGAAAAATAATTGAAAAATAATATGAAAAATAATTGAAAAATAATTGAAAAATAATTGAAGAATAGTTGAAAACTAATTGAAAAATAATTGAAAAATAATTGAAAAATAATTGAAAAATAATAGAAAAATAATTGAAAAAAATGAAAAAAATTGACAAATAATTGTAAAATAATTGAAAAATAATTTGAGAATAGTTGAAAAATAATTGAAAAATAATTGAATAATAATTGAAAACTAATTGAAAAATAATTGAAAAATAATTGAAACATAATTGAAGAATAGTTGAAAAATAATTGAAGAATAGTTGAAAAATAATTGAAAAATAATTGAGAAATAATTGAAAAAGAATTGAAAATTAATTGAAAAAGAATTGAAAAATAATTGAAAAATAATTTTAAATAATCGAAAAATAATTGAAAAATAATTGAAGAATAGTTGAAAAATAATTGATAAATAATTGAAAAATAGTTGAAAAATAATTGAAAAATATTTGAAAAATAATTGAAAAATAATTGAAAAAAAAATTGAAAAGAAATTGAAAAATAATTGTAAAATAATTGAAAAATAATTGAAGTATAGTTGAAAAATAATTGAAAAATAATTGAAAAATAATTGAAAAATAATTGAGAAATAATTGAAAAAGAATTGAAAACTAATTGAAAAAGAATTGAAAAATAATTGAAAAATAATTTTAAATAATCGAAAAATAATTGAAAAATAATTGAAGAATAGTTGAAAAATAATTGATAAATAATTGAAAAATAGTTGAAAAATAATTGAAAAATATTTGAAAAATAATTGAAAAATAATTGAAAAAAAAATTGAAAAGAAATTGAAAAATAATTGTAAAATAATTGAAAAATAATTGAAGAATAGTTGAAAAATAATTGAAAAATAATTGAAAAATAATTGAAAAATAATAGAAAACTAATTGAAAAATAAATGGTAAAAATAATTGAAAAATAATTGAAAAATTATTGAAAAATAAATGGTAAAAATAATTGAAAAATAATTGAAAAGTAATTGAAAAATAATTGAAAAATTATTGAAAAATAATTGAAAAATAATTGAAAAATGATTGAAAAATAATTGAAAAATAATTGAAAAATAATTGAATAATAATTGAAAAATAATTGAAAAATAATTGGAAAGTAATATAAGAATAATTGAAAAATAATTGAAAAATAATTGAAAAAAAAAATGAAAACTAATTTAAAAATAATTGAAAAATAATTGTAAAATAATTGAAAAATTATTGAAAAATAATTGAAAAATAATTGAAAAATAATTGAAGAATAGTTGAAAAATAATTGAAAAATAATTGAAAAATAATTGAAAAATAATTGAAAAATAAATGAAAAATAATTGAATAATAATTAAAAAATAGTTGAAAAATAATTGAAAAATAATTGAAAAATATTTGAAAAATAATTGAAAAATAATTGAAAAATAATTGAAAAATAATTGAAAAATTGTTGAAAAATAGTTGAAAAAGAATTGAAAAGGAATTGAAAAATAATTGAAAAATAATTTAAAAATAATTGAAAAATAGTTGAAAAATAATTGAAAAATAATTGAAAAATAATCGAACAAAAATTGAAAAATAATTGAAAAATAATTGAAAAATAATTTAATAATAATTGAAAAATAATTGACAAATAATTTAAAAATAATTGAAAAATAATTGAAAAATAATTGAAAAATAATTGAAAATAATTTAATAATAATTGAAAAATAATTGACAAATAATTGAAAAATAATCGAAAAAAATGGAAAATAATTGAAAAATAATTGAAAATAATTTAATAATAATTAAAAATAATTGAAAAATAATTGAAAAATAATTGAAATATAATCGAACAAAAATTGAAAAATAATTGAAAAATAATTGAAAAATAATTTAATAATAATTGAAAAATAATTGAAAAATAATTGAAAAATAATTGAAAAATAATTGAACAATAATTGAAAAATAATTGAAAAATAATTGAAAAATAATTGAAAAATAATTGAAAAATAATTGAAAAATAATCGAAAAATTATTGAAAAATAATTGTAAAATTATTGAAAAATAATTGAAAAATTATTGAAAAATAATTGAAAAAATATTGAAAAATAAATGGTAAAAATAATTGAAAAATAATTGAAAAGTAATTGAAAAATAATTGAAAAATAATTGAATAATAATTGAAAAATAATTGAAAAATAATTGAAAAGTAATATAAGAATAATTGAAAAATAATTGAAAAATAATTGAAAAAAAAAATGAAAACTAATTTAAAAATAATTTAAAAATAATTGTAAAATAATTGAAAAATTATTGAAAAATAATTGAAAAATAATTGAAAAATAATTGAAGAATAGTTGAAAAATAATTGAAAAATAATTGAAAAATAATTGAAAAATAATTGAAAAATAAATGAAAAATAATTGAATAATAATTAAAAAATAGTTGAAAAATAATTGAAAAATAATTGAAAAATATTTGAAAAATAATTGAAAAATAATTGAAAAATAATTGAAAAATAATTGAAAAATTGTTGAAAAATAGTTGAAAAAGAATTGAAAAGGAATTGAAAAATAATTGAAAAATAATTTAAAAATAATTGAAAAATAGTTGAAAAATAATTGAAAAATAATTGAAAAATAATCGAACAAAAATTGAAAAATAATTGAAAAATAATTGAAAAATAATTTAATAATAATTGAAAAATATTTGAAAAATATTTGAAAAATATTTGAAAAATATTTGAAAAATATTTGAAAAATAATTGAAAAATAATATGAAAAATAATTGAAAAATAGTTGAAAAATAATTGAAAAATAATTGAAGAATAGTTGAAAAATAATTGAAAAATAATTGAAAAATAATTGAAAAATAATTGAAAAATAATTGAAAAATAATTGAAAAATAGTTTAAAAATAATTGAAAAATAATTGAAAAATAATTGAAAAATTATTGAAAAATAAATGGTAAAAATAATTGAAAAATAATTGAAAAATTATTGAAAAATAAATGGTAAAAATAATTGAAAAATAATTGAAAAGTAATTGAAAAATAATTGAAAAATTATTGAAAAATAATTGAAAAATAATTGAAAAATAATTGAAAAATAATTAAAAAATAATAGAAAAATAATTGAAAAATATTTAAAAAATATTTGATAAATATTTGACAAATATTTGAAAAATATTTGAAAAATAATTGAAAAATAATATCAAAAATAATTGAAAAATAGTTGAAAAATAATTGAAAAATAATTGAAGAATAGTTGAAAAATAATTGAAAAGTAATTGAAAAATAATTGAAAAATAATTGAAAAATAATTGAAAAATAGTTGAAAATAATTGAAAAATAATTGAAAAATAATTGAAAAATAATTGAAAAATAATTGAAAAATAATTGAAGAATTGTTGAAAAATAATTGAAAAATAATTGAAAAATAATTGAAAAATAATTGAAAAATAATTAAAAAATAATTCAAAAATAATTAAAAAATAATTAAAAAATAGTTGAAAAATAATTGAAAAATAATTGAAAAATTATTGAAAAATAATTGAAAAAAATTGAAGAATAGTTGAAAAATAATTGAAAAATAATTGTAAAATTATTGAAATATAATTGAAAAATAATTGAAAAATAATTGAAAAATAATTGAAAAATAATTGAAAAGTAATAGAAAAATAATTGAAAAATAATTGAAAAATAATTGAAAAATAATTGAAGAATAATTGAAAAATAATTGAAAAATAATTGAAAAATAATTGAAAAATAATTGAAAAATAATTGAAAAATAATTGAAAAATAATTGAAAAATAATTGTAAAATTATTGAAATATAATTGAAAAATAATTGAAAAATAATTGAAAAATAATTGAAAAATAATTGAAAAATAATTGAAAAATAATTGAAAAGTAATTGAAAAATAATTGAAAAATAATGGAAAAATAATTGAAAAATAATTGAAAAATAATTGAAAAATAATTGAAAAGTAATTGAAAAATAATAGAAAAATAATTGAAAAATAATTCAAAATAATTTAAAAATAATTGAAAAATAATTGAAAAATAATTTAAGAATAGTTGAAAAATAATTGAAAAGTAATTGAAAAATAATTGAAAAATAATTGAAAAATAATTGAAAAATAATTGCAAAATAATTGAAAAATAATTGAAAAATAATTGAAAAGTAATTGAAAAATAATTGAAAAATAATTGTAAAATTATTGAAATGTAATTGAAAAATAATTGAAAAATAGTTGAAAAATAATTGAAAAATAATGGAAAAATAATTGAAAAGTAATTGAAAAATAATTGAAGAATACTTGAAAAATAATTGAAAAATAATTGAAAACGAATTGAAAAATAATTGAAAAATAATTGAAAAATAATTGAAAAATAATTGAAAAATAATATAAGAATACTTGAAAAATAATTGAAAAATAATTGAAAACGAATTGAAAAATAATTGAAAAATAATTGTAAAATTATTGAAATATAATTGAAAAATAATTGAAAAATAATTGAAAAATAATTGAAAAATAATTGAAAAATAATTGAAAAATAATTGAAAAATAATTGAAAAGTAATTGAAAAATAATTGAGAAATAATGGAAAAATAATTGAAAAATAACTGAAAAATAATTGAAGAATAGTTGAAAAATAATTGAAAAATAATTGAAAAATAATTGAAATATAATTGAAAATTAATTGAGGAATAGTTGAAAAATAATTGAAAAATAATTGAAGAATAATTGAAAAATAATTGGATAATAATAATTGAAAAATAATTGGATAATAATAATTGAAAAATAATTGAAAAATAATTGAAAAATAATTGAAAAATAATTTGAAAATAATAGAAAAATAGTTGAAAAATAATTGAAAAATAATTGAAAAATAATAGAAAAATAATTGAAAAAAAATTGAAAAAAATTGAAAAATAATTGTAAAATAATTGAAAAATAATTGAAGAATAGTTGAAAAATAATTGAAAAATAATTGAAAAATAATTGAAAAATAATTGAAGAATAGTTGAAAAATAATTGAAAAATAATTGAAAAATAATTGAAAACTAATTGAAAAATAATTGAAAAAAAATTGAAAAATAATTGAAGAATAGTTGAAAAATAATTGAAGAATAGTTGAAAAGTAATTGAAAAATAATTGAAAAATAATTGAAAAATAATTAAAAAATAATTGAAAAATAATAGAAAAAAATTGAAAAATAATTGAAGAATAGTTGAAAAATAATTGAAGAATAGTTGAAAAATAATTGAATAATAATTGAAAAATAATTGAAAAATAATTGAAAAATAATTGAAAAATAATTGAAAACTAATTGAAAAAGAATTGACAAATAATTGAAAAATAATAGAAAAATAATTGAAAAATATTTGAAAAATAATTGAAAAATAATTGAAAAATAATTGAAAAATAGTTGAAAAATAATTGAAAAATAATTGAAAAATAATTGAAAAATAATTGAAAAATAATTGAAGAATTGTTGAAAAATAATTGAAGAATTGTTGAAAAATAATTGAAGAATAATTTAAAAATAATTGAAAAATAATTGAAAAGTAATTGAAAAATAATTGAAAAATAATTGAAAAATAATTGAAAAATAATCGAAAAAAATTGAAAAATAATTGAAAAATAATTGAAAAATAATTTAAAAATAATTGAAAAATAATTGAAAAATAATTGAAAAATTATTGAAAAATAATTGAAAAATAATTGAAAAATAATGGAAAAATAATTGAAAAAAAAATTGAAAAAAATTGAAAAATAATTGTAAAATAATTGAAAAATAATTGAAGAATAGTTGAAAAATAATTGAAAAATAATTGAAAAATAATTGAAAAAAACATTGAAAACTAATTGGAAAATAATTGAAAAATAATTGAAAAATAATTGAAAAATAATTGAAAAATAGTTGATAAGTAATTGAAAAATAATAGAAAAATAATTGAAAAATAATTGATAAATAATTGAAAAATAATTGAAAAATAATTGAAAAATAATTGAGAAGTAATAAAAAAATAATAGAAAAATAATTGAAAAATAATTGATAAATAATTGAAAAATAATTGAAAAATAATTGAAAAATAATTTAAATATAAATGAAAAATAAATGAAAAATAATTGAAAAATAATTGAAAAATAATTGAAAAATAATTGAAAAATGATTGAAAAATAATTGAAAAATAATTGTAAAATAATTGTAAAATTATTGAAAACTAATTGAAAAATAATTGAAAAATTATTGAAAAATAATTGAAGAATAGTTGAAAAATAATTGCAAAATAATTGAAAAATAATTGAAAAATAATTGAAAAATAATTGAAAAATAATTGAAAAATAATTGAAAAATAGTTGAAAAATAATTGAAAAGTAATTGAAAAATAATTGAAAAATAATTGAAAAATAATTGAAAAAAATTGAAAAATAATTGAAAAATAATTGAAAAATAATTGGAAAATAATTGAAAAATAATTTGAAAAATAATTGAAAAATAATTGAAAAATAATTGAAAAATAATTGAAAAATAATTGAAAAATAATTGAAGAATAGTTGGAACATAATTGATAAATAATTGAAAAATAATTGAAAAATAATTGAAAAATAATTGAAAAATAATTGAAAAATAATTGAAAAATAATTGAAAAATAATTGAATAATAATTGAAAAATAGTTGAAAAATAATTGAAAAATAATTGAAAAATAATAGAAAAATAATTGAAAAATAATTGAAAAATAAATGAAACATAATTGAAAAATAGTTGAAAAATAATTGAAAAATAATTGAAAAATAATTGAAAAATAATTGAAAAATAATTGAAGAATTGTTGAAAAATAATTGAAAAATAATTGAAAAATAATTGAAAAGTAATTGAAAAATAATTGAAAAATAATTGAAAAATAATTGAAAAATAATTGAAAAATAATTGAAGAATAGTTGAAAAATAATTGAAAAATAATTGAAAAATAATTGAAAAATAATTGAAAAATAATTGAAAAATAATTGAAAAATAATTGAAAAATTATTGAAAAATAATAGAAAAATAATTGAAAAATAATTGAAAAATAATTGAAAAATAATTGAAGAATAGTTGGAAATAATTGATAAATAATTGAAAAATAATTGAAAACTAATTGAAAAATAATTGAAAAATAATTGAAGAATAGTTGAAAAATAATTGAAAAATAATTGAAAAATAATTGAAAAATAATTGAAAAATAATTGAAAAATTATTGAAAAATAATAGAAAAATAATTGAAAAATAATTGAAAAATAATTGAAAAATAATTGAAAAATAATTGAAAAATTATTGAAAAATAATAGAAAAATAATTGAAAAATAATTGAAAAATAATTGAAAAATAATTGAAGAATAGTTGGAAAATAATTGATAAATAATTGAAAAATAATTGAAAACTAATTGAAAAATAATTGAAAAATAATTGAAGAATAGTTGAAAAATAATTGAAAAATAATTGACAAATAATTGAAAAATAATTGAAAAATAATTGAAAAATAATTGTAAAATAATTGAAAAATCATTGAGAAATAATTGAAGAATAGTTGAAAAATAATTGAAAAATAATTGAAAACGAATTGAAAAATAATTGAAAAATAATTGAAAAATAATTGAAAAATAATTGAAAAATAATTGAAAAATAATTGAAAAATAATTGAAAAATAATTGAAAAAAAATTGAAATGTAATTGGAAAATAATTGAAAAATAATTGAAAAATAATTGAGAAATAATTGAAAAATAATTGTAAAATTATTGAAATATAATTGAAAAATAATTGAAAAATAATTGAAAAATAATTGAAAAATAATTGAAAAATAATTGAAAAGTAATTGAAAAATAATTGAAAAATAATTGAAAAATAATAGAAAAATAATTGAAAAATAGTTGAAAAATAATTGAAAATTAATTGAAAAATTATTGAAAAATAATTGAAAAATAATTGAAAAATAATTGAAAAGTAATATAAGAATAATTGAAAAATAATTGAAAAATAATTGAAAAATAATTGAAAAGTAATATAAGAATAATTGAAAAATAATTGAAAAATAATTGAAAAATAATTGAAAAGTAATATAAGAATAATTGAAAAATAATTGAAAAATAATTGAAAAATAATTGAAAAATAATTGAAAAATAATTGAAAAGTAATATAAGAATAATTGAAAAATAATTGAAAAATAATGGAAAAATAATTGAAAAATAATTGAAAAATAATTGAAGAATAGTTGAAAAATAATTGAAAAATAATTGAAAAATAATTGAAATATAATTGAAAATTAATTGAGGAATAGTTGAAAAATAATTGAAAAATAATTGAAGAATAATTGAAAAATAATTGGATAATAACTATTGAAAAATAATTGGATAAAAATAATTGAAAAATAATTGAAAAATAATTAAAAAATAATTCAAAAATAATTAAAAAATAATTAAAAAATAGTTGAAAAATAATTGAAAAATAATTGAAAAATTATTGAAAAATAATTGAAAAAAATTGAAGAATAGTTGAAAAATAATTGAAAAATAATTGTAAAATTATTGAAATATAATTGAAAAATAATTGAAAAATAATTGAAAAATAATTGCAAAATAATTGAAAAGTAATAGAAAAATAATTGAAAAATAATTGAAAAATAATTGAAAAATAATTGAAGAATAATTGAAAAATAATTGAAAAATAATTGAAAAATAATTGAAAAATAATTGAAAAATAATTGAAAAATAATTGAAAAATAATTGAAAAATAATTGTAAAATTATTGAAATATAATTGAAAAATAATTGAAAAATAATTGAAAAATAATTGAAAAATAATTGAAAAATAATTGAAAAATAATTGAAAAGTAATTGAAAAATAATTGAAAAATAATGGAAAAATAATTTAAAAATAATTGAAAAATAATTGAAAAATAATTGAAAAGTAATTGAAAAATAATAGAAAAATAATTGAAAAATAATTCAAAATAATTTAAAAATAATTGAAAAATAATTGAAAAATAATTTAAGAATAGTTGAAAAATAATTGAAAAGTAATTGAAAAATAATTGAAAAATAATTGAAAAATAATTGAAAAATAATTGCAAAATAATTGAAAAATAATTGAAAAATAATTGAAAAGTAATTGAAAAATAATTGAAAAATAATTGTAAAATTATTGAAATATAATTGAAAAATAATTGAAAAATAGTTGAAAAATAATTGAAAAATAATGGAAAAATAATTGAAAAGTAATTGAAAAATAATTGAAGAATACTTGAAAAATAATTGAAAAATAATTGAAAACGAATTGAAAAATAATTGAAAAATAATTGAAAAATAATTGAAAAATAATTGAAAAATAATATAAGAATACTTGAAAAATAATTGAAAAATAATTGAAAACGAATTGAAAAATAATTGAAAAATAATTGTAAAATTATTGAAATATAATTGAAAAATAATTGAAAAATAATTGAAAAATAATTGAAAAATAATTGAAAAATAATTGAAAAATAATTGAAAAATAATTGAAAAGTAATTGAAAAATAATTGAGAAATAATGGAAAAATAATTGAAAAATAACTGAAAAATAATTGAAGAATAGTTGAAAAATAATTGAAAAATAATTGAAAAATAATTGAAATATAATTGAAAATTAATTGAGGAATAGTTGAAAAATAATTGAAAAATAATTGAAGAATAATTGAAAAATAATTGGATAATAATAATTGAAAAATAATTGGATAATAATAATTGAAAAATAATTGAAAAATAATTGAAAAATAATTGAAAAATAATTTGAAAATAATAGAAAAATAGTTGAAAAATAATTGAAAAATAATTGAAAAATAATAGAAAAATAATTGAAAAAAAATTGAAAAAAATTGAAAAATAATTGTAAAATAATTGAAAAATAATTGAAGAATAGTTGAAAAATAATTGAAAAATAATTGAAAAATAATTGAAAAATAATTGAAGAATAGTTGAAAAATAATTGAAAAATAATTGAAAAATAATTGAAAACTAATTGAAAAATAATTGAAAAAAAATTGAAAAATAATTGAAGAATAGTTGAAAAATAATTGAAGAATAGTTGAAAAGTAATTGAAAAATAATTGAAAAATAATTGAAAAATAATTAAAAAATAATTGAAAAATAATAGAAAAAAATTGAAAAATAATTGAAGAATAGTTGAAAAATAATTGAAGAATAGTTGAAAAATAATTGAAAAATAATTGAAAAATAATTGAAAAATAATTGAAAAATAATTGAAAAATAATTGAAAACTAATTGAAAAAGAATTGACAAATAATTGAAAAATAATAGAAAAATAATTGAAAAATATTTGAAAAATAATTGAAAAATAATTGAAAAATAGTTGAAAAATAATTGAAAAATAATTGAAAAATAATTGAAAAATAATTGAAAAATAATTGAAGAATTGTTGAAAAATAATTGAAGAATTGTTGAAAAATAATTGAAGAATAATTTAAAAATAATTGAAAAATAATTGAAAAGTAATTGAAAAATAATTGAAAAATAATTGAAAAATAATTGAAAAATAATCGAAAAAAATTGAAAAATAATTGAAAAATAATTGAAAAATAATTTAAAAATAATTGAAAAATAATTGAAAAATAATTGAAAAATTATTGAAAAATAATTGAAAAATAATTGAAAAATAATGGAAAAATAATTGAAAAAAAAATTGAAAAAAATTGAAAAATAATTGTAAAATAATTGAAAAATAATTGAAGAATAGTTGAAAAATAATTGAAAAATAATTGAAAAATAATTGAAAAAAACATTGAAAACTAATTGGAAAATAATTGAAAAATAATTGAAAAATAATTGAAAAATAATTGAAAAATAGTTGATAAGTAATTGAAAAATAATAGAAAAATAATTGAAAAATAATTGATAAATAATTGAAAAATAATTGAAAAATAATTGAAAAATAATTGAGAAGTAATTAAAAAATAATAGAAAAATAATTGAAAAATAATTGATAAATAATTGAAAAATAATTGAAAAATAATTGAAAAATAATTTAAATATAAATGAAAAATAAATGAAAAATAATTGAAAAATAATTGAAAAATAATTTAAAAATAATTGAAAAATAATTGAAAAATAATTGAAGAGTAGTTGAAAAATAATTGAAAAATAATTGAAAAATAATTGAAAAATAATTGAAAAATAATTGAAAAATAATTGAAAAATAATTGAAAAATAATTGAAAAATAATTGAAAAATTATTGAATAATAATAGAAAAATAATTGAAAAATAATTGAAAAATAATTGAAAAATAATTGAAAAATAATTGAAAAATAATAGAAAAATAATTGAAAAAAAAATTGAAAAAAATTGAAAAATAATTGTAAAATAATTGAAAAATAATTGAAGAATAGTTGAAAAATAATTGAAAAATAATTGAAAAATAATTGAAAAAAACATTGAAAACTAATTGGAAAATAATTGAAAAATAATTGAAAAATAATTGAAAAATAATTGAAAAATAGTTGAGAAGTAATTGAAAAATAATAGAAAAATAATTGAAAAATAATTGATAAATAATTGAAAAATAATTGAAAAATAATTGAAAAATAATTGAGAAGTAATTAAAAAATAATAGAAAAATAATTGAAAAATAATTGATAAATAATTGAAAAATAATTGAAAAATAATTGAAAAATAATTGAAAAATAATAGAAAACTAATTGAAAAATAATTGTAAAATAATTGAAGAATAGTTGAAAAATAATTGAAAAATAATTGAAAAATAATTGAAAAATAATTGAAAAATAATTGAAAAATAATTGTAAAATAATTGAAAAATCATTGAGAAATAATTGAAGAATAGTTGAAAAATAATTAAAAAATAATTGAAAACGAATTGAAAAATAATTGAAAAATAATTGAAAAATAATTGAAAAATAATTGAAAAATAATTGAAAAATAATTGAAAAATAATTGAAAAAAAATTGAAATGTAATTGGAAAATAATTGAAAAATAATTGAAAAATAATTGAAAAATAATTGAAAAATAAGTGAAAAATAATTGAAACATAATTGAAAAATAATTGAGAAATAATTGAAAAATAATTGTAAAATTATTGAAATATAATTGAAAAATAATTGAAATATAATTGAAAAATAATTGAAAAATAATTGAAAAATAATTGAAAAGTAATTGAAAAATAATTGAAAAATAATTGAAAAATAATTGAAAAATAATTGAAAAATAGTTGAAAAATAATTGAAAAATAATTGAAAAATAATTGAAAAATAATTGAAAAATAATTGAAAAATAATAGAAAAATAATTGAAAAAAAAATTGAAAAAAATTGAAAAATAATTGTAAAATAATTGAAAAATAATTGAAGAATAGTTGAAAAATAATTGAAAAATAATTGAAAAATAATTGAAAAAAACATTGAAAACTAATTGGAAAATAATTGAAAAATAATTGAAAAATAATTGAAAAATAATTGAAAAATAGTTGAGAAGTAATTGAAAAATAATAGAAAAATAATTGAAAAATAATTGATAAATAATTGAAAAATAATTGAAAAATAATTGAAAAATAATTGAGAAGTAATTAAAAAATAATAGAAAAATAATTGAAAAATAATTGATAAATAATTGAAAAATAATTGAAAAATAATTGAAAAATAATAGAAAACTAATTGAAAAATAATTGTAAAATAATTGAAGAATAGTTGAAAAATAATTGAAAAATAATTGAAAAATAATTGAAAAATAATTGAAAAATAATTGAAAAATAATTGTAAAATAATTGAAAAATCATTGAGAAATAATTGAAGAATAGTTGAAAAATAATTAAAAAATAATTGAAAACGAATTGAAAAATAATTGAAAAATAATTGAAAAATAATTGAAAAATAATTGAAAAATAATTGAAAAATAATTGAAAAATAATTGAAAAAAAATTGAAATGTAATTGGAAAATAATTGAAAAATAATTGAAAAATAATTGAAAAATAATTGAAAAATAAGTGAAAAATAATTGAAACATAATTGAAAAATAATTGAGAAATAATTGAAAAATAATTGTAAAATTATTGAAATATAATTGAAAAATAATTGAAATATAATTGAAAAATAATTGAAAAATAATTGAAAAATAATTGAAAAGTAATTGAAAAATAATTGAAAAATAATTGAAAAATAATAGAAAAATAATTGAAAAATAGTTGAAAAATAATTGAAAATTAATTGAAAAATAATTGAAAAATAATTGAAAAATAATTGAAAAATAATTGAAAAATAATTGAAAAATAATTGAAGAATAGTTGAAAAATAATTGAAAAATAATTGAAAAATAATTGAAAAATAATTGAAAAATAATTGAAGAATAGTTGAAAAATAATTGAAAAATAATTGAAAAATTATTGAAAAATAATTGAAAAATAATTGAAAAATAATTGAAAAATAATTGAAAAATAATTGAAAAATAATTGAAAAGTAATTGAAAAATAATTGAAAAATAATTGAAAAATAATTGAAAAATAATTGTAAAATTATTGAAAAATAATTGTAAAATTATTGAAAAATAATTGTAAAATTATTGAAATATAATTGAAAAATAATTGAAAAATAATTGAAAAATAATTGAAAAATAATTGAAAAGTAATTGAAAAATTATTGAAATATAATTGAAAAAAAATTGAAGAACGGTTGAAAAATAATTGAAAAATAATTGAAAAATAATTGAAAAGTAATTGAAAAATAATTGAAAAATAATTGAAGAATAGTTGAAAAATAATTGAAAAATAATTGAAAACGAATTGAAAAATAATTGAAAAATAATTGAAAAATAATTGAAAAATAATTGAAAAATAATTGAAAAATAATTGAAAAATAATTGAAAAATAATTGAAAAATAATTGAAAAATAATTGAAAAATAATTGAAAAATAATTGTAAAATTATTGAAATATAATTGAAAAATAATTGAAAAATAATTGAAAAATAATTGAAAAATAGTTGAGAAATAATTGAAAAATAATTGAAAAGTAATTGAAAAATAATTGAAAAATAATTGAAAAATAATTGAAAAATAATTGTAAAATTATTGAAATATAATTGAAAAATAATTGAAAAACAATTGAAAAATAATTGAAAAATAATTGAAAAGTAATTGAAAAATAATAGGAAAATAATTGAAAAATAATTGAAAAATAATTGAAAAATAATTGAAAAATAATTTTAGAATAGTTGAAAAATAATTGAAAAATAATTGAAAAATAATTGAAAAATAATTGAAAAATAATATAAGAATAATTGAAAAATAATAGAAAAATAATTGAATAAAAATTACAAAATGATTGAAAAATAATTGACAAATAATGGATAAATAATTGAAAAATAATTGAAAAATAATTGAAAAATAATTGTAAAATTATTGAAAAATTATTGAAAAATAATTGAAAAATAATTGAAAAATAATTGAAAAATAATTGAAAAGTAATTGAAAAATAATTGAAAAATAATTGAAAAATTATTGACAAATAATTGAAAAATAATTGAAAAATAATTGAAAAATAATTGATAAATAATTGTAAAATTATTGAAATATAATTGAAAAATAATTGAAAAATAATTGAAAAATAATTGAAAAATTATTGAAAAATAATTGAAAAGTAATTGCAAAATAATAGAAAAATAATTGAAAAATAATTGAAAAATAATTGAAAAATAATTGAAAAATAATTTAAGAATAGTTGAATGTTACGTCCCTACTTCTTAGTTGGGGCGCGATTTTAAGGGAGTTTATTTTGTAGATCCGCTTTCGAGCTAGTCCTGGGACTTACGCTCTGGGATAGTTGAGTTTAAAGTATTAATATTGAATATTATATTGCCTACCTTTTATTAGTCAATCAAAATGAGGCGCCAGGGGATGGGGGTCTCAGAAATCCCGTCGATTTCCGGCGTTTCTGGTGTTTTGGGCACTGCCCACGGTCCCACTTCTACCAGCTTCCCGAAAGGTTGGTGGTTGCTTGCCCTTATAACTACTGGCTGCGCAGAGACTCCCAAATATGCGTTTTCCGCTGGCGCGTTCCGGAAAGCGAATGCTAACTTCCTTAGTTGATATTTTCTACCGGCTCGGTGGCCTCTAGGCATCGCCACCCTTTATATAGGAAATATATTTGATTTAAAGTTTCTTTCATCCGCGGATCATGGTTTACGTCTAATTTCCACTGACACCGTGGGCGGCTGTCCTGCTTATAAGTGTCACTTTCAACAGACGCAAAACATGATCACGTACTAAACAAATTCGGTCGGTTAATTGAACACGCGGATCGCTCTTTTCAACCACTGTTTGGTGACACCGTGGGCGGCTGTCCTGCTTATGAGCATCACCGTCAGTGGAAAACAAATTGCGAACATTTAAGAAACATTTAATGATAGTTATTAATCGCGGAAATCGCATTTTACACTTGATACCCGATGACACCGTGGGCGGCTGTCCTGCTTATGAGTGTCATCTTTGACAAGTGCAAATCGCGATCAAACTTCATTCATATTTTTCCGATTTATAATTTGTTATAAAAAGGTGTCAATGTCTGAGGTAAGGAAATGGGAAAACTTAGGTAAACTTCACTCACTTTTATAATGTTTAATAACACTTTTATTATCACTTTTTTTCTCTTAATAACTGAACAACTTTTTTTTTTGGATATTATAATGAATCCTTTTATATATGGTAATCGATTTTATAATATGGTAATTGAGCTCCGCGGGTGGTCCAATCCCTTTTTATAGGGCAATTGGTCACTCCTTCTCTAGGATTTGTCACATGACAAATCATAGGTGGGAGACCCCATCCCACAGCCTCTACCTGGAATCTTCCAGGAAGAATCTTCCCATCGTTTTATTCTGGGAGTTGTGTTTACTAGTTAGGCACGTTCCATTTAACTGATTCCCAGCAGCGACGATAACAAGATTCTTACATAAATGCGCATTTGATTTACATGTTATGCGTTTACAATATTTCTTATACGATCGGTTTCGTATAGCTTATTTACTAGGGGTTGAAGTTAAGCATATTATTTTGGAGATTGGTTTACGGGAAATAACGGGAGGGCAATCTTCTAACGAGGACCAGGGGCACAGCTCCGCGAAGGTAGTGTCGTCTCCGCTGGTTGATAAAGGGGCCTGTGTACCACGCTGGACATCAGCTGGTGTTCACTGGGCCTTCTTGGTGTTTGTGTGGTCAGCTACCTGGTATACAGCTGGCTGTCCGCCACCTCCTCGATCTGGCTGTCCTGCTCGCTGCCGTCCGTGTTTTCTTCGCTCGATCTCTTCTTATCGCTGGTTATATTGATAATGCCTTGTCGGCTATTTGTTGCACAATATTTGTATAATATTCATATGAGGTGGTTACAATACCTCAGAGTACGAAATAGTAAATATATTCAATTTAAAGGGTTAGATAATAGTAGACTCCACGTCGCGGGACGTGACACCTCCCCCCTTAGAAAGCAAATTTCCAGAGGAAATTTGTTTCAATTCTTGGATGGCTTCCTTGAATTCTCTTGCTGCTGGTGTCGGTTGTTGTCCCTCGTCAGTTGTTGCTGGTTGATCTGCATTCTGCGATGTCGGTTGTTTTTTGTTGGCCAGATGTAGTATTAAAGTTGTTAAGGAGCTCCAAATTGCCCCTAACAAGTGTAGTCCGCATCCATAGACTGCATGTATTTGATACCCATGTATTATGGTATCAAATATTGTTTTTATTATTTTAATGATAATAAAAACTCCAAGTAGTCCTGCGGTGATTGTTCCAAATTTAAGAAATCCATTCCAGAATTTGGCTGCTGCATTTTCGGCCAATGTGGTGATGGTTTCTTCGTCTAAAATTCCCATTATTGAAATTGATCCTGCGGGAATATTTTTCCCGGATACTCCTCTGGCGAGTGTATTTAATACCGCTGCTTTTTCTGCAGGGAACATAATGTGGTCCCTTAAATTTTCCAATTCCTTCTGTGTATATATTCCGCTCGTTGCGAGATCTGAAGGAGAGGTGTAATGCCAGTTGAGTTTTGTTTTTGGATGTAATATTTGAGGTGGATGAACTTCAATTGGATGTGGTGAAATTCTGTGCCATGCTTGGTCAATTTCATACATGACTGGTAGAATGGGACTACATTCTCCATGTGTCCCTTGAGTAGTTAATATGTGAGATTTCGGTGTTAAGAACATAGAATTGTTTTTCAACCATACAGGTAACTCTATATAGCATTCATCTGTTTTACGTATTTTAACTTGTACAGGAATACATTTTACAATGTGAATCACTTCGCCAGCTACTAGTGCCATATGTCCTGGTGATTTCATGACTATATTGGCAAATTCATCTGGTTTCAGCGTAGCAATTATTAGAGCATTGTTTAATATTTGTTGTTCTAATAAGCATTTTTGAATAATTATGTCTCTGTATAGTGTTTTTAATTCAGTTCTTATGTGTTTTTCCACGTAGACAAATTTGGAATTTACATATGTAAAAATATCCAAATTTTCTACGGGAATTTTGTGTAAAGATGTAAATGTTCTTTCTTTTGTTGTTTCCAAGATGAATAATTTTGGATGTTCCGTTTGTATAAGCGTATAACCACATAGATGTTGCTCTCCTGTTGGAGTTAAAGCAAACGTAATATCCTGCGTGGTTAACGCATATACTGAAGGTGATTTTTCTTCGGTTTGGCTGGTATCGGTAATTTTTGATGCCAGTCCTTCGTAGAGTACATCATAACGATCGAATTTGCAGGTCGATGGTGGAAAAGAGTACCAGAATGTATGTCCGTCCTCATTGTCCACACAAAATCCGTTTTGAAAATGACATATTGTTCCAGATTTCAATATGATTTTATTAGACTCCAGTCGTACTGGTACTAGAGCGGTTTTGAGTGTTATTTTCGCCATTGCTTGTACCACTACTGTTTCCCATGATCCATAAGGGTCAGAAAATTGTGCTCCGGTACATTTTCCATCTGCGGTGAGTGATCCAGCCATGGTGAATGTCCGGGTTGATGTCTGGTTTATTTTGAGTCCCACCAAATAGACGTTATTACCTATAACGGTGGATCCATATTCGTGCATATTTCGGCATTGATGTTCAGTTAGATCTTCGAGGTATTCATTTAGTCCGTTGTGTACTGCAGAAATGTGTGAATGCATTCCGAAATAATAAATGGTTCTTGAAATTATGAGCTTGCATTGGATGACTTCCACGTAGTTGAAGTCCGAGAGTTGCAGAAGTTGGATGTAGATTTCCTTTGTGGTTGTGGAGATTGGATTTATTTCGCAATCTCCTACTGAATTTAATGAAACGGTTGTCACGTTTAAATGTTGCCCATTGCAATCGTATCCAATGAGGGCCCAAACGAGATTCAAGTTGATTAGAATTATCCATGGTAAAATCATGGTAATTCCCCTTTTAACAAGAAAAAAAATAAAATAAAATTGTTTGAACTATCGTTATATTAATAACGATTCGTAATATCCCTTTTAATATTTCGTACTTTTTAATCTTATTCTATACGTAATAGACATTTTATGGGTACCCGCTCTTCGTCGCATATGTCTCCTCTCGCAGGTAATCATATCAAGTTCTTTCGACAGTTAATCATATGCAGCTTCTTCATTTCGTTAGCGACCACCGTAGTGGATATACCAACTTATTTACCAAGTGGTGTAGTTTAAAAAAATACAATGTAAGTCTATTTTAATTATTTATTTTTCCTTCTCTTTCTCTTGCTTATTTATAATTCACATTTTGTAGATGGAAAATATCTCAGATGAGTGGATCGCGCGAATGCGGCGCTTAATTAAAATTAAAAAGCGCCAGATCGCTTATTTAGAAACCCATCCCAGGAATTCCTGGGTGATTATTGGCGCCACTTTTAATGCTCCTCCCTGCACTTTGTCCGCTGAATTATTTGAGCGGTTTTATTGCAGAGTGCAGGGGGACATTCTTAAATATTTTGAATAGTAACCTTTTATTTATTCTTTATATGTATTTATTTATTTCTAAATTTTCATTACTCTTTTGTATACAATATATATATATATATTAAAACATTTAATCACTTATTTCGAGTTCATCGTTTATTTCTATTCCTACCATCTATTTTCTACGATTTTATAATTTCCTCTTATTAAATCATTATATTCTTCAATTGTTAAATTCAAATATTCTTCCGTGCATCCTGCGCATTCTGTTGCGGCGCCTATCCAGGCAATATCTTCATCGCATTTATCACAAGTGGAAATTAATTGAGCTTCTTCTTCAGCACAAAGGGCATGTAAGTATTCTTCGATTACATATCCTTCGGGTTCTCCTATTATTCGTATGTAACATTCCGCGCATATGCACATTGTGTCGGATACATAGAGTATATATCTATTTTGTCGGACGCAATATAATGATAGTAACGGTAAATAGGTTTCAGGATGATTTTCGGGAAGAACTCCGTCTATAGGGCCTTGATGTCGCACGTAGTCCTGTGGTCGTTTAGGATCATGTAGTACTCCCATTTTAAATGCGGTTTGATCTTTTTCTGTAATCATTCCGTCGTTCGTTCCTATTACTAAATTGTTTATTGATATCTTATATGAAGGTTAATCAATTAAACCCATAATATTTAGGGGTAAAACTGAATATATTTTCTTAATATTAAAAATACATTGGAAAAAGAAAAATAAAAAAGAAAAATCCTTTTTCCTGGATTATATTACCAACGGGTAATTACGTCTAAACAGCCCCCTTTGTTCAAATGTGACCATTCGTCCTGTCCTAACTCGAGGTATTCTTCTATACACTCTCTGCATTCGTATGCAGGTTTTACTATGGCCAGGTTTGTGTTACATTTAAAGCATTTTGATGCTAATACGGCGGTAGTGTAAAAACACATATTGTGCCATCCGCCTTCCTCATAGTATTCCTTTTCGCCATCGGACGTTTGATCATAACAATTCGTGCAAATTCTCAATTCATCACACGTATAAATTCTTATTATCGACTTAATTACACAATACATGGACATTAATAAGGGGTAAGCTTCTGGATGGAGGTGGGGGAAGACTCCATCGATCGGCCCGTAAAACTCGAGGTCCTCTTCCTCCTCACGCCCCTCCACTGGGAGTTTCATATCTGCAATAATGATAATCTGGGTGATTTAGACCTGATTCATTTTAATTGCATATGTTCGGTTTGTATTTGAATATATATTTATGCATGAGGGGTGGTATATATATACATTGATTATAGTCTCTTTCCTCCTTTTCTTTCTTTCATTATGATTTATTGGATATCCTCTACGTCAATTATAGTTCCATGTATCAATTGGACATTTTCGGTTGGGTTCAGCGTAATGCATTTAGTCATACATTCTGTACATGTCTCTACCGATCTTCTAAACACCATGGTCATTCCACATTTAATGCAGATAGACCCTCGTAGCAGCCCCATATAACTACACAGGTTATGGCCCGTAGTTTTCACGTATCGATTTCTTTCGTATTGGCTGATTTGATCATAGCACATGTCGCAAATTCGCTCGTGATTACGGGCGTATATAGTTGCCGTAGCTCGGATTAAGCAGTAGAGATGTTCTAGTCGGGTGTAGGGAGGTGGAGTGAGGGTTGATATTACCTCCTCTATTTCCCTGCCATAGTCTACTTGTACCTCCCGTGTAATTTCAACTGGGAGTTTCATAGTCTGTAATAGACAGTACTCGTTTTACTACTCAGCGATTTTGTTGATCTATTTCCTATTTGTGTACAATTTTATTTTATTTGATTATCATCCTGGATAGGACTTAATATACGCGAGTTTGAGTTTATTTATGTGTACAGTACGAGTTGTTCCATCAGATAATATTTTAACATTCTGATTAGGCAACAATTCGAGTACTTTAAACGGTCCTGAATACTGATCTGCGAACTTTGTCCTCCGAGGTTCTTTCAAGAGATATACTAAATCACCTGCTTTAAAATCTTGCGGATTAATTTTCCGATCATAATATTGTTTAGACTTGGCTTTTGCCTTCATTAAATTTTCTCGGGCTTGGGTTTGCAGATTAGTTATTTTACAAAATAAATCTCTTAGATATTCAACATATGTAGGTTCCAAATCTTCACCAATAGGTTTTTCGCTCGAAGGTTCTCGTGCAATGCATCCGAAAACTAATTCATGTGGTGAAAATTTAGTACCCTCATGTACTGCAGTGTTGTATGAAAACATTGCTAAATCTATCCAATTATCCCAATTATCGTCATTTGTCGTATACTGTTTTAAATACTCTGTTAGTACGTGATGCGATCTTTCTATCGAACCGTTACTCTGTGGATGATAAGCTGTAGTAACATAACGTTTAATTTTGAATCGTTTAGCGACGATTTTTAGCAAATTGAAGTGAAATTTGTTCCTTGATCAGTTAAAATGGCTTTAGGTGATCCGAATCGGCATATAAACCGTTTTATAAATACGTCTGCTATATCGGCAGAGGTGGTTCGAGCTAAAGGTATCGCTATTGAATATTTTGTTAACAAATCCTGTATTGTTAGTATATGTGTTCTTCCTTTTCTGGTTTTTGGCAATGGTCCTACGATGTCCATGCTGATTTTGTCGAATGCTTTTCCTGGAGTGTCTGTCAAGACCATTGGTTGTTTTATTTTTATTCTTGTTAACTTTTTCATTTGACAGTCTTGACATTCTCTGATGAATTTTTGAATTTCCTTCTTCATATTTTCCCAATAGTAATTTTGTCGTATCCTGTGGTAGGTTTTTGTAACTCCTTTGTGTCCTCCACTGGACGACGTATGTTTTTCTTTTATTATATGTTCTCTCAGATTTTCAGGTGGTGTAACCACTTCACCAGTGCAAATGGTGATTGTAATCGGTAGTTCTTCGAAGATGTGCTTTAATCTATTTATGATATATTTCCATGGTATGTCTTCTATATTATGGGTTCTACTTATGGAGAACGATTTCAGGTCGAATTCTGTGACTACGTCCCATAATGACATGAGACCATTTAAAATGTTATCAGGTCGTATAACAGTTCTTGGATTTTCTTTGATTGGTAAACTTATTATATATCTTACTCCATCTGGTACTGGTCGAGCCCTTTCTAGGGTAAGATCTACATGATTTGGTAATAGATTTTCTGTTTCTAGTTCTTTTGCACCTTTATCAATTGGACTTCCATCCAATCCGATGAAAATGACTTTATTATCTTTTATTTTTGCAAGAGAATCTCTAGATTCTCTTATCACCAATTGGTTTTGATGAGGAATTATATCCTCGCTTCTACTTGAAGTTGTTCTTGGTGATAATTGAGGCGGTGATGGAGATATGTCTATTATTTCCATGGATTTTTCGTCTTGCGGTGTTTCTGTGGTTTCCATGGATTCTTCTTCTTGTAGTGTTCCAGTAGTTTCAATTAATTCCATTTCTTGTAGTGTTTCAGTAGTTTCAATTGATTCTTCTCCTTCTTGTGATGTTCCTGCGATGTCAATTGGGTTTTCGTGGATTTTCCTTTTTGGTGAAGGAGCAGCAATTGATAAATCGCTTGAAAGAGTTCTTTTTCGCTTTTGTTCCTTATTTCGAGACGTTTCTGATGAAAAGATATTTTGTTCCATATCTTCATCTTTTGATTCTTCTGGTATTGGTATGCGTTTACGTCTCCTTTTGGGAAATTCTAAATATTTGAGTTCCCTATTTGGGAAGGCTAAATGTCTGCTTCTCGTCATTGGTCCTTTGAAATCTTCCGATGAAGTCGACCGTAAATTTTTCTTTTGAGGCGGTTCGCCTTCTGGAGGTTCCTCTTCCTCTCTTGCTCTTATCGGTAGGCATACTTCTGGTGGATTTCGAGATAACGCATCAGCGTTGAGGTTACTTTTCCCCTTTTTATAATTTATTTCGAATTCGTAATCGGATAATTTAAGTTTCCATTTCCAAATTCGAGAATTTGGATCCTTTATTGAATTCATCCATACTAGAGGTTTATGGTCTGTTTCTATTTTAAATTTACGACCATATAAATAGGGTCTAAAATGTGTTACGCAATAAATAATTGCTAAACATTCCTTTTCAATTGTAGAATAATTTTGTTCTGCTGTATTTAATAAGCGGGACGCATAAGCAATAGGAAGATCGTCGCCGGTAAATTCCTGACTAAGCACTCCTCCTATAGCGTAACCCGAAGCATCCGTCGTCACTTTGAACGGCTGCGAAAAATCTGGGTATTGAAGTATTGGCTTAGATATTAAAGCTTTCTTTAGTATTTGAAATGCTTCTTCCTCTTCTTTATCCCAAATAAATTTCGTTGTCTTTTTTAATAGATTTGTTAATGGTTTCGATTTTCTTGAAAATTCAGGTATAAATCGTCTATAGTATCCAATTAATCCCAAGAATTGTTTAATGTTCTTAGGGGTTTTGGGTCTAGGAAAATTTTCTACTGCTTCAATATTTTTCGGATCGGGTTTTACTCCATGTTCGTCAATTATGTGTCCTAAATAGATCACTTCATGTCGTAAAAATTCGCATTTGTCTGGTTGAAGCATTAGTTTTGCTTCTCGTAGTCTTTTCATTAATCTTGTAAATTTTATTTCGTGTTCACGAAGAGAACGGGAATATATTACTATGTCATCCAGATAAACAAAAAGTTCGGTTCCTTGAAGTCCTGATAGAACGCTATTCATTAGGCGTTGAAATGTTGCAGGAGCATTTTTTAATCCAAAGGGCATTCTTGTAAACTGGTAATGTCCATATGGTGTAGAAAATGCTGTCTTGTGTGCATCGTCTGGTGCCATCTTAATCTGATGAAACCCTGATGCTAAGTCAAATATAGAGAAATATTTTGCGCTTCCTAATTGATCCAATATTTCTGTAATATTTGGTAGAGGATAAGCGTCACCTATCGTTTTTTCGTTTAATTTACGATAATCGATTACTACTCTCCATCGTTTTTTTCCTGTTGAATCTGGTTTTTTAGGAACGATCCAAATGGGAGAACTATACGGAGATGAGGATGATTCTATCACACCAGTTTCCAATAATTCATTTATTTGTCGATTTATTTCATCCTTATGAACTGGTGGATATCGATACTGCCGAGTATTTATCGGTATATCATCCGTAGTATGAATTCTATGTTGTATGCTATCTGTTCCTTCCAAAATTTCTCCTGCTAGATGAAAACGATCTTCGTTTTCTTTTATTAGTTGTATCACATTTTCTTTTTCTTCCTTGTTTAAGTGATCCAACCTGAGTAGTTTCAAGATTTCTTCGAATCGATTTTCTTTCGATATTTTCGTCAAGTTACAGCGTTTATAGGAACGTTCTTCAAATGGAAGTATTTCGATTGTAGGTACTACAACATTACAATCCTCGTCCGTACTATTTATTATTCTCATATGGGCTTTTCCCTCTCGATTTGTTACTAAGGCATTTCCCAAATAGATTCCTTCTTTGACGTGCAATTTTCCTACGTATCCTTCACGCAGTTCTGGATTTGCAATATTAATATGGAAAGGGACTGAACTTCTTTTTGGCACGAATATCTCCTCGTATGTATTAAAGGGAATATAGTTATTTCCCCACTTGATTTGCCTTTTTGCATAATCGATGCTGGCTTCTTGATGTAACAGAAATTCGGATCCTAAGATTCCGTCTTCATCGTCAAACAGTGCGTCGTTTACCACGTGGAAATTCACTGGATGATTCGCAATCATTATTGATGCAGTCCCTAAGGTAGCTTGATTCGAATCGATTATTCCACGGATATATATGATTTCTTGAGTGTTGACGATTGTCGATGCTGTTACCATTGATTTCTTGATGAGGTTGACATCGGATCCCGAATCAACCATTAATCGTGCCTTCCCTTCCAGATTTGGAGATGTTATTAATATTGTTGGAATATTTCGTACGGTATTAATAGGAACAGTTACTGTTCGTTTATTTGTTCGTCTTCTTCTTCCATTGATTCCTTCTTCGTTTGTTGTTCCTTCACTGACTTCTTTTCCTCGATTTCCAACGTCGGTTTCCAGGGCGTTGATTTTCCTGATGGTTTTGCTTCTTCCGTTTTTGGGACTCCTATTTTCATTATTTTCTGACGCTGTGGAGGGTTCCCACTCCGGATTGCGCCAGACGTTTCCGGGTGGCCCTGCTCGTTTCCCTGATTCATTCTTGAGTATGGGACTATTTCTCCTGATTCTACCTTGGCCTTGAACTTGAAACAATCCTTAATCAGATGTCCCGATTTCTTACAATAATTGCAAGAAATTTCTAATTGATTCGGCGATGATGTTGTAGCTCCGCTGTTTTGCGAAGAATTTAGTTGCCACGCGTTATTTCGCGGCTGATTATTTTGCCACGCGTTATTTCGTGTAGCATTGTTTTGCCATCCGCTATTTCGCGGCTGGTTATTTTGCCATTTCGATATGGCTCCTTCGTATTTAGGGGGTCCGGAATTTGGTTTATTTTGGGGTACCGACGGATTCGCTCTTTGATCGCGGGACACAGGTTGCTGACGAGTATATGAACTTGTCTTCATTCTCTCGTCTTCTAGTTTGACTTCTTTGTCAATTTTTACGGCTAGAGCGTAGATTTCATCCAGCCCGAGTCCTTGGCGTTCTTGTCTCAAGCGTAAAGAAATTTCACGAGGTAATCCTTTAATAAAAGCTTCCAGTGTGTCCGCATTGATATTTTCCTGCAGTGTAGCGGATATTTCCCCATAATTTCGTTTTTCTCCGTCTATTATAGCTAAACGCAAATTTTGAACGCGAGTTATGTAATCGAGAATATTTTCTCCCGGTTTTTTAAATGTATACCCCAATTCGCCTTTATATTGGTTCACATTTTTACACGGCGCGAAGTACTGTTTCAATTTATTTCCGAACTCGTCTAGAGTGATTAGATCAGAATCGCCTATAGCAATTAAAGCATGTCCACGTAATTTATTCATTAATAATTTTGTTAATTGCATTTCTTGCTGAGGGGCTAACATTGATTTTGCCCGTTCACATGCCTTTAAAAATTGAAAAACAGATGGTCGATAGCCATCGAAGAAAGGAACTGCTTCTAACGCGAGTTTGATAGGAATTTTTTCGCCCGTCGGATCTTGTTTAGATTGAAAGTCGCGAACTTCTAATTCACGCGGTACTGGACGTTTTACGGTCGGATATGGGGTAATTACTTCAGATTTAATACTGTGAACGTCTTCGGCGCGTTCTTTCTCTAATCCTTTTACTCTTTCTGTTACTGATTTTAAATATTTGAATCTTTCATCCAAATGTTCGAATTTTTCGTCCCACAACGTTATTATTGTGAGGAGTTGAGATAAAGTTTCGGCAGGGGTCAAATCACTCTTTGATTCTAACGCTGTCTTTGCTTGTCGGATTATTTCTGTTTGTTTTCGTAATTCCTCCTCTTCGTCCTTTTCACCGTGATCCGACATGACTTTTGATTTTACTTATTTAATTTCTCAACTATTGCGGATAATCCCACCGCTGCCACCAATTTAATAGCTCCTAATGTTACGTCCCTACTTCTTAGTTGGGGCGCGATTTTAAGGGAGTTTATTTTGTAGATCCGCTTTCGAGCTAGTCCTGGGACTTACGCTCTGGGATAGTTGAGTTTAAAGTATTAATATTGAATATTATATTGCCTACCTTTTATTAGTCAATCAAAATGAGGCGCCAGGGGATGGGGGTCTCAGAAATCCCGTCGATTTCCGGCGTTTTGGGCACTGCCCACGGTCCCACTTCTACCAGCTTCCCGAAAGGTTGGTGGTTGCTTGCCCTTATAACTACTGGCTGCGCAGAGACTCCCAAATATGCGTTTTCCGCTGGCGCGTTCCGGAAAGCGAATGCTAACTTCCTTAGTTGATATTTTCTACCGGCTCGGTGGCCTCTAGGCATCGCCACCCTTTATATAGGAAATATATTTGATTTAAAGTTTCTTTCATCCGTGGATCATGGTTTACGTCTAATTTCCACTGACACCGTGGGCGGCTGTCCTGCTTATAAGTGTCACTTTCAACAGACGCAAAACATGATCACGTACTAAACAAATTCGGTCGGTTAATTGAACACGCGGATCGCTCTTTTCAACCACTGTTTGGTGACACCGTGGGCGGCTGTCCTGCTTATGAGCATCACCGTCAGTGGAAAACAAATTGCGAACATTTAAGAAACATTTAATGATAGTTATTAATCGCGGAAATCGCATTTTACACTTGATACCCGATGACACCGTGGGCGGCTGTCCTGCTTATGAGTGTCATCTTTGACAAGTGCAAATCGCGATCAAACTTCATTCATATTTTTCCGATTTATAATTTGTTATAAAAAGGTGTCAATGTCTGAGGTAAGGAAATGGGAAAACTTAGGTAAACTTCACTCACTTTTATAATGTTTAATAACACTTTTATTATCACTTTTTTTCTCTTAATAACTGAACAACTTTTTTTTTTTGGATATTATAATGAATCCTTTTATATATGGTAATCGATTTTATAATATGGTAATTGAGCTCCGCGGGTGGTCCAATCCCTTTTTATAGGGCAATTGGTCACTCCTTCTCTAGGATTTGTCACATGACAAATCATAGGTGGGAGACCCCATCCCACAGCCTCTACCTGGAATCTTCCAGGAAGAATCTTCCCATCGTTTTATTCTGGGAGTTGTGTTTACTAGTTAGGCACGTTCCATTTAACTGATTCCCAGCAGCGACGATAACAAGATTCTTACATAAATGCGCATTTGATTTACATGTTATGCGTTTACAATATTTCTTATACGATCGGTTTCGTATAGCTTATTTACTAGGGGTTGAAGTTAAGCATATTATTTTGGAGATTGGTTTACGGGAAATAACGGGAGGGCAATCTTCTAACGAGGACCAGGGGCACAGCTCCGCGAAGGTAGTGTCGTCTCCGCTGGTTGATAAAGGGGCCTGTGTACCACGCTGGACATCAGCTGGTGTTCACTGGGCCTTCTTGGTGTTTGTGTGGTCAGCTACCTGGTATACAGCTGGCTGTCCGCCACCTCCTCGATCTGGCTGTCCTGCTCGCTGCCGTCCGTGTTTTCTTCGCTCGATCTCTTCTTATCGCTGGTTATATTGATAATGCCTTGTCGGCTATTTGTTGCACAATATTTGTATAATATTCATATGAGGTGGTTACAATACCTCAGAGTACGAAATAGTAAATATATTCAATTTAAAGGGTTAGATAATAGTAGACTCCACGTCGCGGGACGTGACATGAAAAATAATTGAAAAATAATTGAAAAATTATTGAAAAGTAATTGAAAAATTATTGAAAAATAATTGAAAAATAATTGTAAAATTATTGAAATATAATTGAAAAATAATTGAAAAACACTTGAAAAATAATTGAAAAATAATTGAAAAGTAATTGAAAAATAATAGAAAAATAATTGAAAAATAATTGAAAAATAATTGAAAAATAATTGAAAAATAATTTAAGAATAGTTGAAAAATAATTGAAAAATTATTGAAAAATAATTGAAAAATATTTGAAAAATAGTTGAAAAATAATTGAAGAATAGTTGAAAAATAATTGAAAAATAATTGAAAAATTATTGAAAAATAATGGAAAAATAATTGAAAAATAATTGAAATATAATTGAAAAAAAATTGAAAAATAATTGAAATCTAATTAAAAAATAATTGAAAACTAATTTAAAAATAATTCAAAAATAATGGAAAAATAATTGAAAAATAATTGAATAATAATTGAAAAATAATTGAAAAATAATTGAAAAATAATTGAAGAATAGTTGAAAAATAATTGAAAAATAATTGAAAAATAATTGAAAAATAATTGAAAAATAAATGAAAAATAATTGAAAAATAATTGAAAAATAATTGAAAAATAATTGAAAAATAATTGAAAAATAATTGGCTAATAATAATTGAAAAATAATTGAAAAATAATTGAAAAATAATTGAAAAATAATTGAAAAATAATTGAAAAATAATTGAAAAATAATTGGATAATAATAATTGAAAAATAATTGAAAAATAATTAAAAAATAATTGAAAAATAATTCAAAAATAATTAAAAAATAATTGAAAAATAATTGAAAAATTATTGAAAAATAATTGAAAAATAATTAAAAATAATTGAAAAATAATTAAAAATAATTGAAAAATAATTGAAAAAAAAATTTAAAAAAATTGAAAAATAATTGAAAAATAATTGAAGAATAGTAGAAAAATAATTGAAAAATAATTGAAAAATTATTGAAAAATAATTGAAAAATGATTGAAAAATAATTGAAAAATTATTGAAAAATGATTGAAAAATAATTTAAGAATAGTTGAAAAATAATGGAAAAATAATTGAACAATTATTGAAAAATAATTGAAAAATAATTGAAAAATAATTGAAAAATAATTGAAAAATAATTGAAAAATAATTGAAAAGTAATTGAAAAATAATTGAAAAATAATTGAAAAATAATTGAAAAATAATTGAAAAATAATTGAAAAATAATTGAAAAATAAATGAAAAATAATTGAAAAATAATTGAAAAATAATTGAAAAATAATTGAAAAATAATTGAAAAATAATTGAAAAATAATTGGCTAATAATAATTGAAAAATAATTGAAAAATAATTGAAAAATAATTGAAAAATAATTGAAAAATAATTGAAAAATAATTGGATAATAATAATTGAAAAATAATTGAAAAATAATTAAAAAATAATTGGATAATAATAATTGAAAAATAATTGAAAAATAATTAAAAAATAATTGAAAAATAATTGAAAAATAATTAAAAAATAATTGAAAAATAATTGAAAAAAAAATTTAAAAAAATTGAAAAATAATTGAAAAATAATTGAAGAATAGTTGAAAAATAATTGAAAAATAATTGAAAAATAATTGAAAAATAATTGAAAAATAATTGTAAAATTATTGAAATATAATTGAAAAATAATTGAAAAACAATTGAAAAATAATTGAAAAATATTTGAAAAATAGTTGAAAAATAATTGAAAAATAATTGGAAAATAATTGAAGAATAGTTGAAAAATAATTGAAAAATAATTGAAAAATTATTGAAAAATAATTGAAAAATTATTGAAAAATAATTGAAAAATTATTGAAAAATAATTGAAAAATTATTGAAAAGTAATTGAAAAATTATTGAAAAATAATTGAAAAATAATTGAAAAATAGTTGAAAAATAATTGAAAGATAATTGAAGAATAATTGAAAAATAATTGAAAAATAATTGAAAAATAATTGAAAAGTAATTGAAAAATAATTGAAAAATTATTGAAAAATAATTAAAAAATAATTGAAAAATAATTGAAAAATAATGGAAAAATAATTGAAAAATAATTGAAAAGTAATTGAAAAATAATTGAAAAATAATCGAAAAACAATTGAAAAATAATTGAAAAATAATTGACAAATAATTGAAAAATAATGGAAAAATATTTGAAAAATAATTGAAAAATTATTGAAAAATAATTGAAAAATAATTGAAGAATAGTTGAAAAATAATTGAAAAATTATTGAAAAATAATTGAAAAATAATTGAAAAATAATTGAAAAATAATTGAAAAATAATTGAAAAATAATTGAAAAATAATCGAAAAACAATTGAAAAATAATTGAAAAATAATTGATAAATAATTGTAAAATTATTGAAATATAATTGAAAAATAATTGAAAAATAATTGAAAAATAATTGAAAAATTATTGAAGAATAGTTGAAAAATAATTGAAAAATAATTGAAAAATAATTGAAAAATAACTGAAAAATAATTGAAAAGTAATTGAAAAATAATTGAAAAATAATTGAAAACTAATTGAAAAATAATTGAAAAATAATTGAAAAATAATTGAAAAATAATTGAAGAGTAGTTAAAAAATAATTTAAAAATAATTGAAAAATAATTGAAAAATAATTTAAAAATAATTGAAAAATAATTGAAAAATAATTGAAAAATTATTGAAAAATAATAGAAAAATAATTGAAAAATAATTGAAAAATAATCGAAAAAAATGGAAAAATAATTGAAAAATAATTGAAAAATAATTGATAAATAATTGAAAAATAATTGAAAAATAATTGAAGAATAGTTGGAAAATAATTGATAAATAATTGAAAAATAATTGAAAACTAATTGAAAAATAATTGAAAAATAATTGAAGAATAGTTGGAAAATAATTGATAAATAATTGAAAAATAATTGAAAACTAATTGAAAAATAATTGAAAAATAATTGAAGAATAGTTGAAAAATAATTGAAAAATAATTGAAAAATAATTGAAAAATAATTGAAAAATAATTGAAAAATAATTGAAAAATAATTGAAAAATTATTGAAAAACAATTGAAAAATAATTGAAAAATAATTGAAAAATAATTGAAAAATAATTGAAAAATAATTGAAAAATAATTGAAGAATAGTTGAAAAATAATTGAAAAATAATTGAAAAATAATTGAAAAATAATTGAAAAATAATTGAAAAATAATTGAAAAATAATTGAAAAATTATTGAAAATAATAGAAAAATAATTGAAAAATAATTGAAAAATAATTGAAAAATAATCGAAAAAAATGGAAAAATAATTGAAAAATAATTGAAAAATAATTGAAAAATAATTGAAAAATAATTGAAAAACAATTGAAAAATAATTGAAAAATAATTGAAAAATAATTGAAAAATAATTGAAAAATAATTGAAAAATAATTAAAAAATAATTGAAAAATAATTGAAAAATTATTGAAAAATAATTGAAAAATAATTGACAAATAATTGAAAAATAATTGAAAAATAATTGAAAAATAATTGAAAAATAATTGAAAAATAATTGAAAAATAATTGAAGAATAGTTGAAAAATAATTGAAAAATAATTGAAAAATAATTGAAGAATAGTTGGAAAATAATAGAAAAATAATTGAAAAATAATTGAAAAATAATTGAAGAATAGTTGGAAAATAATTGATAAATAATTGAAAAATAATTGAAAACTAATTGAAAAATAATTGAAAAATAATTGAAGAATAGTTGAAAAATAATTGAAAATTAATTGAAAAAGAATTGAAAAATAATTGAAAAATAATTGAAAAATAATTGAAAAATAATTGAAAAATTATTGAATAATAATTGAAAAATAATTGACAAATAATTGAAAAATAATTGAAAAATAATTGAAAAATAATTGAAAAATAATTTAATAATAATTGAAAAATAATTGAAAAATAATTGAAAAATAATTGAAAAATAATTGAATAATAATTGAAGAATAGTTGGAACATAATTGATAAATAATTGAAAACTAATTGAAAAATAATTGAAAAGTAATTGAAAAATAATTGAAAAATTATTGAAAAATAATTGAAAAATTATTGAAAAATAATTGAAAAATAATTGAAAAATAATTGAAAAATAATTTGAAAATAATAGAAAAATAGTTGAAAAATAATTGAAAAATAATTGAAAAATAATAGAAAAATAATTGAAAAAAAATTGAAAAAAATTGAAAAATAATTGTAAAATAATAGAAAAATAATTGAAGAATAGTTGAAAAATAATTGAAAAATAATTGAAAAATAATTGAAAACTAATTGAAAAATAATTGAAAAATAATTGAAAAATAATTGAAGAATAGTTGAAAAATAATTGAAGAATAGTTGAAAAGTAATTGAAAAATATTTGAAAAATAATTGAAAAATAATTAAAAAATAATTGAAAAATAATAGAAAAAAATTGAAAAATAATTGAAGAATAGTTGAAAAATAATTGAAGAATAGTTGAAAAATAATTGAAAAATAATTGAAAAATAATTGAAAAATAATTGAAAAATAATTGAAAAATAATTGAAAAATAATTGAAAAATAATTGAAAAATAATTGAAAAATTATTGAAAAATAATAGAAAAATAATTGAAAAATAATTGAAAAATAATTGAAAAATAATTGAAGAATAGTTGGAAAATAATTGATAAATAATTGAAAAATAATTGAAAACTAATTGAAAAATAATTGAAAAATAATTGAAGAATAGTTGAAAAATAATTGAAAAATAATTGAAAAATAATTGAAAAATAATTGAAAAATAATTGAAAAATAATTGAAAAATAATTGAAAAATTATTGAAAAATAATTGAAAAATAATTGACAAATAATTGAAAAATAATTGAAAAATAATTGAAAAATAATTGAAAAATAATTGAAAAATAATTGAAAAATAATTGAAGAATAGTTGAAAAATAATTGAAAAATAATTGAAAAATAATTGAAAAATAATTGAAAAATAATTGAAAAATAATTGAAAAATAATTGAAGAATAGTTGAAAAATAATTGAAAAATAATTGAAAAATAATTGAAAAATAATTGAAAAATAATTGAAAAATAATTGAAAAATAATTGGATAATAATAATTGCAAAATAATTGAAAAATAATTCAAAAATAATTAAAAAATAATTCAAAAATAATTGAAAAATAATTGAAAAATTATTGAAAAAAATTGAAAAATTATTGAAAAATAATTGAAAAATAATTGCAAAATAATTGCAAAATAATTGAAATATAATTGCAAAATAATTGAAAAATAATTGAAAAATAATTGAAAAGTAATTGAAAAATAATTGAAAAATAATTGTAAAATTATTGAAATATAATTGAAAAATAATTGAAAAATAATTGAAAAATAATTGAAAAATAATTGAAAAGTAATTGAAAAATAATAGAAAAATAATTGAAAAATAATTGAAAAATAATTGAAAAATAATTGAAAAATAATAGAAAAATAATTGAAAAATAATTGAAAAATAATTGAAAAATAATTGAAAAATAATTGAAAAATAATTGAAAAATAATTGTAAAATTATTGAAATATAATGGAAAAATAATTGAAAAATAATTGAAAAATAATTGAAAAATAATTGAAAAATAATTTAAAAGTAATTGAAAAATAATAGAAAAATAATTGAAAAATAATGGAAAAATAATTGAAAAATAATAGAAAAATAATTGAAAAATAATTGAAAAGTAATAGAAAAATAATTGAAAAATAATTGAAAAATAATTGAAAAATAATTGAAAAATAACTGAAAAATAATTGAAAAATAATTGTAAAATTATTGAAATATAATGGAAAAATAATTGAAAAATAATTGAAAAATAATTGAAAAATTATTGAAAAATAATTTAAAAGTAATTGAAAAATAATAGAAAAATAATTGAAAAATAATTGAAAAATAATTGAAAAATAATTGAAAAATAATTGAAAAATAATTGAAAAATAATTGAAAAATAATTGAAAAATAATTGAAAAGTAATTGAAAAATAATTGAAAAATAATTGAAAATAATTGAAAAATAATTGAAAAATAATTGAAAAATAATTGTAAAATTATTGAAATATAATTGAAAAATAATTGAAAAATAATTGAAAAATAATTGAAAAATAATTGAAAAGTAATTGAAAAATTATTGAAATATAATTGAAAAAAAATTGAAGAATGGTTGAAAAATAATTGAAAAATAATTGAAAAATAATTGAAAAAAATTGAAAAATAATTGAAAATTAATAGAAGAATAGTTGAAAAATAATTGAAAAATAATTGAAAACTAATTGAAAAATAATTGAAAAGTAATTGAAAAATAATTGAAGAATAATTGAAAAATAATTGAAAAATAATTGAAAAATAATTGAAAAAAAATTGAAAAATAATTGAAAAATAATTGGATAATAATAATTGCAAAATAATTGAAAAATAATTGAAAAATAATTCAAAAATAATTCAAAAATAATTCAAAAATAATTGAAAAATAATTGAAAAATTATTGAAAATAATTGATAAATTATTGAAAAATAATTGAAAACTAATTGAAAACTAATTGAAAAATAATTGAAAAATAATTGAAGTATAGTTGAAAAATAATTGAAAAATAATTGAAAAATAATTGAAAAATAATTGAAAAATAATTGAAAAATAATTGAAAAATAATTGAAAAATTATTGAAAAATAATTGAAAAATAATTGACAAATAATTGAAAAATAATTGAAAAATAATTGAAAAATAATTGAAAAATAATTGAAAAATAATTGAAAAATAATTGAAGAATAGTTGAAAAATAATTGAAAAATAATTGAAAAATAATTGAAAAATAATTGAAAAATAATTGAAAAATAATTGAAAAATAGTTGAAAAATAATTGAAAAATAATTGAAAAATAATTGAAAAATAATTGAAAAATAATTGAAAAATAATTGAAGAATAGTTGGAAAATAATTGATAAATAATTGAAAAATAATTGAAAACTAATTGAAAAATAATTGAAAAATAATTGAAGAATAGTTGAAAAATAATTGAAAAATAATTGAAAAATAATTGAAAAATAATTGAAAAATAATTGAAAAATAATTGAAAAATAATTGAAAAATTATTGAAAAATAATAGAAAAATAATTGAAAAATAATTGAAAAATTATTGAAAAATAATAGAAAAATAATTGAAAAATAATTGAAAAATAATTGAAAAATAATTGAAGAATAGTTGGAAAATAATTGATAAATAATTGAAAAATAATTGAAAACTAATTGAAAAATAATTGAAAAATAATTGAAGAATAGTTGAAAAATAATTGAAAAATAATTGAAAAATAATTGAAAAATAATTGAAAAATAATTGAAAAATAATTGAAAAATAATTGAAAAATTATTGAAAAATAATAGAAAAATAATTGAAAAATAATTGAAAAATAATTTAAAAATAATTGAAGAATAGTTGGAAAATAATTGATAAATAATTGAAAAATAATTGAAAAATAATTGAAAAATAATTGAAAAATAATTGAAAAATAATTGAAAAATAATTGAAAAATTATTGAAAAATAATAGAAAAATAATTGAAAAATAATTGAAAAATAATTGAAAAATAATTGAAAAATAATTGAAAAATAATTGAAAAATAATTGAAAAATAATTGAAAAATAATTGAAAAATAATTGAAAAATAATTGAAAAATAATTGCAAAATAATTGAAAAATAATTGAAAAATAATTGAAAAATAATTGAAAAATAATTGAAAAATTATTGAAAAATAATAGAAAAATAATTGAAAAATAATTGAAAAATAATTGAAAAATAATTTAAGAATATTTGGAAAATAATTGATAAATAATTGAAAAATAATTGAAAACTAATTGAAAAATAATTGAAAAATATTTGAAGAATAGTTGAAAAATAATTGAAAAATAATTGAAAAATAATTGAAAAATAATTGAAAAATAATTGAAAAATAATTGAAAAATAATTGAAAAATAATTGAAAAATAATTGAAAAATAGTTGAAAAATAATTGAAAAATAATTGAAAAATAATTGAAAAATAATTGAAGAATTGTTGAAAAATAATTGAAAAATAATTGAAAAATAATTGAAAAATAATTGAAAAATAATTGAAAAATAATTGAAAAACAATTGAAAAATAATTGAAAAATAATTGAAAAATAATTGAAAAATAATTGAAAAATAATTGAAAAATAATTGAAAAATAATTGAAAAATAATTGAAAAATTATTGAAAAATAATTGAAAAATAATTGACAAATAATTGAAAAATAATTGAAAAATAATTGAAAAATAATTGAAAAATAATTGAAAAATAATTGAAAAATAATTGAAGAATAGTTGAAAAATAATTGAAAAATAATTGAAAAATAATTGAAGAATAGTTGAAAAATAATTGAAAAATAATTGAAAAATAATTGAAAAATAATTGAAAAATAATTGAAAAATAATTGAAAAATAATTGAAAAATAATTGAAAAATAATTGAAAAATTATTGAAAAATAATTGAAAAATAATTGAAAAATAATTGTAAAATTATTGAAATATAATTGAAAAATAATTGAAAAATAATTGAAAAGTAATTGAAAAATTATTGAAATATAATTGAAAAAAAATTGAAGAATGGTTGAAAAATAATTGAAAAATAATTGAAAAATAATTGAAAAGTAATTGAAAACGAATTGAAAAATAATTGAAAAATAATTGAAAAATAATTGAAAAATAATTGAAAAATAATTGAAAAATAATTGAAAAATAATTGAAAAGTAATTGAAGAATAGTTGAAAAATAATTGAAAAATAATTAAAAAATTATTGAAAAATAATTGAAAAATAATTGAAAAATAATTGAAATATAATTGAAAAGTTATTGAAAAATAATAGAAGAATAATTGAAAAATAATTGAAAAATAATTGAAAAATAATTGAAAAATAATTGAAATATAATTGAAAAGTAATTGAAAAATAATAGAAAAATAATTGAAAAATAATTGAAAAATAATTGAAAAATAATTGAAAAATAATTGAAAAATAATGGAAAAATAATTGAAAAATAGTTGAAAAATAATTGAAAAATAATTGAAAAATAATTGAAAAGTAATTGAAAAATAATAGAAAAATAATTGAAAAATAATTGAAAAATAATTGATAAATAATTGAAAAATAATTGAAAACTAATTGAAAAATAATTGAAAACTAATTGAAAAATAATTGAAAAGTAATTGAAAAATAATTGAAAAAAAATTGAAAAAAAAGAAAAATAATGGTAAAATAATTTAAGAATAGTTGAAAAATAATAGAAAAATAATTGAAAAATAATTGAAAAGTAATTGAAAAATAATAGAAAAATAATTGAAAAATAATTGAAAAATAATTGATAAATAATTGAAAAATAATTGAAAACTAATTGAAAAATAATTGAAAAATAATTGAAAAATAATTGAAAAATAATCGAAAAATAATTGAAATATAATTGAAAAATAATTGAAAAATAGTTGAAAAATAATTGAAAAATAATTGAAAAAAATTGAAAAATAATTGAAAAATAATTGAAAAATAATTGAAAAAAAATTGAAAAATAATTGAAAAGTAATTGAAAAATAATTGAAAAATAATTGAAAAATAATTGAAGAATAGTTGAAAAATAATTGAAAAATAATTGAAAAATAATTGAAAAATTATTGAAAAATAATAGAAAAATAATTGAAAAATAATTTAAAAATAATTTAAAAATAATTGAAGAATAGTTGGAAAATAATTGATAAATAATTGAAAAATAATTGAAAAATAATTGAAAAATAATTGAAAAATAATTGAAAAATAATTGAAAAATAATTGAAAAATTATTGAAAAATAATAGAAAAATAATTGAAAAATAATTGAAAAATAATTGAAAAATAATTGAAAAATAATTGAAAAATAATTGAAAAATAATTGAAAAATAATTGAAAAATAATTGAAAAATAATTGAAAAATAATTGAAAAATAATTGAAAAATAATTGAAAAATAATTGAAAAATAATTGAAAAATAATTGAAAAATAATTGAAAAATTATTGAAAAATAATAGAAAAATAATTGAAAAATAATTGAAAAATAATTGAAAAATAATTTAAGAATATTTGGAAAATAATTGATAAATAATTGAAAAATAATTGAAAACTAATTGAAAAATAATTGAAAAATATTTGAAGAATAGTTGAAAAATAATTGAAAAATAATTGAAAAATAATTGAAAAATAATTGAAAAATAATTGAAAAATAATTGAAAAATAATTGAAAAATAATTGAAAAATAATTGAAAAATAGTTGAAAAATAATTGAAAAATAATTGAAAAATAATTGAAAAATAATTGAAGAATTGTTGAAAAATAATTGAAAAATAATTGAAAAATAATTGAAAAATAATTGAAAAATAATTGAAAAATAATTGAAAAACAATTGAAAAATAATTGAAAAATAATTGAAAAATAATTGAAAAATAATTGAAAAATAATTGAAAAATAATTGAAAAATAATTGAAAAATAATTGAAAAATTATTGAAAAATAATTGAAAAATAATTGACAAATAATTGAAAAATAATTGAAAAATAATTGAAAAATAATTGAAAAATAATTGAAAAATAATTGAAAAATAATTGAAGAATAGTTGAAAAATAATTGAAAAATAATTGAAAAATAATTGAAGAATAGTTGAAAAATAATTGAAAAATAATTGAAAAATAATTGAAAAATAATTGAAAAATAATTGAAAAATAATTGAAAAATAATTGAAAAATAATTGAAAAATAATTGAAAAATTATTGAAAAATAATTGAAAAATAATTGAAAAATAATTGTAAAATTATTGAAATATAATTGAAAAATAATTGAAAAATAATTGAAAAGTAATTGAAAAGTAATTGAAAAATAATTGAAAAATAATTGAAAAATAATTGAAAAATAATTGTAAAATTATTGAAAAATAATTGTAAAATTATTGAAAAATAATTGTAAAATTATTGAAAAATAATTGTAAAATTATTGAAATATAATTGAAAAATAATTGAAAAATAATTGAAAAATAATTGAAAAATAATTGAAAAGTAATTGAAAAATTATTGAAATATAATTGAAAAGTAATATAAGAATAACTGAAAAATAATTGAAAAATAATTGAAAAATAATTGAAAAATAATTGAAAAATAATTGAGAAATAATTGAAGAATAGTTGAAAATTAATTGAAAAATAATTGAGAAATTATTGAAAAATAATTGAAAAATAATTGAAAAATAATTGAAAAATAATTGAAAAATAATTGAAAAATAATTGAAAAGTAATTGAAAAATAATTGAAAAATAATTGAAAAATAATTGAAAAATAATTGAAAAATAATTGAAAAATAATTGTAAAATTATTGAAATATAATTGAAAAATAATTGAAAAATAATTGAAAAGTAATTGAAAAATTATTGAAATATAATTGAAAAAAAATTGAAGAATGGTTGAAAAATAATTGAAAAATAATTGAAAAATAATTGAAAAGTAATTGAAAAATAATTGAAAAATAATTGAAGAATAATTGAAAACGAATTGAAAAATAATTGAAAAATAATTGAAAAATAATTGAAAAATAATTGAAAAATAATTGAAAAATAATTGAAAAGTAATTGAAGAATAGTTGAAAAATAATTGAAAAATAATTAAAAAATTATTGAAAAATAATTGAAAAATAATTGAAAAATAATTGAAATATAATTGAAAAGTTATTGAAAAATAATAGAAGAATAATTGAAAAATAATTGAAAAATAATTGAAAAATAATTGAAAAATAATTGAAATATAATTGAAAAGTAATTGAAAAATAATAGAAAAATAATTGAAAAATAATTGAAAAATAATTGAAAAATAATTGAAAAATAATTGAAAAATAATGGAAAAATAATTGAAAAATAGTTGAAAAATAATTGAAAAATAATTGAAAAATAATTGAAAAGTAATTGAAAAATAATAGAAAAATAATTGAAAAATAATTGAAAAATAATTGATAAATAATTGAAAAATAATTGAAAACTAATTGAAAAATAATTGAAAACTAATTGAAAAATAATTGAAAAGTAATTGAAAAATAATTGAAAAAAAATTGAAAAAAAAGAAAAATAATGGTAAAATAATTTAAGAATAGTTGAAAAATAATAGAAAAATAATTGAAAAATAATTGAAAAATAATTGAAAAATAATTGAAAAATAATTGAAAAATAATTGAAAAAATAGTTGAAAAATAATTGAAAAATAATTGAAAAATAATTGAAAAGTAATTGAAGAATAGTTGAAAAATAATTTAAAAGTAATTGAAAAATAATTGAAAAATAATTGAAAAATAATTGAAAAATAATTGAAAAATAATTGAAAAATAATTGAAAAATAATTGAAAAATAATTGAAAAATAATTGAAAAATAATTGAAAAATAATTGAAAAATAATTGAAAAATAATTGAAAAATAATTGAAAAATAATTAAAAAATAATTGAAAAATAATTGAAAAAAATTAAAAAATAATTGAAAAATAATTGAAAAATAATGGAAAAATAATTGAAAAAAAATTGAAAAAGAATTGAAAAATAATTGAAAAATAATTGAAGATTAGCTGAAAAATAATTGAAAAATAATTGAAAAATAATTGAAAAATAATTGAAAAATAATTGAAAACTTATTGAAAAATAATTGAAAAATAATTGAAAAATGATTGAAGAATAGTTGAAAAATAATTGAAAATAATTGAAAAATAATTGAAAAATAATTGAAAAATAAATGAAAAATAATTGAAAAATAATTGAAAAATAATTGAAAAATAATTGAAAAATAATTCAAAAATAATTGAAAAATAATTCAAAAATAATTGAAAAATAATTGAAAAATAATTTGAGAAATTATTGAAAAATAATTGAAAAATAATTGAAGAATAGTTGAAAAATAATTGAAAAATAATTGAAAACTAATTGAAAAATAATTGAGAAATTATTGAAGAATAGTTGAAAAATAATTGAAAAATAATTGAAAAATAATTGAAAAATAATTGAAAAATAATTGAAAAAAATTGAAAAGTAATTGGAAAATAATTGAAAAATAATTGAAAAATAATTGAAAAATAATTGAAAAATAATTGAGAAATAATTGAAAAATAATTGAAAAGTAATTGAAAAATAATTGAGAAATAATTGAAAAATAATTGAAAAATAATTGAAAAATAATTGAAAAATAATTGAAAAATAATTGAAAAATAATTGAAAAATAATTGAAAAATAATTGAAAAATAATTGAAAACTAATTGAAAAATAATTGAAAAGTAATTGAAAAATAATTGAAAAATAATTGAAAAATAATAGAAAAAAAATTGAAAAAAAAGAAAAATAATGGTAAAATAATTTAAGAATAGTTGAAAAATAATAGAAAAATAATTGAAAAATAATTGAAAAATAATTGAAATATAATTGAAAAATAATTGAAAAATAATTGAAAAATAATTGAAAAATAATTGAAAAATAATTGAAAAGTAATTGAAGAATAGTTGAAAAATAATTGCAAAATAATTGAAAAATAATCGAAAAAAATTGAAAAAGAATTGAAAAATAATTGAAAAATAATCGAAAAAAATTGAAAAATAATTGAAAAATAATTGAAGAATAGTTGAAAAATAATTGATAAATAATTGAAAAATAATTGAAAACTAATTGAAAAATAATTGAAAACTAATTGAAAAATAATTGAAAAGTAATTGAAAAATAATTGAAAAAAAATTGAAAAATAATTGAAAAAAAATTGAAAAAAAAGAAAAATAATGGTAAAATAATTTAAGAATAGTTGAAAAATAATAGAAAAATAATTGAAAAATAATTGAAAAATAATTGAAAAATAATTGAAAAATAATTGAAAAATAATTGAAAAAATAGTTGAAAAATAATTGAAAAATAATTGAAAAATAATTGAAAAGTAATTGAAGAATAGTTGAAAAATAATTTAAAAGTAATTGAAAAATAATTGAAAAATAATTGAAAAATAATTGAAAAATAATTGAAAAATAATTGAAAAATAATTGAAAAATAATTGAAAAATAATTGAAAAATAATTGAAAAATAATTGAAAAATAATTGAAAAATAATTGAAAAATAATTAAAAAATAATTGAAAAATAATTGAAAAAAATTAAAAAATAATTGAAAAATAATTGAAAAATAATGGAAAAATAATTGAAAAAAAATTGAAAAATAATTGAAAAATAATTGAAAAATAATTGAAGATTAGCTGAAAAATAATTGAAAAATAATTGAAAAATAATTGAAAAATAATTGAAAAATAATTGAAAACTTATTGAAAAATAATTGAAAAATAATTGAAAAATGATTGAAGAATAGTTGAAAAATAATTGAAAATAATTGAAAAATAATTGAAAAATAATTGAAAAATAAATGAAAAATAATGGAAAAATAATTGAAAAATAATTGAAAAATAATTGAAAAATAATTCAAAAATAATTGAAAAATAATTGAAAAATAATTGAAAAATAATTGAAAAATAATTTGAAAAATTATTGAAAAATAATTGAAAAATAATTGAAGAATAGTTGAAAAATAATTGAAAAATAATTGAAAACTAATTGAAAAATAATTGAGAAATTATTGAAGAATAGTTGAAAAATAATTGAAAAATAATTGAAAAATAATTGAAAAATAATTGAAAAATAATTGAAAAAAATTGAAAAGTAATTGGAAAATAATTGAAAAATAATTGAAAAATAATTGAAAAATAATTGAAAAATAATTGAGAAATAATTGAAAAATAATTGAAAAGTAATTGAAAAATAATTGAGAAATAATTGAAAAATAATTGAAAAATAATTGAAAAATAATTGAAAAATAATTGAAAAATAATTGAAAAATAATTGAAAAATAATTGAAAAATAATTGAAAAATAATTGAAAACTAATTGAAAAATAATTGAAAAGTAATTGAAAAATAATTGAAAAATAATTGAAAAATAATAGAAAAAAAATTGAAAAAAAAGAAAAATAATGGTAAAATAATTTAAGAATAGTTGAAAAATAATAGAAAAATAATTGAAAAATAATTGAAAAATAATTGAAAAATAATTGAAAAATAATTAAAAAATAATTGAAAAATAGTTGAAAAATAATTGAAAAATAATTGAAAAATAATTGAAAAGTAATTGAAGAATAGTTGAAAAATAATTTAAAAGTAATTGAAAAATAATTGAAAAATAATTGAAAAATAATTGAAAAATAATTGAAAAATAATTGAAAAATAATTGAAAAGTAATTGAAAAATAATTGAAGAATAGTTGAAAAATAATTGAAAAATAATTGAAAAATAATTTAAAAATAATTTAAAAATAATTGAAAAATAATTGAAAAATAATTGAAAAGTAATTGAAAAATAATTGGAAAATAATTGAAAAATAATTGAAAAATAATTGAAAAATAATTGAAAAATAATTGAAAAATAGTTGAAAAATAATTGAAAAATAATTGAAAACTAATTGAAAAATAATTGAAAAATAATTGAAAAATGATTGAAAAATAATTGAAAAATAATTGAAAAATAATTGAAAAGTAATTGAAAAATTATTGAAAAATAAAAGGTAAAAATAATTGAAAAATAATTGAAAAGTAATAGAAAAATAATTGAAAAGTAATTGAAAATAATTGAAAAATTATTGAAAAATAATTGAAGAATAGTTGATAAATAATTGAAAAATAATTTAAAAATAATTTAAAAATAATTTAAAAATAATTTAAAAATAATTGAAAAATAATTGATAAATAATTGAAAAGTAATTGAAAAATTATTGAAAAATAAATGGTAAAAATAATTGAAAAATAATTGAAAAGTAATAGAAAAATAATTGAAAAGTAATTGAAAAATAATTGAAAAATTATTGAAAAATAATTGAAGAATAGTTGAAAAATAATTGAAAAATAATTGAAGAATAGTTGAAAAATAATTGTAAAATTATTGAAGAATAATTGAAAAATTATTGAAAAATAATTGAAAAATAATTGAGAAATAATTGAAAAATAATTGAAAAGTAATTGAAAAATAATTGAGAAATAATTGAAAAATAATTGAAAAATAATTGAAAAATAATTGAAAAATAATTGAAAAATAATTGAAAAATAATTGAAAAATAATTGAAAAATAATTGAAAAATAATTGAAAACTAATTGAAAAATAATTGAAAAGTAATTGAAAAATAATTGAAAAATAATTGAAAAATAATAGAAAAAAAATTGAAAAAAAAGAAAAATAATGGTAAAATAATTTAAGAATAGTTGAAAAATAATAGAAAAATAATTGAAAAATAATTGAAAAATAATTGAAAAATAATTGAAAAATAATTAAAAAATAATTGAAAAATAGTTGAAAAATAATTGAAAAATAATTGAAAAATAATTGAAAAGTAATTGAAGAATAGTTGAAAAATAATTTAAAAGTAATTGAAAAATAATTGAAAAATAATTGAAAAATAATTGAAAAATAATTGAAAAATAATTGAAAAATAATTGAAAAGTAATTGAAAAATAATTGAAGAATAGTTGAAAAATAATTGAAAAATAATTGAAAAATAATTTAAAAATAATTTAAAAATAATTGAAAAATAATTGAAAAATAATTGAAAAGTAATTGAAAAATAAATGGAAAATAATTGAAAAATAATTGAAAAATAATTGAAAAATAATTGAAAAATAATTGAAAAATAGTTGAAAAATAATTGAAAAATAATTGAAAACTAATTGAAAAATAATTGAAAAATGATTGAAAAATAATTGAAAAATAATTGAAAAATAATTGAAAAGTAATTGAAAAATTATTGAAAAATAAAAGGTAAAAATAATTGAAAAATAATTGAAAAGTAATAGAAAAATAATTGAAAAGTAATTGAAAATAATTGAAAAATTATTGAAAAATAATTGAAGAATAGTTGAAAAATAATTGAAAAATAATTTAAAAATAATTTAAAAATAATTTAAAAATAATTTAAAAATAATTGAAAAATAATTGATAAATAATTGAAAAGTAATTGAAAAATTATTGAAAAATAAATGGTAAAAATAATTGAAAAATAATTGAAAAGTAATAGAAAAATAATTGAAAAGTAATTGAAAAATAATTGAAAAATTATTGAAAAATAATTGAAGAATAGTTGAAAAATAATTGAAAAATAATTGAAGAATAGTTGAAAAATAATTGTAAAATTATTGAAAAATAATTGAAAAATTATTGAAAAATAATTGAAAAATTATTGAAAAATAATTGAAAAATAATTGAAAAATTATTGAAATATAATTGAAAAATAATTGAAAAATAATTGAAAAATAATTGAAAAATAATTGAAAAATAATTGAAAAGTAATTGAAGAATAGTTGAAAAATAATTGCAAAATAATTGAAAAATAATCGAAAAAAATTGAAAAAGAATTGAAAAATAATTGAAAAATAATCGAAAAAAATTGAAAAATAATTGAAAAATAATTGAAGAATAGTTGAAAAATAATTGATAAATAATTGAAAAATAATTGAAAACTAATTGAAAAATAATTGAAAACTAATTGAAAAATAATTGAAAAGTAATTGAAAAATAATTGAAAAAAAATTGAAAAATAATTGAAAAAAAATTGAAAAAAAAGAAAAATAATGGTAAAATAATTTAAGAATAGTTGAAAAATAATAGAAAAATAATTGAAAAATAATTGAAAAATAATTGAAAAATAATTGAAAAATAATTGAAAAATAATTGAAAAATAATTGAAAAATAATTGAAAAATAATTGAAAAGTAATTGAAGAATAGTTGAAAAATAATTTAAAAGTAATTGAAAAATAATTGAAAAATAATTGAAAAATAATTGAAAAATAATTGAAAAATAATTGAAAAATAATTGAAAAATAATTGAAAAATAATTGAAAAATAATTGAAAAATAATTGAAAAATAATTGAAAAATAATTGAAAAATAATTAAAAAATAATTGAAAAATAATTGAAAAAAATTAAAAAATAATTGAAAAATAATTGAAAAATAATGGAAAAATAATTGAAAAAAAATTGAAAAATAATTGAAAAATAATTGAAAAATAATTGAAAAATAATTGAAGATTAGCTGAAAAATAATTGAAAAATAATTGAAAAATAATTGAAAAATAATTGAAAAATAATTGAAAACTTATTGAAAAATAATTGAAAAATAATTGAAAAATGATTGAAGAATAGTTGAAAAATAATTGAAAATAATTGAAAAATAATTGAAAAATAATTGAAAAATAAATGAAAAATAATGGAAAAATAATTGAAAAATAATTGAAAAATAATTGAAAAATAATTCAAAAATAATTGAAAAATAATTGAAAAATAATTGAAAAATAATTGAAAAATAATTTGAAAAATTATTGAAAAATAATTGAAAAATAATTGAAGAATAGTTGAAAAATAATTGAAAAATAATTGAAAACTAATTGAAAAATAATTGAGAAATTATTGAAGAATAGTTGAAAAATAATTGAAAAATAATTGAAAAATAATTGAAAAATAATTGAAAAATAATTGAAAAAAATTGAAAAGTAATTGGAAAATAATTGAAAAATAATTGAAAAATAATTGAAAAATAATTGAAAAATAATTGAGAAATAATTGAAAAATAATTGAAAAGTAATTGAAAAATAATTGAGAAATAATTGAAAAATAATTGAAAAATAATTGAAAAATAATTGAAAAATAATTGAAAAATAATTGAAAAATAATTGAAAAATAATTGAAAAATAATTGAAAAATAATTGAAAACTAATTGAAAAATAATTGAAAAGTAATTGAAAAATAATTGAAAAATAATTGAAAAATAATAGAAAAAAAATTGAAAAAAAAGAAAAATAATGGTAAAATAATTTAAGAATAGTTGAAAAATAATAGAAAAATAATTGAAAAATAATTGAAAAATAATTGAAAAATAATTGAAAAATAATTAAAAAATAATTGAAAAATAGTTGAAAAATAATTGAAAAATAATTGAAAAATAATTGAAAAGTAATTGAAGAATAGTTGAAAAATAATTTAAAAGTAATTGAAAAATAATTGAAAAATAATTGAAAAATAATTGAAAAATAATTGAAAAATAATTGAAAAATAATTGAAAAGTAATTGAAAAATAATTGAAGAATAGTTGAAAAATAATTGAAAAATAATTGAAAAATAATTTAAAAATAATTTAAAAATAATTGAAAAATAATTGAAAAATAATTGAAAAGTAATTGAAAAATAATTGGAAAATAATTGAAAAATAATTGAAAAATAATTGAAAAATAATTGAAAAATAATTGAAAAATAGTTGAAAAATAATTGAAAAATAATTGAAAACTAATTGAAAAATAATTGAAAAATAATTGAAAAATGATTGAAAAATAATTGAAAAATAATTGAAAAATAATTGAAAAGTAATTGAAAAATTATTGAAAAATAAAAGGTAAAAATAATTGAAAAATAATTGAAAAGTAATAGAAAAATAATTGAAAAGTAATTGAAAATAATTGAAAAATTATTGAAAAATAATTGAAGAATAGTTGAAAAATAATTGAAAAATAATTTAAAAATAATTTAAAAATAATTTAAAAATAATTTAAAAATAATTGAAAAATAATTGATAAATAATTGAAAAGTAATTGAAAAATTATTGAAAAATAAATGGTAAAAATAATTGAAAAATAATTGAAAAGTAATAGAAAAATAATTGAAAAGTAATTGAAAAATAATTGAAAAATTATTGAAAAATAATTGAAGAATAGTTGAAAAATAATTGAAAAATAATTGAAGAATAGTTGAAAAATAATTGTAAAATTATTGAAGAATAATTGAAAAATTATTGAAAAATAATTGAAAAATAATTGAGAAATAATTGAAAAATAATTGAAAAGTAATTGAAAAATAATTGAGAAATAATTGAAAAATAATTGAAAAATAATTGAAAAATAATTGAAAAATAATTGAAAAATAATTGAAAAATAATTGAAAAATAATTGAAAAATAATTGAAAAATAATTGAAAAATAATTGAAAAATAATTGAAAACTAATTGAAAAATAATTGAAAAGTAATTGAAAAATAATTGAAAAATAATTGAAAAATAATAGAAAAAAAATTGAAAAAAAAGAAAAATAATGGTAAAATAATTTAAGAATAGTTGAAAAATAATAGAAAAATAATTGAAAAATAATTGAAAAATAATTGAAAAATAATTGAAAAATAATTAAAAAATAATTGAAAAATAGTTGAAAAATAATTGAAAAATAATTGAAAAATAATTGAAAAGTAATTGAAGAATAGTTGAAAAATAATTTAAAAGTAATTGAAAAATAATTGAAAAATAATTGAAAAATAATTGAAAAATAATTGAAAAATAATTGAAAAATAATTGAAAAGTAATTGAAAAATAATTGAAGAATAGTTGAAAAATAATTGAAAAATAATTGAAAAATAATTTAAAAATAATTTAAAAATAATTGAAAAATAATTGAAAAATAATTGAAAAGTAATTGAAAAATAAATGGAAAATAATTGAAAAATAATTGAAAAATAATTGAAAAATAATTGAAAAATAATTGAAAAATAGTTGAAAAATAATTGAAAAATAATTGAAAACTAATTGAAAAATAATTGAAAAATGATTGAAAAATAATTGAAAAATAATTGAAAAATAATTGAAAAGTAATTGAAAAATTATTGAAAAATAAAAGGTAAAAATAATTGAAAAATAATTGAAAAGTAATAGAAAAATAATTGAAAAGTAATTGAAAATAATTGAAAAATTATTGAAAAATAATTGAAGAATAGTTGAAAAATAATTGAAAAATAATTTAAAAATAATTTAAAAATAATTTAAAAATAATTTAAAAATAATTGAAAAATAATTGATAAATAATTGAAAAGTAATTGAAAAATTATTGAAAAATAAATGGTAAAAATAATTGAAAAATAATTGAAAAGTAATAGAAAAATAATTGAAAAGTAATTGAAAAATAATTGAAAAATTATTGAAAAATAATTGAAGAATAGTTGAAAAATAATTGAAAAATAATTGAAGAATAGTTGAAAAATAATTGTAAAATTATTGAAAAATAATTGAAAAATTATTGAAAAATAATTGAAAAATTATTGAAAAATAATTGAAAAATAATTGAAAAATTATTGAAAAATAATTGAAAAATAATTGAAAAATAATTGAAAAATAATTGAAAAATAATTGAAAAATAATTGAAAACTAATTGAAAAATAATTGAAAAATAATTGAAAAGTAATTGAAAAATAATTGAAAAATAATTTAAAAATAATTGAAAAATAATTGAAAAGTAATTGAAAAATTATTGAAAAATAATTGAAAAATAATTGAAAAGTAATTGAAAAATTATTGATAAATAAATGGTAAAAATAATTGAAAAATAATTGAAAAGTAATAGAAAAATAATTGAAAAGTAATTGAAAAATTATTGAAAAATAATTGAAAAATAATTCAAAAATAATTGAAAAATAATTCAAAAATAATTGAAAAATAATTGAAAAATAATTTGAAAAATTATTGAAAAATAATTGAAAAATAATTGAAGAATAGTTGAAAAATAATTGAAAAATAATTGAAAACTAATTGAAAAATAATTGAGAAATTATTGAAGAATAGTTGAAAAATAATTGAAAAATAATTGAAAAATAATTGAAAAATAATTGAAAAATAATTGAAAAAAATTGAAAAGTAATTGGAAAATAATTGAAAAATAATTGAAAAATAATTGAAAAATAATTGAAAAATAATTGAGAAATAATTGAAAAATAATTGAAAAATAATTGAAAAATAATTGAAAAATAATCGAAAAATAATTGAAAAATAATTGAAAAATAATTGAAAAATAATTGAAAAATAATTGAAGAGTAGTTAAAAAATAATTGAAAAATAATTGAAAAATAATTGAAAAATAATTGAAAAATAATTGAAAAATTATTGAAAAATAATAGAAAAATAATTGAAAAATGATTGAAAAATAATTGAAAAATAATTGAAAAATAATTGAAAAATAATTGAAAAATAATTGAAAAATAATTTAAGAATTGTTGAAAAATAATTGAAAAGTAATTGAAAAATAATTGAAAAATAATTGAAAAATAATTGAAAAATAATTGAAAAATAATTGAAAAATAATTGAAAAATAATTGAAAAATAATTGAAAAGTAATATAAGAATAATTGAAAAATAATTGAAAAATAATTGAAAAAAAAATAATTGAAAACTAATTTAAAAATAATTTAAAAATAATGGAAAAATAATTTAATAATAATTGAAAAATAATTGAAAAATAATTGAAAAATAATTGAAAAATAATTGAAGAATAGTTGAAAAATAATTGAAAAATAATTAAAAACAAATAGAAAAATAATTGAAAAATAATTGAAGAATAGTTGAAAAATAATTGAAAAATAATTGAAAAATAATTGAAAATTAATTGAAGAATAGTTGAAAAATGATTGAAAAATAATTGAAAAATAATTGAAAAATAATTGAAAAATAATTGAAAAATAATTGAAAAATAATTGAAAAATAATTGAAAAATAATTGAAAAATAATTGAAAAGTAATTGAAAAATAATTGAAAAGTAATTGAAAAATAATTGAAAAATAATTGAAAAATAATTGAAAAATAATTGAAAAATAATTGAAAAATAATTGAAAAATAATTGAAAAATAATTGGATAATAATTGAAAAATAATTGAAAAATAATTGAAAAATAATTGAAAAATTATTGAAAAATAATAGAAAAATAATTGAAAAATAATTGAAAAATAATTGAAAAATAATTGAAAAATATTTGAAAAATAATTGAAAAATAATTGAAAAATAATTGAAGAATAGTTGAAAAATAATTGAAAAATAATTGAAAAATAATTGAAAAATAATTGAAAAATAATTGAAAAATAATTGAAAAATAATTTAAAAATAATTTAAAAATTATTGAAAAATAATAGTAAAATAATTGAAAAATAATTGAAGAATAGTTGAAAAATAATTGAAGAATAATTGAAAAATAATTGAAGAATTGTTGAAAAATAATTAAAAAATAATTCAAAAATAATTGAAAAATAATTGAAAAATAATTGAAAAATAATTGAAAAATAATTGAAAAATAATTGAAAAATAATTGTAAAATAATTGAAGAATAGTTGAAAAATAATTGAAAAATTATAGAAAAATAAATGAAAAAAAAATTGAAAAAAATTGAAAAATAATTGTTAAATAATTGAAAAATAATTGAAGAATAGTTGAAAAATAATTGAAAAAAATTGAAAAATAATTGAAAACTAATTGAAAAATAATTGAAAAATAATTGAAAAATAATTGAAAAATAATTGAAAAATAATTGAAGAGTAGTTAAAAAATAATTGAAAAATAATTGAAAAATAATTGAAAAATAATTGAAAAATAATTGAAAAATTATTGAAAAATAATAGAAAAATAATTGAAAAATAATTGAAAAATAATTGAAAAATAATTGAAAAATAATTGAAAAATAATTGAAAAATAATTGAAAACTAATTGAAAAATAATTGAAAAATAATTGAAAAATAATTGAAAAATAATTGAAAAATAATTGAAGAGTAGTTAAAAAATAATTGAAAAATAATTGAAAAATAATTGAAAAATAATTGAAAAATAATTGAAAAATAATTGAAAAATAATTGAAAAATTATTGAAAAATAATAGAAAAATAATTGAAAAATGATTGAAAAATAATTCAAAAATAATTGAAAAATAATTCAAAAATAATTGAAAAATAATTGAAAAATAATTTAAGAATTGTTGAAAAATAATTGAAAAGTAATTGAAAAATAATTGAAAAATAATTGAAAAATAATTGAAAAATAATTGAAAAATAATTGAAAAATAATTGAAAAATAATTGAAAAGTAATATAAGAATAATTGAAAAATAATTGAAAAATAATTGAAAACTAATTTAAAAATAATTTAAAAATAATGGAAAAATAATTGAATAATAATTGAAAAATAATTGAAAAATTATTGAAAAATAATTGAAAAATAATTGAAAAATAATTGAAAAATAGTTGAAAAATTATTGAAAAATAATTGAAAAGTAATTGAAAAATAATTGAAAAATAATTGAAAAATAATGGAAAAATAATTGAAAAATAATTGAAAAATAATTGAAAAATAATTGAAAAATAATTGAAAAATAATTGAAAAATAATTGAAAAATAATTGAAAAATAATTGGATAATAATGGAAAAATAATTGATAAATAATTGAAAAATAATTGTAAAATTATTGAAATATAATTGAAAAATAACTGAAAAATAATTGAAAAATTATTGAAAAATAATTGAAAAATAATTGAAAAATAATTGAAAAATAATTGAAAAATAATTGAAAAATAATATAAGAATAATTGAAAAATAATTGAAAAATAATTGAAAAATAATTGAAAAATAATTGAAAAATAATTGAAAAATAGTTGAAAAATAATTGAAAAATAATTGAAAAATAATTGAAAAATAATTGAAAAATAATTGAAAAATAATTGAAAAATAATTGAAAAATAATTTAAGAAAATTTGAAAAATAATTGAAAAGTAATTGAAAAATAATTGAAAAATAATTGAAAAATAATAGAAAAATAATTGAAAAATAATTGAAAAATAATTGAAAAATAATTGAAAAATAATTGAAAAATAATTGAAAAATAATTGGATAATAATTGAAAAATAATTGAAAAATAATTCAAAAATAATTGAAAAATAATTCAAAAATAATTAAAAAATAATTGAAAAATAATTGAAAAATTATTGAAAAATAATTGAAAAATAATTGAAAAATAATTGAAAAATAATTGAAAGATAATTGAAAAATAATTGAAAAATAATTGAAAAATAATTGAAAAATAATTGAAAAATAATATAAGAATAATTCAAAAATAATAGAAAAATAATTGAAAAAAAATTACAAAATGATTGAAAAATAATTGACAAATAATGGAAAAATAATTGAAAAATAATTGAAAAATAATTGAAAAATAATTGAAAATAATTGAAAAATAATTGAAAATTAATTGAAGAATAGTTGAAAAATGATTGAAAAATAATTGAAAAATGATTGAAAAATAATTGAAAAATAATTGAAAAATAATTGAAAATAATTGAAAAATAATTGAAAAATAATTGAAAAATAATTGAAAAATAATTGAAAAATAATTGAAAAATAATTGGATAATAATTGAAAAATAATTGAAAAATAATTAAAAAATAATTAAAAAATAATTCAAAAATAATTAAAAAATAATTGAAAAATAGTTGAAAAATAATTGAAAAATAATTGAAAAATAATTGAAAAATAATTGAAAAATAATTGAAAAATAATTGAAAAATAATTGAAAAATAATTGAAAAATAATTGAAAAATAATTGGATAATAATTGAAAAATAATTGAAAAATAATTGAAAAATAATTGTAAAATAATTGAAAAATAATTGAAAAATAATTGAAAAATAATTGAAAAATAATTGAAAAATAATAGAAAAATAATTGAAAAATAGTTGAAAAATAATTGAAAAATAATTGAAAAATAATTGAAAAATAATTGAAAAATAATTGAAGAATAGTTGAAAAATAATTGAAAAATAATTGAAGAATAGTTGAAAAATAATTGAAAAATAATTGAAAAATAATTGAAAAATAATTGAAAAATAATTGAAAAATAATTGAAAAATAATTGGATAATAATTGAAAAATAATTGAAAAATAATTAAAAAATAATTAAAAAATAATTAAAAAATAATTAAAAAATAATTGAAAAATAATTGAAAAATTATTGAAAAATAATTGAAAAATAATTGAAAAATAATTGAAAAATAATTGAAAAATAATATAAGAATAATTGAAAAATAATAGAAAAATAATTGAATAAAAATTACAAAATGATTGAAAAATAATTGACAAATAATGGATAAATAATTGAAAAATAATTGAAAAATAATTGAAAAATAATTGTAAAATTATTGAAAAATTATTGAAAAATAATTGAAAAATAATTGAAAAATAATTGAAAAATAATTGAAAAGTAATTGAAAAATAATTGAAAAATAATTGAAAAATTATTGAAAAATAATTGAAAAATAATTGAAAAATAATTGAAAAATAATTGATAAATAATTGTAAAATTATTGAAATATAATTGAAAAATAATTGAAAAATAATTGAAAAATAATTGAAAAATTATTGAAAAATAATTGAAAAGTAATTGCAAAATAATAGAAAAATAATTGAAAAATAATTGAAAAATAATTGAAAAATAATTGAAAAATAATTTAAGAATAGTTGAATGTTACGTCCCTACTTCTTAGTTGGGGCGCGATTTTAAGGGAGTTTATTTTGTAGATCCGCTTTCGAGCTAGTCCTGGGACTTACGCTCTGGGATAGTTGAGTTTAAAGTATTAATATTGAATATTATATTGCCTACCTTTTATTAGTCAATCAAAATGAGGCGCCAGGGGATGGGGGTCTCAGAAATCCCGTCGATTTCCGGCGTTTCTGGTGTTTTGGGCACTGCCCACGGTCCCACTTCTACCAGCTTCCCGAAAGGTTGGTGGTTGCTTGCCCTTATAACTACTGGCTGCGCAGAGACTCCCAAATATGCGTTTTCCGCTGGCGCGTTCCGGAAAGCGAATGCTAACTTCCTTAGTTGATATTTTCTACCGGCTCGGTGGCCTCTAGGCATCGCCACCCTTTATATAGGAAATATATTTGATTTAAAGTTTCTTTCATCCGCGGATCATGGTTTACGTCTAATTTCCACTGACACCGTGGGCGGCTGTCCTGCTTATAAGTGTCACTTTCAACAGACGCAAAACATGATCACGTACTAAACAAATTCGGTCGGTTAATTGAACACGCGGATCGCTCTTTTCAACCACTGTTTGGTGACACCGTGGGCGGCTGTCCTGCTTATGAGCATCACCGTCAGTGGAAAACAAATTGCGAACATTTAAGAAACATTTAATGATAGTTATTAATCGCGGAAATCGCATTTTACACTTGATACCCGATGACACCGTGGGCGGCTGTCCTGCTTATGAGTGTCATCTTTGACAAGTGCAAATCGCGATCAAACTTCATTCATATTTTTCCGATTTATAATTTGTTATAAAAAGGTGTCAATGTCTGAGGTAAGGAAATGGGAAAACTTAGGTAAACTTCACTCACTTTTATAATGTTTAATAACACTTTTATTATCACTTTTTTTCTCTTAATAACTGAACAACTTTTTTTTTTGGATATTATAATGAATCCTTTTATATATGGTAATCGATTTTATAATATGGTAATTGAGCTCCGCGGGTGGTCCAATCCCTTTTTATAGGGCAATTGGTCACTCCTTCTCTAGGATTTGTCACATGACAAATCATAGGTGGGAGACCCCATCCCACAGCCTCTACCTGGAATCTTCCAGGAAGAATCTTCCCATCGTTTTATTCTGGGAGTTGTGTTTACTAGTTAGGCACGTTCCATTTAACTGATTCCCAGCAGCGACGATAACAAGATTCTTACATAAATGCGCATTTGATTTACATGTTATGCGTTTACAATATTTCTTATACGATCGGTTTCGTATAGCTTATTTACTAGGGGTTGAAGTTAAGCATATTATTTTGGAGATTGGTTTACGGGAAATAACGGGAGGGCAATCTTCTAACGAGGACCAGGGGCACAGCTCCGCGAAGGTAGTGTCGTCTCCGCTGGTTGATAAAGGGGCCTGTGTACCACGCTGGACATCAGCTGGTGTTCACTGGGCCTTCTTGGTGTTTGTGTGGTCAGCTACCTGGTATACAGCTGGCTGTCCGCCACCTCCTCGATCTGGCTGTCCTGCTCGCTGCCGTCCGTGTTTTCTTCGCTCGATCTCTTCTTATCGCTGGTTATATTGATAATGCCTTGTCGGCTATTTGTTGCACAATATTTGTATAATATTCATATGAGGTGGTTACAATACCTCAGAGTACGAAATAGTAAATATATTCAATTTAAAGGGTTAGATAATAGTAGACTCCACGTCGCGGGACGTGACACCTCCCCCCTTAGAAAGCAAATTTCCAGAGGAAATTTGTTTCAATTCTTGGATGGCTTCCTTGAATTCTCTTGCTGCTGGTGTCGGTTGTTGTCCCTCGTCAGTTGTTGCTGGTTGATCTGCATTCTGCGATGTCGGTTGTTTTTTGTTGGCCAGATGTAGTATTAAAGTTGTTAAGGAGCTCCAAATTGCCCCTAACAAGTGTAGTCCGCATCCATAGACTGCATGTATTTGATACCCATGTATTATGGTATCAAATATTGTTTTTATTATTTTAATGATAATAAAAACTCCAAGTAGTCCTGCGGTGATTGTTCCAAATTTAAGAAATCCATTCCAGAATTTGGCTGCTGCATTTTCGGCCAATGTGGTGATGGTTTCTTCGTCTAAAATTCCCATTATTGAAATTGATCCTGCGGGAATATTTTTCCCGGATACTCCTCTGGCGAGTGTATTTAATACCGCTGCTTTTTCTGCAGGGAACATAATGTGGTCCCTTAAATTTTCCAATTCCTTCTGTGTATATATTCCGCTCGTTGCGAGATCTGAAGGAGAGGTGTAATGCCAGTTGAGTTTTGTTTTTGGATGTAATATTTGAGGTGGATGAACTTCAATTGGATGTGGTGAAATTCTGTGCCATGCTTGGTCAATTTCATACATGACTGGTAGAATGGGACTACATTCTCCATGTGTCCCTTGAGTAGTTAATATGTGAGATTTCGGTGTTAAGAACATAGAATTGTTTTTCAACCATACAGGTAACTCTATATAGCATTCATCTGTTTTACGTATTTTAACTTGTACAGGAATACATTTTACAATGTGAATCACTTCGCCAGCTACTAGTGCCATATGTCCTGGTGATTTCATGACTATATTGGCAAATTCATCTGGTTTCAGCGTAGCAATTATTAGAGCATTGTTTAATATTTGTTGTTCTAATAAGCATTTTTGAATAATTATGTCTCTGTATAGTGTTTTTAATTCAGTTCTTATGTGTTTTTCCACGTAGACAAATTTGGAATTTACATATGTAAAAATATCCAAATTTTCTACGGGAATTTTGTGTAAAGATGTAAATGTTCTTTCTTTTGTTGTTTCCAAGATGAATAATTTTGGATGTTCCGTTTGTATAAGCGTATAACCACATAGATGTTGCTCTCCTGTTGGAGTTAAAGCAAACGTAATATCCTGCGTGGTTAACGCATATACTGAAGGTGATTTTTCTTCGGTTTGGCTGGTATCGGTAATTTTTGATGCCAGTCCTTCGTAGAGTACATCATAACGATCGAATTTGCAGGTCGATGGTGGAAAAGAGTACCAGAATGTATGTCCGTCCTCATTGTCCACACAAAATCCGTTTTGAAAATGACATATTGTTCCAGATTTCAATATGATTTTATTAGACTCCAGTCGTACTGGTACTAGAGCGGTTTTGAGTGTTATTTTCGCCATTGCTTGTACCACTACTGTTTCCCATGATCCATAAGGGTCAGAAAATTGTGCTCCGGTACATTTTCCATCTGCGGTGAGTGATCCAGCCATGGTGAATGTCCGGGTTGATGTCTGGTTTATTTTGAGTCCCACCAAATAGACGTTATTACCTATAACGGTGGATCCATATTCGTGCATATTTCGGCATTGATGTTCAGTTAGATCTTCGAGGTATTCATTTAGTCCGTTGTGTACTGCAGAAATGTGTGAATGCATTCCGCAATAATAAATGGTTCTTGAAATTATGAGCTTGCATTGGATGACTTCCACGTAGTTGAAGTCCGAGAGTTGCAGAAGTTGGATGTAGATTTCCTTTGTGGTTGTGGAGATTGGATTTATTTCGCAATCTCCTACTGAATTTAATGAAACGGTTGTCACGTTTAAATGTTGCCCATTGCAATCGTATCCAATGAGGGCCCAAACGAGATTCAAGTTGATTAGAATTATCCATGGTAAAATCATGGTAATTCCCCTTTTAACAAGAAAAAAAATAAAATAAAATTGTTTGAACTATCGTTATATTAATAACGATTCGTAATATCCCTTTTAATATTTCGTACTTTTTAATCTTATTCTATACGTAATAGACATTTTATGGGTACCCGCTCTTCGTCGCATATGTCTCCTCTCGCAGGTAATCATATCAAGTTCTTTCGACAGTTAATCATATGCAGCTTCTTCATTTCGTTAGCGACCACCGTAGTGGATATACCAACTTATTTACCAAGTGGTGTAGTTTAAAAAAATACAATGTAAGTCTATTTTAATTATTTATTTTTCCTTCTCTTTCTTGCTTATTTATAATTCACATTTTGTAGATGGAAAATATCTCAGATGAGTGGATCGCGCGAATGCGGCGCTTAATTAAAATTAAAAAGCGCCAGATCGCTTATTTAGAAACCCATCCCAGGAATTCCTGGGTGATTATTGGCGCCACTTTTAATGCTCCTCCCTGCACTTTGTCCGCTGAATTATTTGAGCGGTTTTATTGCAGAGTGCAGGGGGACATTCTTAAATATTTTGAATAGTAACCTTTTATTTATTCTTTATATGTATTTATTTATTTCTAAATTTTCATTACTCTTTTGTATACAATATATATATATATATTAAAACATTTAATCACTTATTTCGAGTTCATCGTTTATTTCTATTCCTACCATCTATTTTCTACGATTTTATAATTTCCTCTTATTAAATCATTATATTCTTCAATTGTTAAATTCAAATATTCTTCCGTGCATCCTGCGCATTCTGTTGCGGCGCCTATCCAGGCAATATCTTCATCGCATTTATCACAAGTGGAAATTAATTGAGCTTCTTCTTCAGCACAAAGGGCATGTAAGTATTCTTCGATTACATATCCTTCGGGTTCTCCTATTATTCGTATGTAACATTCCGCGCATATGCACATTGTGTCGGATACATAGAGTATATATCTATTTTGTCGGACGCAATATAATGATAGTAACGGTAAATAGGTTTCAGGATGATTTTCGGGAAGAACTCCGTCTATAGGGCCTTGATGTCGCACGTAGTCCTGTGGTCGTTTAGGATCATGTAGTACTCCCATTTTAAATGCGGTTTGATCTTTTTCTGTAATCATTCCGTCGTTCGTTCCTATTACTAAATTGTTTATTGATATCTTATATGAAGGTTAATCAATTAAACCCATAATATTTAGGGGTAAAACTGAATATATTTTCTTAATATTAAAAATACATTGGAAAAAGAAAAATAAAAAAGAAAAATCCTTTTTCCTGGATTATATTACCAACGGGTAATTACGTCTAAACAGCCCCCTTTGTTCAAATGTGACCATTCGTCCTGTCCTAACTCGAGGTATTCTTCTATACACTCTCTGCATTCGTATGCAGGTTTTACTATGGCCAGGTTTGTGTTACATTTAAAGCATTTTGATGCTAATACGGCGGTAGTGTAAAAACACATATTGTGCCATCCGCCTTCCTCATAGTATTCCTTTTCGCCATCGGACGTTTGATCATAACAATTCGTGCAAATTCTCAATTCATCACACGTATAAATTCTTATTATCGACTTAATTACACAATACATGGACATTAATAAGGGGTAAGCTTCTGGATGGAGGTGGGGGAAGACTCCATCGATCGGCCCGTAAAACTCGAGGTCCTCTTCCTCCTCACGCCCCTCCACTGGGAGTTTCATATCTGCAATAATGATAATCTGGGTGATTTAGACCTGATTCATTTTAATTGCATATGTTCGGTTTGTATTTGAATATATATTTATGCATGAGGGGTGGTATATATATACATTGATTATAGTCTCTTTCCTCCTTTTCTTTCTTTCATTATGATTTATTGGATATCCTCTACGTCAATTATAGTTCCATGTATCAATTGGACATTTTCGGTTGGGTTCAGCGTAATGCATTTAGTCATACATTCTGTACATGTCTCTACCGATCTTCTAAACACCATGGTCATTCCACATTTAATGCAGATAGACCCTCGTAGCAGCCCCATATAACTACACAGGTTATGGCCCGTAGTTTTCACGTATCGATTTCTTTCGTATTGGCTGATTTGATCATAGCACATGTCGCAAATTCGCTCGTGATTACGGGCGTATATAGTTGCCGTAGCTCGGATTAAGCAGTAGAGATGTTCTAGTCGGGTGTAGGGAGGTGGAGTGAGGGTTGATATTACCTCCTCTATTTCCCTGCCATAGTCTACTTGTACCTCCCGTGTAATTTCAACTGGGAGTTTCATAGTCTGTAATAGACAGTACTCGTTTTACTACTCAGCGATTTTGTTGATCTATTTCCTATTTGTGTACAATTTTATTTTATTTGATTATCATCCTGGATAGGACTTAATATACGCGAGTTTGAGTTTATTTATGTGTACAGTACGAGTTGTTCCATCAGATAATATTTTAACATTCTGATTAGGCAACAATTCGAGTACTTTAAACGGTCCTGAATACTGATCTGCGAACTTTGTCCTCCGAGGTTCTTTCAAGAGATATACTAAATCACCTGCTTTAAAATCTTGCGGATTAATTTTCCGATCATAATATTGTTTAGACTTGGCTTTTGCCTTCATTAAATTTTCTCGGGCTTGGGTTTGCAGATTAGTTATTTTACAAAATAAATCTCTTAGATATTCAACATATGTAGGTTCCAAATCTTCACCAATAGGTTTTTCGCTCGAAGGTTCTCGTGCAATGCATCCGAAAACTAATTCATGTGGTGAAAATTTAGTACCCTCATGTACTGCAGTGTTGTATGAAAACATTGCTAAATCTATCCAATTATCCCAATTATCGTCATTTGTCGTATACTGTTTTAAATACTCTGTTAGTACGTGATGCGATCTTTCTATCGAACCGTTACTCTGTGGATGATAAGCTGTAGTAACATAACGTTTAATTTTGAATCGTTTAGCGACGATTTTTAGCAAATTGAAGTGAAATTTGTTCCTTGATCAGTTAAAATGGCTTTAGGTGATCCGAATCGGCATATAAACCGTTTTATAAATACGTCTGCTATATCGGCAGAGGTGGTTCGAGCTAAAGGTATCGCTATTGAATATTTTGTTAACAAATCCTGTATTGTTAGTATATGTGTTCTTCCTTTTCTGGTTTTTGGCAATGGTCCTACGATGTCCATGCTGATTTTGTCGAATGCTTTTCCTGGAGTGTCTGTCAAGACCATTGGTTGTTTTATTTTTATTCTTGTTAACTTTTTCATTTGACAGTCTTGACATTCTCTGATGAATTTTTGAATTTCCTTCTTCATATTTTCCCAATAGTAATTTTGTCGTATCCTGTGGTAGGTTTTTGTAACTCCTTTGTGTCCTCCACTGGACGACGTATGTTTTTCTTTTATTATATGTTCTCTCAGATTTTCAGGTGGTGTAACCACTTCACCAGTGCAAATGGTGATTGTAATCGGTAGTTCTTCGAAGATGTGCTTTAATCTATTTATGATATATTTCCATGGTATGTCTTCTATATTATGGGTTCTACTTATGGAGAACGATTTCAGGTCGAATTCTGTGACTACGTCCCATAATGACATGAGACCATTTAAAATGTTATCAGGTCGTATAACAGTTCTTGGATTTTCTTTGATTGGTAAACTTATTATATATCTTACTCCATCTGGTACTGGTCGAGCCCTTTCTAGGGTAAGATCTACATGATTTGGTAATAGATTTTCTGTTTCTAGTTCTTTTGCACCTTTATCAATTGGACTTCCATCCAATCCGATGAAAATGACTTTATTATCTTTTATTTTTGCAAGAGAATCTCTAGATTCTCTTATCACCAATTGGTTTTGATGAGGAATTATATCCTCGCTTCTACTTGAAGTTGTTCTTGGTGATAATTGAGGCGGTGATTGAGATATGTCTATTATTTCCATGGATTTTTCGTCTTGCGGTGTTTCTGTGGTTTCCATGGATTCTTCTTCTTGTAGTGTTCCAGTAGTTTCAATTAATTCCATTTCTTGTAGTGTTTCAGTAGTTTCAATTGATTCTTCTCCTTCTTGTGATGTTCCTGCGATGTCAATTGGGTTTTCGTGGATTTTCCTTTTTGGTGAAGGAGCAGCAATTGATAAATCGCTTGAAAGAGTTCTTTTTCGCTTTTGTTCCTTATTTCGAGACGTTTCTGATGAAAAGGTATTTTGTTCCATATCTTCATCTTTTGATTCTTCTGGTATTGGTATGCGTTTACGTCTCCTTTTGGGAAATTCTAAATATTTGAGTTCCCTATTTGGGAAGGCTAAATGTCTGCTTCTCGTCATTGGTCCTTTGAAATCTTCCGATGAAGTCGACCGTAAATTTTTCTTTTGAGGCGGTTCGCCTTCTGGAGGTTCCTCTTCCTCTCTTGCTCTTATCGGTAGGCATACTTCTGGTGGATTTCGAGATAACGCATCAGCGTTGAGGTTACTTTTCCCCTTTTTATAATTTATTTCGAATTCGTAATCGGATAATTTAAGTTTCCATTTCCAAATTCGAGAATTTGGATCCTTTATTGAATTCATCCATACTAGAGGTTTATGGTCTGTTTCTATTTTAAATTTACGACCATATAAATAGGGTCTAAAATGTGTTACGCAATAAATAATTGCTAAACATTCCTTTTCAATTGTAGAATAATTTTGTTCTGCTGTATTTAATAAGCGGGACGCATAAGCAATAGGAAGATCGTCGCCGGTAAATTCCTGACTAAGCACTCCTCCTATAGCGTAACCCGAAGCATCCGTCGTCACTTTGAACGGCTGCGAAAAATCTGGGTATTGAAGTATTGGCTTAGATATTAAAGCTTTCTTTAGTATTTGAAATGCTTCTTCCTCTTCTTTATCCCAAATAAATTTCGTTGTCTTTTTTAATAGATTTGTTAATGGTTTCGATTTTCTTGAAAATTCAGGTATAAATCGTCTATAGTATCCAATTAATCCCAAGAATTGTTTAATGTTCTTAGGGGTTTTGGGTCTAGGAAAATTTTCTACTGCTTCAATATTTTTCGGATCGGGTTTTACTCCATGTTCGTCAATTATGTGTCCTAAATAGATCACTTCATGTCGTAAAAATTCGCATTTGTCTGGTTGAAGCATTAGTTTTGCTTCTCGTAGTCTTTTCATTAATCTTGTAAATTTTATTTCGTGTTCACGAAGAGAACGGGAATATATTACTATGTCATCCAGATAAACAAAAAGTTCGGTTCCTTGAAGTCCTGATAGAACGCTATTCATTAGGCGTTGAAATGTTGCAGGAGCATTTTTTAATCCAAAGGGCATTCTTGTAAACTGGTAATGTCCATATGGTGTAGAAAATGCTGTCTTGTGTGCATCGTCTGGTGCCATCTTAATCTGATGAAACCCTGATGCTAAGTCAAATATAGAGAAATATTTTGCGCTTCCTAATTGATCCAATATTTCTGTAATATTTGGTAGAGGATAAGCGTCACCTATCGTTTTTTCGTTTAATTTACGATAATCGATTACTACTCTCCATCGTTTTTTTCCTGTTGAATCTGGTTTTTTAGGAACGATCCAAATGGGAGAACTATACGGAGATGAGGATGATTCTATCACACCAGTTTCCAATAATTCATTTATTTGTCGATTTATTTCATCCTTATGAACTGGTGGATATCGATACTGCCGAGTATTTATCGGTATATCATCCGTAGTATGAATTCTATGTTGTATGCTATCTGTTCCTTCCAAAATTTCTCCTGCTAGATGAAAACGATCTTCGTTTTCTTTTATTAGTTGTATCACATTTTCTTTTTCTTCCTTGTTTAAGTGATCCAACCTGAGTAGTTTCAAGATTTCTTCGAATCGATTTTCTTTCGATATTTTCGTCAAGTTACAGCGTTTATAGGAACGTTCTTCAAATGGAAGTATTTCGATTGTAGGTACTACAACATTACAATCCTCGTCCGTACTATTTATTATTCTCATATGGGCTTTTCCCTCTCGATTTGTTACTAAGGCATTTCCCAAATAGATTCCTTCTTTGACGTGCAATTTTCCTACGTATCCTTCACGCAGTTCTGGATTTGCAATATTAATATGGAAAGGGACTGAACTTCTTTTTGGCACGAATATCTCCTCGTATGTATTAAAGGGAATATAGTTATTTCCCCACTTGATTTGCCTTTTTGCATAATCGATGCTGGCTTCTTGATGTAACAGAAATTCGGATCCTAAGATTCCGTCTTCATCGTCAAACAGTGCGTCGTTTACCACGTGGAAATTCACTGGATGATTCGCAATCATTATTGATGCAGTCCCTAAGGTAGCTTGATTCGAATCGATTATTCCACGGATATATATGATTTCTTGAGTGTTGACGATTGTCGATGCTGTTACCATTGATTTCTTGATGAGGTTGACATCGGATCCCGAATCAACCATTAATCGTGCCTTCCCTTCCAGATTTGGAGATGTTATTAATATTGTTGGAATATTTCGTACGGTATTAATAGGAACAGTTACTGTTCGTTTATTTGTTCGTCTTCTTCTTCCATTGATTCCTTCTTCGTTTGTTGTTCCTTCACTGACTTCTTTTCCTCGATTTCCAACGTCGGTTTCCAGGGCGTTGATTTTCCTGATGGTTTTGCTTCTTCCGTTTTTGGGACTCCTATTTTCATTATTTTCTGACGCTGTGGAGGGTTCCCACTCCGGATTGCGCCAGACGTTTCCGGGTGGCCCTGCTCGTTTCCCTGATTCATTCTTGAGTATGGGACTATTTCTCCTGATTCTACCTTGGCCTTGAACTTGAAACAATCCTTAATCAGATGTCCCGATTTCTTACAATAATTGCAAGAAATTTCTAATTGATTCGGCGATGATGTTGTAGCTCCGCTGTTTTGCGAAGAATTTAGTTGCCACGCGTTATTTCGCGGCTGATTATTTTGCCACGCGTTATTTCGTGTAGCATTGTTTTGCCATCCGCTATTTCGCGGCTGGTTATTTTGCCATTTCGATATGGCTCCTTCGTATTTAGGGGGTCCGGAATTTGGTTTATTTTGGGGTACCGACGGATTCGCTCTTTGATCGCGGGACACAGGTTGCTGACGAGTATATGAACTTGTCTTCATTCTCTCGTCTTCTAGTTTGACTTCTTTGTCAATTTTTACGGCTAGAGCGTAGATTTCATCCAGCCCGAGTCCTTGGCGTTCTTGTCTCAAGCGTAAAGAAATTTCACGAGGTAATCCTTTAATAAAAGCTTCCAGTGTGTCCGCATTGATATTTTCCTGCAGTGTAGCGGATATTTCCCCATAATTTCGTTTTTCTCCGTCTATTATAGCTAAACGCAAATTTTGAACGCGAGTTATGTAATCGAGAATATTTTCTCCCGGTTTTTTAAATGTATACCCCAATTCGCCTTTATATTGGTTCACATTTTTACACGGCGCGAAGTACTGTTTCAATTTATTTCCGAACTCGTCTAGAGTGATTAGATCAGAATCGCCTATAGCAATTAAAGCATGTCCACGTAATTTATTCATTAATAATTTTGTTAATTGCATTTCTTGCTGAGGGGCTAACATTGATTTTGCCCGTTCACATGCCTTTAAAAATTGAAAAACAGATGGTCGATAGCCATCGAAGAAAGGAACTGCTTCTAACGCGAGTTTGATAGGAATTTTTTCGCCCGTCGGATCTTGTTTAGATTGAAAGTCGCGAACTTCTAATTCACGCGGTACTGGACGTTTTACGGTCGGATATGGGGTAATTACTTCAGATTTAATACTGTGAACGTCTTCGGCGCGTTCTTTCTCTAATCCTTTTACTCTTTCTGTTACTGATTTTAAATATTTGAATCTTTCATCCAAATGTTCGAATTTTTCGTCCCACAACGTTATTATTGTGAGGAGTTGAGATAAAGTTTCGGCAGGGGTCAAATCACTCTTTGATTCTAACGCTGTCTTTGCTTGTCGGATTATTTCTGTTTGTTTTCGTAATTCCTCCTCTTCGTCCTTTTCACCGTGATCCGACATGACTTTTGATTTTACTTATTTAATTTCTCAACTATTGCGGATAATCCCACCGCTGCCACCAATTTAATAGCTCCTAATGTTACGTCCCTACTTCTTAGTTGGGGCGCGATTTTAAGGGAGTTTATTTTGTAGATCCGCTTTCGAGCTAGTCCTGGGACTTACGCTCTGGGATAGTTGAGTTTAAAGTATTAATATTGAATATTATATTGCCTACCTTTTATTAGTCAATCAAAATGAGGCGCCAGGGGATGGGGGTCTCAGAAATCCCGTCGATTTCCGGCGTTTTGGGCACTGCCCACGGTCCCACTTCTACCAGCTTCCCGAAAGGTTGGTGGTGGCTTGCCCTTATAACTACTGGCTGCGCAGAGACTCCCAAATATGCGTTTTCCGCTGGCGCGTTCCGGAAAGCGAATGCTAACTTCCTTAGTTGATATTTTCTACCGGCTCGGTGGCCTCTAGGCATCGCCACCCTTTATATAGGAAATATATTTGATTTAAAGTTTCTTTCATCCGTGGATCATGGTTTACGTCTAATTTCCACTGACACCGTGGGCGGCTGTCCTGCTTATAAGTGTCACTTTCAACAGACGCAAAACATGATCACGTACTAAACAAATTCGGTCGGTTAATTGAACACGCGGATCGCTCTTTTCAACCACTGTTTGGTGACACCGTGGGCGGCTGTCCTGCTTATGAGCATCACCGTCAGTGGAAAACAAATTGCGAACATTTAAGAAACATTTAATGATAGTTATTAATCGCGGAAATCGCATTTTACACTTGATACCCGATGACACCGTGGGCGGCTGTCCTGCTTATGAGTGTCATCTTTGACAAGTGCAAATCGCGATCAAACTTCATTCATATTTTTCCGATTTATAATTTGTTATAAAAAGGTGTCAATGTCTGAGGTAAGGAAATGGGAAAACTTAGGTAAACTTCACTCACTTTTATAATGTTTAATAACACTTTTATTATCACTTTTTTTCTCTTAATAACTGAACAACTTTTTTTTTTTGGATATTATAATGAATCCTTTTATATATGGTAATCGATTTTATAATATGGTAATTGAGCTCCGCGGGTGGTCCAATCCCTTTTTATAGGGCAATTGGTCACTCCTTCTCTAGGATTTGTCACATGACAAATCATAGGTGGGAGACCCCATCCCACAGCCTCTACCTGGAATCTTCCAGGAAGAATCTTCCCATCGTTTTATTCTGGGAGTTGTGTTTACTAGTTAGGCACGTTCCATTTAACTGATTCCCAGCAGCGACGATAACAAGATTCTTACATAAATGCGCATTTGATTTACATGTTATGCGTTTACAATATTTCTTATACGATCGGTTTCGTATAGCTTATTTACTAGGGGTTGAAGTTAAGCATATTATTTTGGAGATTGGTTTACGGGAAATAACGGGAGGGCAATCTTCTAACGAGGACCAGGGGCACAGCTCCGCGAAGGTAGTGTCGTCTCCGCTGGTTGATAAAGGGGCCTGTGTACCACGCTGGACATCAGCTGGTGTTCACTGGGCCTTCTTGGTGTTTGTGTGGTCAGCTACCTGGTATACAGCTGGCTGTCCGCCACCTCCTCGATCTGGCTGTCCTGCTCGCTGCCGTCCGTGTTTTCTTCGCTCGATCTCTTCTTATCGCTGGTTATATTGATAATGCCTTGTCGGCTATTTGTTGCACAATATTTGTATAATATTCATATGAGGTGGTTACAATACCTCAGAGTACGAAATAGTAAATATATTCAATTTAAAGGGTTAGATAATAGTAGACTCCACGTCGCGGGACGTGACATGAAAAATAATTGAAAAATAATTGAAAAATTATTGAAAAGTAATTGAAAAATTATTGAAAAATAATTGAAAAATAATTGTAAAATTATTGAAATATAATTGAAAAATAATTGAAAAACACTTGAAAAATAATTGAAAAATAATTGAAAAGTAATTGAAAAATAATAGAAAAATAATTGAAAAATAATTGAAAAATAATTGAAAAATAATTGAAAAATAATTTAAGAATAGTTGAAAAATAATTGAAAAATTATTGAAAAATAATTGAAAAATATTTGAAAAATAGTTGAAAAATAATTGAAGAATAGTTGAAAAATAATTGAAAAATAATTGAAAAATTATTGAAAAATAATGGAAAAATAATTGAAAAATAATTGAAATATAATTGAAAAAAAATTGAAAAATAATTGAAATCTAATTAAAAAATAATTGAAAACTAATTTAAAAATAATTCAAAAATAATGGAAAAATAATTGAAAAATAATTGAATAATAATTGAAAAATAATTGAAAAATAATTGAAAAATAATTGAAGAATAGTTGAAAAATAATTGAAAAATAATTGAAAAATAATTGAAAAATAATTGAAAAATAAATGAAAAATAATTGAAAAATAATTGAAAAATAATTGAAAAATAATTGAAAAATAATTGAAAAATAATTGGCTAATAATAATTGAAAAATAATTGAAAAATAATTGAAAAATAATTGAAAAATAATTGAAAAATAATTGAAAAATAATTGAAAAATAATTGGATAATAATAATTGAAAAATAATTGAAAAATAATTAAAAAATAATTGAAAAATAATTCAAAAATAATTAAAAAATAATTGAAAAATAATTGAAAAATTATTGAAAAATAATTGAAAAATAATTAAAAATAATTGAAAAATAATTAAAAATAATTGAAAAATAATTGAAAAAAAAATTTAAAAAAATTGAAAAATAATTGAAAAATAATTGAAGAATAGTAGAAAAATAATTGAAAAATAATTGAAAAATTATTGAAAAATAATTGAAAAATGATTGAAAAATAATTGAAAAATTATTGAAAAATGATTGAAAAATAATTTAAGAATAGTTGAAAAATAATGGAAAAATAATTGAACAATTATTGAAAAATAATTGAAAAATAATTGAAAAATAATTGAAAAATAATTGAAAAATAATTGAAAAATAATTGAAAAGTAATTGAAAAATAATTGAAAAATAATTGAAAAATAATTGAAAAATAATTGAAAAATAATTGAAAAATAATTGAAAAATAAATGAAAAATAATTGAAAAATAATTGAAAAATAATTGAAAAATAATTGAAAAATAATTGAAAAATAATTGAAAAATAATTGGCTAATAATAATTGAAAAATAATTGAAAAATAATTGAAAAATAATTGAAAAATAATTGAAAAATAATTGAAAAATAATTGGATAATAATAATTGAAAAATAATTGAAAAATAATTAAAAAATAATTGGATAATAATAGTTGAAAAATAATTGAAAAATAATTAAAAAATAATTGAAAAATAATTGAAAAATAATTAAAAAATAATTGAAAAATAATTGAAAAAAAAATTTAAAAAAATTGAAAAATAATTGAAAAATAATTGAAGAATAGTTGAAAAATAATTGAAAAATAATTGAAAAATAATTGAAAAATAATTGAAAAATAATTGTAAAATTATTGAAATATAATTGAAAAATAATTGAAAAACAATTGAAAAATAATTGAAAAATATTTGAAAAATAGTTGAAAAATAATTGAAAAATAATTGGAAAATAATTGAAGAATAGTTGAAAAATAATTGAAAAATAATTGAAAAATTATTGAAAAATAATTGAAAAATTATTGAAAAATAATTGAAAAATTATTGAAAAATAATTGAAAAATTATTGAAAAGTAATTGAAAAATTATTGAAAAATAATTGAAAAATAATTGTAAAATTATTGAAATATAATTGAAAAATAATTGAAAAACACTTGAAAAATAATTGAAAAATAATTGAAAAGTAATTGAAAAATAATAGAAAAATAATTGAAAAATAATTGAAAAATAATTGAAAAATAATTGAAAAATAATTTAAGAATAGTTGAAAAATAATTGAAAAATTATTGAAAAATAATTGAAAAATATTTGAAAAATAGTTGAAAAATAATTGAAAGATAATTGAAGAATAATTGAAAAATAATTGAAAAATAATTGAAAAATAATTGAAAAGTAATTGAAAAATAATTGAAAAATTATTGAAAAATAATTAAAAAATAATTGAAAAATAATTGAAAAATAATGGAAAAATAATTGAAAAATAATTGAAAAGTAATTGAAAAATAATTGAAAAATAATCGAAAAACAATTGAAAAATAATTGAAAAATAATTGACAAATAATTGAAAAATAATGGAAAAATATTTGAAAAATAATTGAAAAATTATTGAAAAATAATTGAAAAATAATTGAAGAATAGTTGAAAAATAATTGAAAAATTATTGAAAAATAATTGAAAAATAATTGAAAAATAATTGAAAAATAATTGAAAAATAATTGAAAAATAATTGAAAAATAATCGAAAAACAATTGAAAAATAATTGAAAAATAATTGATAAATAATTGTAAAATTATTGAAATATAATTGAAAAATAATTGAAAAATAATTGAAAAATAATTGAAAAATTATTGAAGAATAGTTGAAAAATAATTGAAAAATAATTGAAAAATAATTGAAAAATAACTGAAAAATAATTGAAAAGTAATTGAAAAATAATTGAAAAATAATTGAAAACTAATTGAAAAATAATTGAAAAATAATTGAAAAATAATTGAAAAATAATTGAAGAGTAGTTAAAAAATAATTTAAAAATAATTGAAAAATAATTGAAAAATAATTTAAAAATAATTGAAAAATAATTGAAAAATAATTGAAAAATTATTGAAAAATAATAGAAAAATAATTGAAAAATAATTGAAAAATAATTGAAAAATAATCGAAAAAAATGGAAAAATAATTGAAAAATAATTGAAAAATAATTGATAAATAATTGAAAAATAATTGAAAAATAATTGAAGAATAGTTGGAAAATAATTGATAAATAATTGAAAAATAATTGAAAACTAATTGAAAAATAATTGAAAAATAATTGAAGAATAGTTGGAAAATAATTGATAAATAATTGAAAAATAATTGAAAACTAATTGAAAAATAATTGAAAAATAATTGAAGAATAGTTGAAAAATAATTGAAAAATAATTGAAAAATAATTGAAAAATAATTGAAAAATAATTGAAAAATAATTGAAAAATAATTGAAAAATTATTGAAAAACAATTGAAAAATAATTGAAAAATAATTGAAAAATAATTGAAAAATAATTGAAAAATAATTGAAAAATAATTGAAGAATAGTTGAAAAATAATTGAAAAATAATTGAAAAATAATTGAAAAATAATTGAAAAATAATTGAAAAATAATTGAAAAATAATTGAAAAATTATTGAAAATAATAGAAAAATAATTGAAAAATAATTGAAAAATAATTGAAAAATAATCGAAAAAAATGGAAAAATAATTGAAAAATAATTGAAAAATAATTGAAAAATAATTGAAAAATAATTGAAAAACAATTGAAAAATAATTGAAAAATAATTGAAAAATAATTGAAAAATAATTGAAAAATAATTGAAAAATAATTAAAAAATAATTGAAAAATAATTGAAAAATTATTGAAAAATAATTGAAAAATAATTGACAAATAATTGAAAAATAATTGAAAAATAATTGAAAAATAATTGAAAAATAATTGAAAAATAATTGAAAAATAATTGAAGAATAGTTGAAAAATAATTGAAAAATAATTGAAAAATAATTGAAGAATAGTTGGAAAATAATAGAAAAATAATTGAAAAATAATTGAAAAATAATTGAAGAATAGTTGGAAAATAATTGATAAATAATTGAAAAATAATTGAAAACTAATTGAAAAATAATTGAAAAATAATTGAAGAATAGTTGAAAAATAATTGAAAATTAATTGAAAAAGAATTGAAAAATAATTGAAAAATAATTGAAAAATAATTGAAAAATAATTGAAAAATTATTGAATAATAATTGAAAAATAATTGACAAATAATTGAAAAATAATTGAAAAATAATTGAAAAATAATTGAAAAATAATTGAAAAATAATTGAAAAATAATTGAAGAATAGTTGAAAAATAATTGAAAAATAATTGAAAAATAATTGAAGAATAGTTGAAAAATAATTGAAAAATAATTGAAAAATAATTGAAAAATAATTGAAAAATAATTGAAAAATAATTCAAAAATAATTAAAAAATAATTGAAAAATAATTGAAAAATTATTGAAAAATAATTGAAAAATAATTAAAAATAATTGAAAAATAATTAAAAATAATTGAAAAATAATTAAAAATAATTGAAAAATAATTGAAAAAAAAATTTAAAAAAATTGAAAAATAATTGAAAAATAATTGAAGAATAGTAGAAAAATAATTGAAAAATAATTGAAAAATTATTGAAAAATAATTGAAAAATGATTGAAAAATAATTGAAAAATTATTGAAAAATGATTGAAAAATAATTTAAGAATAGTTGAAAAATAATTGAAAAATAATTGAACAATTATTGAAAAATAATTGAAAAATAATTGAAAAATAATTGAAAAATAATTGAAAAATAATTGAAAAATAATTGAAAAGTAATTGAAAAATAATTGAAAAATAATTGAAAAATAATTGAAAAATAATTGAAAAATAATTGAAAAATAATTGAAAAATAAATGAAAAATAATTGAAAAATAATTGAAAAATAATTGAAAAATAATTGAAAAATAATTGAAAAATAATTGAAAAATAATTGGCTAATAATAATTGAAAAATAATTGAAAAATAATTGAAAAATAATTGAAAAATAATTGAAAAATAATTGAAAAATAATTGGATAATAATAATTGAAAAATAATTGAAAAATAATTAAAAAATAATTGGATAATAATAATTGAAAAATAATTGAAAAATAATTAAAAAATAATTGAAAAATAATTGAAAAATAATTAAAAAATAATTGAAAAATAATTGAAAAAAAAATTTTAAAAAATTGAAAAATAATTGAAAAATAATTGAAGAATAGTTGAAAAATAATTGAAAAATAATTGAAAAATAATTGAAAAATAATTGAAAAATAATTGTAAAATTATTGAAATATAATTGAAAAATAATTGAAAAACAATTGAAAAATAATTGAAAAATATTTGAAAAATAGTTGAAAAATAATTGAAAAATAATTGGAAAATAATTGAAGAATAGTTGAAAAATAATTGAAAAATAATTGAAAAATTATTGAAAAATAATTGAAAAATTATTGAAAAATAATTGAAAAATTATTGAAAAATAATTGAAAAATTATTGAAAAGTAATTGAAAAATTATTGAAAAATAATTGAAAAATAATTGTAAAATTATTGAAATATAATTGAAAAATAATTGAAAAACACTTGAAAAATAATTGAAAAATAATTGAAAAGTAATTGAAAAATAATAGAAAAATAATTGAAAAATAATTGAAAAATAATTGAAAAATAATTGAAAAATAATTTAAGAATAGTTGAAAAATAATTGAAAAATTATTGAAAAATAATTGAAAAATATTTGAAAAATAGTTGAAAAATAATTGAAAGATAATTGAAGAATAATTGAAAAATAATTGAAAAATAATTGAAAAATAATTGAAAAGTAATTGAAAAATAATTGAAAAATTATTGAAAAATAATTAAAAAATAATTGAAAAATAATTGAAAAATAATGGAAAAATAATTGAAAAATAATTGAAAAGTAATTGAAAAATAATTGAAAAATAATCGAAAAACAATTGAAAAATAATTGAAAAATAATTGACAAATAATTGAAAAATAATGGAAAAATATTTGAAAAATAATTGAAAAATTATTGAAAAATAATTGAAAAATAATTGAAGAATAGTTGAAAAATAATTGAAAAATTATTGAAAAATAATTGAAAAATAATTGAAAAATAATTGAAAAATAATTGAAAAATAATTGAAAAATAATTGAAAAATAATCGAAAAACAATTGAAAAATAATTGAAAAATAATTGATAAATAATTGTAAAATTATTGAAATATAATTGAAAAATAATTGAAAAATAATTGAAAAATAATTGAAAAATTATTGAAGAATAGTTGAAAAATAATTGAAAAATAATTGAAAAATAATTGAAAAATAACTGAAAAATAATTGAAAAGTAATTGAAAAATAATTGAAAAATAATTGAAAAATAATTGAAAAATAATTGAAAAATAATTGAAAAATAATTGAAAAATAATTGAAAAATAATTGAAGAATAGTTGAAAAATAATTGAAAAATAATTGAAAAATTATTGAAAAATAATTGAAAAATTATTGAAAAATAATTGAAAAATTATTGAAAAGTAATTGAAAAATTATTGAAAAATAATTGAAAAATAATTGTAAAATTATTGAAATATAATTGAAAAATAATTGAAAAACACTTGAAAAATAATTGAAAAATAATTGAAAAGTAATTGAAAAATAATAGAAAAATAATTGAAAAATAATTGAAAAATAATTGAAAAATAATTGATAAATAATTTAAGAATAGTTGAAAAATAATTGAAAAATTATTGAAAAATAATTGAAAAATATTTGAAAAATAGTTGAAAAATAATTGAAAGATAATTGAAGAATAATTGAAAAATAATTGAAAAATAATTTAAAAATAATTGAAAAGTAATTGAAAAATAATTGAAAAATTATTGAAAAATAATTAAAAAATAATTGAAAAATAATTGAAAAATAATGGAAAAATAATTGAAAAATAATTGAAAAGTAATTGAAAAATAATTGAAAAATAATCGAAAAACAATTGAAAAATAATTGAAAAATAATTGACAAATAATTGAAAAATAATGGAAAAATATTTGAAAAATAATTGAAAAATTATTGAAAAATAATTGAAAAATAATTGAAGAATAGTTGAAAAATAATTGAAAAATTATTGAAAAATAATTGAAAAATAATTGAAAAATAATTGAAACATAATTGAAAAATAATTGAAAAATAATTGAAAAATAATTGAAAAATAATTGAAAAATAAATGAAAAATAATTGAAAAATAATTGAAAAATAATTAAAAAATAACTGGATAATAATAATTGAAAAATAATTGAAAAATAATTAAAAAATAATTGAAAAATAATTGAAAAATAATTAAAAAATAATTGAAAAATAATTGAAAAATTATTGAAAAATAATTGAAAAATAATTGAAAAATAATTGAAAAATAATTGAAAAATAATTGAAAAAAATATAAGAATAATTGAAAAATAATTGAAAAATAATTGAAAAAAAAATTTAAAAAAATTGAAAAATAATTGAAAAATAATTGAAGAATAGTTGAAAAATAATTGAAAAATAATTGAAAAATAATTGAAAAATAATTGAAAAATAATTGTAAAATTATTGAAATATAATTGAAAAATAATTGAAAAACAATTGAAAAATAATTGAAAAATATTTGAAAAATAGTTGAAAAATAATTGAAAAATAATTGAAAAATAATTGAAGAATAGTTGAAAAATAATTGAAAAATAATTGAAAAATTATTGAAAAATAATTGAAAAATTATTGGAAAATAATTGAAAAATTATTGAAAAGTAATTGAAAAATTATTGAAAAATAATTGAAAAATAATTGTAAAATTATTGAAATATAATTGAAAAGTAATTGAAAAACACTTGAAAAATAATTGAAAAATAATTGAAAAGTAATTGAAAAGTAATAGAAAAATAATTGAAAAATAATTGAAAAATAATTGAAAAATAATTGAAAAATAATTTAAGAATAGTTGAAAAATAATTGAAAAATTATTGAAAAATAATTGAAAAATATTTGAAAAATAGTTGAAAAATAATTGAAAGATAATTGAAGAATAATTGAAAAATAATTGAAAAATAATTGAAAAATAATTGAAAAGTAATTGAAAAATAATTGAAAAATTATTGAAAAATAATTAAAAAATAATTGAAAAATAATTGAAAAATAATGGAAAAATAATTGAAAAATAATTGAAAAATAATTGAAATATAATTGAAAAATAATTGAAAAATAATTTAAAAATTATTGAAAAATTATTGAAAAATAATTGAAAAATAATTGAAAAATAATTGATAAATAATTGTAAAATTATTGAAATATAATTGAAAAATAATTGAAAAATAATTGAAAAATAATTAAAAATAATTGAAAAATAATTGAAGAATAGTTGAAAAATAATTGAAAAATTATTGAAAAATAATTGAAAAATAATTGAAAAATAATTGAAAAATAATTGAAAAATAATTGAAAAATAATTGAAAAATAATCGAAAAACAATTGAAAAATAATTGAAATATAATTGAAAAATAATTGAAAAATAATTTAAAAATTATTGAAAAATAATTGAAAAATTATTGAAAAATAATTGAAAAATAATTGAAAAATAATTGATAAATAATTGTAAAATTATTGAAAAATAATTGAAAAATAATTGAAAAATAATTGAAAAATAATTGAAAAATAATCGAAAAACAATTGAAAAATAATTGAAATATAATTGAAAAATAATTGAAAAATAATTTAAAAATTATTGAAAAATAATTGAAAAATTATTGAAAAATAATTGAAAAATAATTGAAAAATAATTGATAAATAATTGTAAAATTATTGAAATATAATTGAAAAATAATTGAAAAATAATTGAAAAATAATTGAAAAATAATTGAAAAATTATTGAAGAATAGTTGAAAAATAATTGAAAAATAATTGAAAAATAATTGAAAAATAACTGAAAAATAATTGAAAAGTAATTGAAAAATAATCGAAAAACAATTGAAAAATAATTGAAAAATAATTGAAAAATAATTGAAAAATAATTGAAAAATTATTGATAAATAATTGAAAAATAATTGAAAAATAATTGAAAAATAATTGAAAAATAATTGAAAAATAATTGAAAAATAATTGAAAAATAATTGAAAAGTAATATAAGAATAATTGAAAAATAATTGAAAAATAATTGAAAAATAATTGAAAACTAATTGAAAAATAATTGAAAAATAATTGAAAAATAATTGAAAAATAATTGCAAAATAATTGAATAATAATTGAAAAGTAATTGAAAAATAATTGAAAAATAATCGAAAAACAATTGAAAAATAATTGAAAAATAATTGAAAAATAATTGAAAAATTATTGATAAATAATTGAAAAATAATTGAAAAATAATTGAAAAATAATTGAAAAATAATTGAAAAATAATTGAAAAATAATTGAAAAATAATTGAAAAGTAATATAAGAATAATTGAAAAATAATTGAAAAATAATTGAACAATAATTGAAAAAGTATTGAAAAATAACTGAAATATAATTGAAAAATAATTGAAAAATAATTGAAAAATAATTGAAATATAATTGAAAAATAATTGAAAAATAATTGCAAAATAATTGAATAATAATTGAAAAGTAATTGAAAAATAATTGAAAAATAATTGAAAAATAATTGAAAAATAATTGAAAAATAATTGAAAAATAATTGAAAAAAATATAAGAATAATTGAAAAATAATTGAAAAATAATTGAAAAAAAAATTTAAAAAAATTGAAAAATAATTGAAAAATAATTGAAGAATAGTTGAAAAATAATTGAAAAATAATTGAAAAATAATTGAAAAATAATTGAAAAATAATTGTAAAATTATTGAAATATAATTGAAAAATAATTGAAAAACAATTGAAAAATAATTGAAAAATATTTGAAAAATAGTTGAAAAATAATTGAAAAATAATTGAAAAATAATTGAAGAATAGTTGAAAAATAATTGAAAAATAATTGAAAAATTATTGAAAAATAATTGAAAAATTATTGAAAAATAATTGAAAAATTATTGAAAAGTAATTGAAAAATTATTGAAAAATAATTGAAAAATAATTGTAAAATTATTGAAATATAATTGAAAAGTAATTGAAAAACACTTGAAAAATAATTGAAAAATAATTGAAAAGTAATTGAAAAATAATAGAAAAATAATTGAAAAATAATTGAAAAATAATTGAAAAATAATTGAAAAATAATTTAAGAATAGTTGAAAAATAATTGAAAAATTATTGAAAAATAATTGAAAAATATTTGAAAAATAGTTGAAAAATAATTGAAAGATAATTGAAGAATAATTGAAAAATAATTGAAAAATAATTGAAAAATAATTGAAAAGTAATTGAAAAATAATTGAAAAATTATTGAAAAATAATTAAAAAATAATTGAAAAATAATTGAAAAATAATGGAAAAATAATTGAAAAATAATTGAAAAATAATTGAAATATAATTGAAAAATAATTTAAAAATAATTTAAAAATTATTGAAAAATAATTGAAAAATTATTGAAAAATAATTGAAAAATAATTGAAAAATAATTGATAAATAATTGAAAAATTATTGAAATATAATTGAAAAATAATTGAAAAATAATTGAAAAATAATTGAAAAATAATTGAAAAATAATTGAAGAATAGTTGAAAAATAATTGAAAAATTATTGAAAAATAATTGAAAAATAATTGAAAAATAATTGAAAAATAATTGAAAAATAATTGAAAAATAATTGAAAAATAATCGAAAAACAATTGAAAAATAATTGAAATATAATTGAAAAATAATTGAAAAATAATTTAAAAATTATTGAAAAATAATTGAAAAATTATTGAAAAATAATTGAAAAATAATTGAAAAATAATTGATAAATAATTGTAAAATTATTGAAAAATAATTGAAAAATAATTGAAAAATAATTGAAAAATAATTGAAAAATAATCGAAAAACAATTGAAAAATAATTGAAATATAATTGAAAAATAATTGAAAAATAATTTAAAAATTATTGAAAAATAATTGAAAAATTATTGAAAAATAATTGAAAAATAATTGAAAAATAATTGATAAATAATTGTAAAATTATTGAAATATAATTGAAAAATAATTGAAAAATAATTGAAAAATAATTGAAAAATTATTGAAGAATAGTTGAAAAATAATTGAAAAATAATTGAAAAATAATTGAAAAGTAATATAAGAATAATTGAAAAATAATTGAAAAATAATTGAACAATAATTGAAAAAGTATTGAAAAATAACTGAAATATAATTGAAAAATAATTGAAAAATAATTGAAAAATAATTGAAATATAATTGAAAAATAATTGAAAAATAATTGCAAAATAATTGAATAATAATTGAAAAGTAATTGAAAAATAATTGAAAAATAATTGAAAAATAATTGAAAAATAATTGAAAAATAATTGAAAAATAATTGAAAAATAATTGAAAAGTAATATAAGAATAATTGAAAAATAATTGAAAAATAATTGAAAAATAATTGAAAAATAATTGAAAAATAATTGAAAAATAATTAAAAAATAATTGTAAAATTATTGAAATATAATTGAAAAATAATTGAAAAACAATTGAAAAATAATTGAAAAATAATTGAAAAGTAATTGAAAAATAATAGAAAAATTATTGAAAATAATTGAAAAATAATTGAAAAATAATTGAAAAATAATTGAAAAATAATTGAAAAGTAATTGAAAAATAATAGAAAAATAATTGAAGAATAGTTGAAAAATAATTGAAAAATAATTGAAAACTAATGGAAAAATAATTGAAAAATAATTGAAAAATAATTGAAAAATAATTGCAAAATAATTGAATAATAATTGAAAAGTAATTGAAAAATAATTGAAAAATAATCGAAAAACAATTGAAAAATAATTGAAAAATAATTGAAAAATAATTGAAAAATAATTGAAAAATTATTGATAAATAATTGAAAAATAATTGAAAAATAATCGAAAAACAATTGAAAAATAATTGAAAAATAATTGAAAAATAATTGAAAAATAATTGAAAAATTATTGAAAAATAATTGAAAAATAATTGAAAAATAATTGAAAAATAATTGAAAAATAATTGATAAGTAATTGTAAAATTATTGAAATATAATTGAAAAATAATTGAAAAATAATTGAAAAATAATTGAAAAATTATTGAAGAATAGTTGAAAAATAATTGAAAAATAATTGAAAAATAATTGAAAAATAATTGAAAAATAATTGAAAAGTAATTGAAAAATAATTGAAAAATAATTGAAAAATAATTGAAAAATAATTGAAAAATAATTGAAAAATAATTGAAAAATAATTGAAAAATAATTGAAGAATAGTTGAAGAATAATTGAAAACTAATTGAAAAATAATTGAAAAATAATTGAAAAATAATTGAAAAATAATTGAAAAATAATTGCAAAATAATTGAATAATAATTGAAAAGTAATTGAAAAATAATTGAAAAATAATCGAAAAACAATTGAAAAATAATTGAAAAATAATTGAAAAATAATTGAAAAATAATTGAAAAATTATTGATAAATAATTGAAAAATAATTGAAAAATAATTGAAAAATAATTGAAAAATAATTGAAAAATAATTGAAAAGTAATATAAGAATAATTGAAAAATAATTGAAAAATAATTGAAAAATAATTGAAAACTAATTGAAAAATAATTGAAAAATAATTGAAAAATAATTGCAAAATAATTGAATAATAATTGAAAAGTAATTGAAAAATAATTGAAAAATAATCGAAAAACAATTGAAAAATAATTGAAAAATAATTGAAAAATAATTGAAAAATAATTGAAAAATTATTGATAAATAATTGAAAAATAATTGAAAAATAATCGAAAAACAATTGAAAAATAATTGAAAAATAATTGAAAAATAATTGAAAAATAATTGAAAAATTATTGAAAAATAATTGAAAAATAATTGAAAAATAATTGAAAAATAATTGAAAAATAATTGATAAATAATTGTAAAATTATTGAAATATAATTGAAAAATAATTGAAAAATAATTGAAAAATAATTGAAAAATTATTGAAGAATAGTTGAAAAATAATTGAAAAATAATTGAAAAATAATTGAAAAATAATTGAAAAATAATTGAAAAGTAATTGAAAAATAATTGAAAAATAATTGAAAAATAATTGAAAAATAATTGAAAAATAATTGAAAAATAATTGAAAAATAATTGAAAAATAATTGAAGAATAGTTGAAGAATAATTGAAAACTAATTGAAAAATAATTGAAAAATAATTGAAAAATAATTGAAAAATAATTGAAAAATAATTGCAAAATAATTGAATAATAATTGAAAAGTAATTGAAAAATAATTGAAAAATATTCGAAAAAGAATTGAAAAATAATTGAAAAATAATTGAAAAATAATTGAAAAATAATTGAAAAATAATTGAAAAATAATTGAAAAGTAATTGAAAAATAATTGAAAAATAATTGAAAAATAATTGAAAAGTAATTGAAAAATAATAGAAAAATAATTGAAAAATAATTGAAAAATAATTGAAAAATAATTGAAAAATAAATGAAAAATAATTTAAGAATAGTTGAAAAATAATCGAAAAGTAATTGAAAAATAATTGAAAAATAATTGAAAAATAATTGAAAAATAATTGAAAAATAGTTGAAAAATAATTGAAAAATAATTGAAAAATAATTGAAAAATAATTGAAAAATAATTGAAAAATAATTGAAAAATAATTGAAGAATAGTTGAAGAATAATTGAAAACTAATTGAAAAATAATTGAAAAATAATTGAAAAATAATTGAAAAATAATTGAAAAATAATTGCAAAATAATTGAATAATAATTGAAAAGTAATTGAAAAATAATTGAAAAATATTCGAAAAACAATTGAAAAATAATTGAAAAATAATTGAAAAATAATTGAAAAATAATTGAAAAATAATTGAAAAATAATTGAAAAGTAATTGAAAAATAATTGAAAAATAATTGAAAAATAATTGAAAAGTAATTGAAAAATAATAGAAAAATAATTGAAAAATAATTGAAAAATAATTGAAAAATAATTGAAAAATAAATGAAAAATAATTTAAGAATAGTTGAAAAATAATCGAAAAGTAATTGAAAAATAATTGAAAAATAATTGAAAAATAATTGAAAAATAATTGAAAAATAGTTGAAAAATAATTGAAAAATAATTGAAAAATAATTGAAAAATAATTGAAAAATAATTGAAAAATAATTGAAAAATAATTGAAAAATAATTGAAAAATAATTTAAGAATAGTTGAAAAATAATTGAAAAATTATTGAAAAATAATTGAAAAATATTTGAAAAATAGTTGAAAAATAATTGAAGAATAGTTGAAAAATAATTGAAAAATAATTGAAAAATTATTGAAAAATAATGGAAAAATAATTGAAAAATAATTGAAATATAATTGAAAAAAAATTGAAAAATAATTGAAATCTAATTAAAAAATAATTGAAAACTAATTTAAAAATAATTCAAAAATAATGGAAAAATAATTGAAAAATAATTGAATAATAATTGAAAAATAATTGAAAAATAATTGAAAAATAATTGAAGAATAGTTGAAAAATAATTGAAAAATAATTGAAAAATAATTGAAAAATAATTGAAAAATAAATGAAAAATAATTGAAAAATAATTGAAAAATAATTGAAAAATAATTGAAAAATAATTGAAAAATAATTGGCTAATAATAATTGAAAAATAATTGAAAAATAATTGAAAAATAATTGAAAAATAATTGAAAAATAATTGAAAAATAATTGAAAAATAATTGGATAATAATAATTGAAAAATAATTGAAAAATAATTAAAAAATAATTGAAAAATAATTCAAAAATAATTAAAAAATAATTGAAAAATAATTGAAAAATTATTGAAAAATAATTGAAAAATAATTAAAAATAATTGAAAAATAATTAAAAATAATTGAAAAATAATTGAAAAAAAAATTTAAAAAAATTGAAAAATAATTGAAAAATAATTGAAGAATAGTAGAAAAATAATTGAAAAATAATTGAAAAATTATTGAAAAATAATTGAAAAATTATTGAAAAATAATTGAAAAATTATTGAAAAATTATTGAAAAATAATTTAAGAATAGTTGAAAAATAATTGAAAAATAATTGAACAATTATTGAAAAATAATTGAAAAATAATTGAAAAATAATTGAAAAATAATTGAAAAATAATTGAAAAATAATTGAAAAGTAATTGAAAAATAATTGAAAAATAATTGAAAAATAATTGAAAAATAATTGAAAAATAATTGAAAAATAATTGAAAAATAAATGAAAAATAATTGAAAAATAATTGAAAAATAATTTAAAAATAATTGAAAAATAATTGAAAAATAATTGGCTAATAATAATTGAAAAATAATTGAAAAATAATTGAAAAATAATTGAAAAATAATTGAAAAATAATTGAAAAATAATTGGATAATAATAATTGAAAAATAATTGAAAAATAATTAAAAAATAATTGGATAATAATAATTGAAAAATAATTGAAAAATAATTAAAAAATAATTGAAAAATAATTGAAAAATAATTAAAAAATAATTGAAAAATAATTGAAAAAAAAATTTAAAAAAATTGAAAAATAATTGAAAAATAATTGAAGAATAGTTGAAAAATAATTGAAAAATAATTGAAAAATAATTGAAAAATAATTGAAAAATAATTGTAAAATTATTGAAATATAATTGAAAAATAATTGAAAAACAATTGAAAAATAATTGAAAAATATTTGAAAAATAGTTGAAAAATAATTGAAAAATAATTGAAAAATAATTGAAGAATAGTTGAAAAATAATTGAAAAATAATTGAAAAATTATTGAAAAATAATTGAAAAATTATTGAAAAATAATTGAAAAATTATTGAAAAATAATTGAAAAATTATTGAAAAGTAATTGAAAAATTATTGAAAAATAATTGAAAAATAATTGTAAAATTATTGAAATATAATTGAAAAATAATTGAAAAACACTTGAAAAATAATTGAAAAATAATTGAAAAGTAATTGAAAAATAATAGAAAAATAATTGAAAAATAATTGAAAAATAATTGAAAAATAATTGAAAAATACTTTAAGAATAGTTGAAAAATAATTGAAAAATTATTGAAAAATAATTGAAAAATATTTGAAAAATAGTTGAAAAATAATTGAAAGATAATTGAAGAATAATTGAAAAATAATTGAAAAATAATTGAAAAATAATTGAAAAGTAATTGAAAAATAATTGAAAAATTATTGAAAAATAATTAAAAAATAATTGAAAAATAATTGAAAAATAATGGAAAAATAATTGAAAAATAATTGAAAAGTAATTGAAAAATAATTGAAAAATAATCGAAAAACAATTGAAAAATAATTGAAAAATAATTGACAAATAATTGAAAAATAATTGATAAATAATTGTAAAATTATTGAAATATAATTGAAAAATAATTGAAAAATAATTGAAAAATAATTGAAAAATTATTGAAGAATAGTTGAAAAATAATTGAAAAATAATTGAAAAATAATTGAAAAATAACTGAAAAATAATTGAAAAGTAATTGAAAAATAATTGAAAAATAATTGAAAAATAATTGAAAAATAATTGAAAAATAATTGAAAAATAATTGAAAAATAATTGAAAAATAATTGAAGAATAGTTGAAAAATAATTGAAAAATAATTGAAAAATTATTGAAAAATAATTGAAAAATTATTGAAAAATAATTGAAAAATTATTGAAAAGTAATTGAAAAATTATTGAAAAATAATTGAAAAATAATTGTAAAATTATTGAAATATAATTGAAAAATAATTGAAAAACACTTGAAAAATAATTGAAAAATAATTGAAAAGTAATTGAAAAATAATAGAAAAATAATTGAAAAATAATTGAAAAATAATTGAAAAATAATTGATAAATAATTTAAGAATAGTTGAAAAATAATTGAAAAATTATTGAAAAATAATTGAAAAATATTTGAAAAATAGTTGAAAAATAATTGAAAGATAATTGAAGAATAATTGAAAAATAATTGAAAAATAATTGAAAAATAATTGAAAAGTAATTGAAAAATAATTGAAAAATTATTGAAAAATAATTAAAAAATAATTGAAAAATAATTGAAAAATAATGGAAAAATAATTGAAAAATAATTGAAAAGTAATTGAAAAATAATTGAAAAATAATCGAAAAACAATTGAAAAATAATTGAAAAATAATTGACAAATAATTGAAAAATAATGGAAAAATATTTGAAAAATAATTGAAAAATTATTGAAAAATAATTGAAAAATAATTGAAGAATAGTTGAAAAATAATTGAAAAATTATTGAAAAATAATTGAAAAATAATTGAAAAATAATTGAAACATAATTGAAAAATAATTGAAAAATAATTGAAAAATAATTGAAAAATAATTGAAAAATAAATGAAAAATAATTGAAAAATAATTGAAAAATAATTAAAAAATAATTGGATAATAATAATTGAAAAATAATTGAAAAATAATTAAAAAATAATTGAAAAATAATTGAAAAATAATTAAAAAATAATTGAAAAATAATTGAAAAATTATTGAAAAATAATTGAAAAATAATTGAAAAATAATTGAAAAATAATTGATAAATAATTGAAAAAAATATAAGAATAATTGAAAAATAATTGAAAAATAATTGAAAAAAAAATTTAAAAAAATTGAAAAATAATTGAAAAATAATTGAAGAATAGTTGAAAAATAATTGAAAAATAATTGAAAAATAATTGAAAAATAATTGAAAAATAATTGTAAAATTATTGAAATATAATTGAAAAATAATTGAAAAACAATTGAAAAATAATTGAAAAATATTTGAAAAATAGTTGAAAAATAATTGAAAAATAATTGAAAAATAATTGAAGAATAGTTGAAAAATAATTGAAAAATAATTGAAAAATTATTGAAAAATAATTGAAAAATTATTGAAAAATAATTGAAAAATTATTGAAAAGTAATTGAAAAATTATTGAAAAATAATTGAAAAATAATTGTAAAATTATTGAAATCTAATTGAAAAGTAATTGAAAAACACTTGAAAAATAATTGAAAAATAATTGAAAAGTAATTGAAAAATAATAGAAAAATAATTGAAAAATAATTGAAAAATAATTGAAAAATAATTGAAAAATAATTTAAGAATAGTTGAAAAATAATTGAAAAATTATTGAAAAATAATTGAAAAATATTTTAAAAATAGTTGAAAAATAATTGAAAGATAATTGAAGAATAATTGAAAAATAATTGAAAAATAATTGAAAAATAATTGAAAAGTAATTGAAAAATAATTGAAAAATTATTGAAAAATAATTAAAAAATAATTGAAAAATAATTGAAAAATAATGGAAAAATAATTGAAAAATAATTGAAAAATAATTGAAATATAATTGAAAAATAATTGAAAAATAATTTAAAAATAATTGAAAAATAATTGAAAAATAATTGGCTAATAATAATTGAAAAATAATTGAAAAATATTTGAAAAATAGTTGAAAAATAATTGAAAAATAATTGAAAAATAATTGAAGAATAATTAAAAAATAATTGAAAAATAATTGAAAAATTATTGAAAAATAATTGAAAAATAATTAAAAATAATTGAAAAATAATTAAAAATAATTGAAAAATAATTGAAAAAAAAATTTAAAAAAATTGAAAAATAATTGAAAAATAATTGAAGAATAGTAGAAAAATAATTGAAAAATAATTGAAAAATTATTGAAAAATAATTGAAAAATTATTGAAAAATAATTGAAAAATTATTGAAAAATGATTGAAAAATAATTTAAGAATAGTTGAAAAATAATTGAAAAATAATTGAACAATTATTGAAAAATAATTGAAAAATAATTGAAAAATAATTGAAAAATAATTGAAAAATAATTGAAAAATAATTGAAAAATAATTGGCTAATAATAATTGAAAAATAATTGAAAAATAATTGAAAAATAATTGAAAAATAATTGAAAAATAATTGAAAAATAATTGGATAATAATAATTGAAAAATAATTGAAAAATAATTAAAAAATAATTGGATAATAATAATTGAAAAATAATTGAAAAATAATTAAAAAATAATTGAAAAATAATTGAAAAATAATTAAAAAATAATTGAAAAATAATTGAAAAAAAAATTTAAAAAAATTGAAAAATAATTGAAAAATAATTGAAGAATAGTTGAAAAATAATTGAAAAATAATTGAAAAATAATTGAAAAATAATTGAAAAATAATTGTAAAATTATTGAAATATAATTGAAAAATAATTGAAAAACAATTGAAAAATAATTGAAAAATATTTGAAAAATAGTTGAAAAATAATTGAAAAATAATTGAAAAATAATTGAAGAATAGTTGAAAAATAATTGAAAAATAATTGAAAAATTATTGAAAAATAATTGAAAAATTATTGAAAAATAATTGAAAAATTATTGAAAAATAATTGAAAAATTATTGAAAAATAATTGAAAAATTATTGAAAAGTAATTGAAAAATTATTGAAAAATAATTGAAAAATAATTGTAAAATTATTGAAATATAATTGAAAAATAATTGAAAAACACTTGAAAAATAATTGAAAAATAATTGAAAAGTAATTGAAAAATAATAGAAAAATAATTGAAAAATAATTGAAAAATAATTGAAGAATAGTTGAAAAATAATTGAAAAATTATTGAAAAATAATTGAAAAATAATTGAAAAATAATTGAAAAATAATTGAAAAATAATTGAAAAATAATTGAAAAATAATCGAAAAACAATTGAAAAATAATTGAAATATAATTGAAAAATAATTGAAAAATAATTTAAAAATTATTGAAAAATAATTGAAAAATTATTGAAAAATAATTGAAAAATAATTGAAAAATAATTGATAAATAATTGTAAAATTATTGAAAAATAATTGAAAAATAATTGAAAAATAATTGAAAAATAATTGAAAAATAATCGAAAAACAATTGAAAAATAATTGAAATATAATTGAAAAATAATTGAAAAATAATTTAAAAATTATTGAAAAATAATTGAAAAATTATTGAAAAATAATTGAAAAATAATTGAAAAATAATTGATAAATAATTGTAAAATTATTGAAATATAATTGAAAAATAATTGAAAAATAATTGAAAAATAATTGAAAAATTATTGAAGAATAGTTGAAAAATAATTGAAAAATAATTGAAAAATAATTGAAAAATAACTGAAAAATAATTGAAAAGTAATTGAAAAATAATCGAAAAACAATTGAAAAATAATTGAAAAATAATTGAAAAATAATTGAAAAATAATTGAAAAATTATTGATAAATAATTGAAAAATAATTGAAAAATAATTGAAAAATAATTGAAAAATAATTGAAAAATAATTGAAAAATAATTGAAAAATAATTGAAAAATAATTGAAAAGTAATATAAGAATAATTGAAAAATAATTGAAAAATAATTGAAAAATAATTGAAAACTAATTGAAAAATAATTGAAAAATAATTGAAAAATAATTGAAAAATAATTGCAAAATAATTGAATAATAATTGAAAAGTAATTGAAAAATAATTGAAAAATAATCGAAAAACAATTGAAAAATAATTGAAAAATAATTGAAAAATAATTGAAAAATAATTGAAAAATTATTGATAAATAATTGAAAAATAATTGAAAAATAATTGAAAAATAATTGAAAAATAATTGAAAAATAATTGAAAAATAATTGAAAAATAATTGAAAAGTAATATAAGAATAATTGAAAAATAATTGAAAAATAAATGAACAATAATTGAAAAAGTATTGAAAAATAACTGAAATATAATTGAAAAATAATTGAAAAATAATTGAAAAATAATTGAAATATAATTGAAAAATAATTGAAAAATAATTGCAAAATAATTGAATAATAATTGAAAAGTAATTGAAAAATAATTGAAAAATAATTGAAAAATAATTGAAAAATAATTGAAAAATAATTGAAAAATAATTGAAAAATAATTGAAAAGTAATATAAGAATAATTGAAAAATAATTGAAAAATAATTGAAAAATAATTGAAAAATAATTGAAAAATAATTGAAAAATAATTAAAAAATAATTGTAAAATTATTGAAATATAATTGAAAAATAATTGAAAAACAATTGAAAAATAATTGAAAAATAATTGAAAAGTAATTGAAAAATAATAGAAAAATTATTGAAAATAATTGAAAAATAATTGAAAAATAATTGAAAAATAATTGAAAAATAATTGAAAAGTAATTGAAAAATAATAGAAAAATAATTGAAGAATAGTTGAAAAATAATTGAAAAATAATTGAAAACTAATGGAAAAATAATTGAAAAATAATTGAAAAATAATTGAAAAATAATTGCAAAATAATTGAATAATAATTGAAAAGTAATTGAAAAATAATTGAAAAATAATCGAAAAACAATTGAAAAATAATTGAAAAATAATTGAAAAATAATTGAAAAATAATTGAAAAATTATTGATAAATAATTGAAAAATAATTGAAAAATAATCGAAAAACAATTGAAAAATAATTGAAAAATAATTGAAAAATAATTGAAAAATAATTGAAAAATTATTGAAAAATAATTGAAAAATAATTGAAAAATAATTGAAAAATAATTGAAAAATAATTGATAAATAATTGTAAAATTATTGAAATATAATTGAAAAATAATTGAAAAATAATTGAAAAATAATTGAAAAATTATTGAAGAATAGTTGAAAAATAATTGAAAAATAATTGAAAAATAATTGAAAAATAATTGAAAAATAATTGAAAAGTAATTGAAAAATAATTGAAAAATAATTGAAAAATAATTGAAAAATAATTGCAAAATAATTGAATAATAATTGAAAAGTAATTGAAAAATAATTGAAAAATAATCGAAAAACAATTGAAAAATAATTGAAAAATAATTGAAAAATAATTGAAAAATAATTGAAAAATTATTGATAAATAATTGAAAAATAATTGAAAAATAATTGAAAAATAATTGAAAAATAATTGAAAAATAATTGAAAAGTAATATAAGAATAATTGAAAAATAATTGAAAAATAATTGAAAAATAATTGAAAACTAATTGAAAAATAATTGAAAAATAATTGAAAAATAATTGCAAAATAATTGAATAATAATTGAAAAGTAATTGAAAAATAATTGAAAAATAATCGAAAAACAATTGAAAAATAATTGAAAAATAATTGAAAAATAATTGAAAAATAATTGAAAAATTATTGATAAATAATTGAAAAATAATTGAAAAATAATCGAAAAACAATTGAAAAATAATTGAAAAATAATTGAAAAATAATTGAAAAATAATTGAAAAATTATTGAAAAATAATTGAAAAATAATTGAAAAATAATTGAAAAATAATTGAAAAATAATTGAAAAATAATTGAAAAGTAATTGAAAAATAATTGAAAAATAATTGAAAAATAATTGAAAAATAATTGAAAAATAATTGAAAAATAATTGAAAAATAATTGAAAAATAATTGAAGAATAGTTGAAGAATAATTGAAAACTAATTGAAAAATAATTGAAAAATAATTGAAAAATAATTGAAAAATAATTGAAAAATAATTGCAAAATAATTGAATAATAATTGAAAAGTAATTGAAAAATAATTGAAAAATATTCGAAAAACAATTGAAAAATAATTGAAAAATAATTGAAAAATAATTGAAAAATAATTGAAAAATAATTGAAAAATAATTGAAAAGTAATTGAAAAATAATTGAAAAATAATTGAAAAATAATTGAAAAGTAATTGAAAAATAATAGAAAAATAATTGAAAAATAATTGAAAAATAATTGAAAAATAATTGAAAAATAAATGAAAAATAATTTAAGAATAGTTGAAAAATAATCGAAAAGTAATTGAAAAATAATTGAAAAATAATTGAAAAATAATTGAAAAATAATTGAAAAATAGTTGAAAAATAATTGAAAAATAATTGAAAAATAATTGAAAAATAATTGAAAAATAATTGAAAAATAATTGAAAAATAATTGAAAAATAATTGAAGAATAGTTGAAAAATAATTGAAAAATAATTGAAAAATAATTGAAAAATAAATGAAAAATAATTGAAAAATAATTGAAAAATAATTGAAAAATAATTGAAAAATAATTGAAAAATAATTGGCTAATAATAATTGAAAAATAATTGAAAAATAATTGAAAAATAATTGAAAAATAATTGAAAAATTATTGAAAAATAATTGAAAAATAATTGAAAAATAATTGAAAAATAATTGAAGAATAATTGAAGAATAATTGATACATAATTGAAAAATAATTGAAAAATAATTGGAAAATAATTGAAAAATAAATGTAAAATAATTGAAAAATAATTAAAAAATAATTAAAAAATAATTGAAAAATAATTGAAAAATTATTGAAAAATAATTAAAAAATAATTGAAAAATAATTGAAAAATAATGGAAAAATAATTGAAAAATAATTGAAAAGTAATTGAAAAATAATTGAAAAATAATTGAAAAATAATTGAAGAATAGTTGAAGAATAATTGAAAACTAATTGAAAAATAATTGAAAAATAATTGAAAAATAATTGAAAAATAATTGAAAAATAATTGCAAAATAATTGAATAATAATTGAAAAGTAATTGAAAAATAATTGAAAAATATTCGAAAAACAATTGGAAAATAATTGAAAAATAATTGAAAAATAATTGAAAAATAATTGAAAAATAATTGAAAAATAATTGAAAAGTAATTGAAAAATAATTGAAAAATAATTGAAAAATAATTGAAAAGTAATTGAAAAATAATAGAAAAATAATTGAAAAATAATTGAAAAATAATTGAAAAATAATTGAAAAATAAATGAAAAATAATTTAAGAATAGTTGAAAAATAATCGAAAAGTAATTGAAAAATAATTGAAAAATAATTGAAAAATAATTGAAAAATAATTGAAAAATAGTTGAAAAATAATTGAAAAATAATTGAAAAATAATTGAAAAATAATTGAAAAATAATTGAAAAATAATTGAAAAATAATTGAAAAATAATTGAAAAATAATTAAAAAATAATTGAAAAATAATTGAAAAATAATGGAAAAATAATTGAAAAATAATTGAAAAATAATAGAAAAATAATTGAAAAATAATTGAAGAATAGTTGAAAAATAATTGAAAAATAATTGAAAAATAATTGAAAAATAAATGAAAAATAATTGAAAAATAATTGAAAAATAATTGAAAAATAATTGAAAAATAATTGAAAAATAATTGAAAAATAATTGGCTAATAATAATTGAAAAATAATTGAAAAATAATTGAAAAATAATTGAAAAATTATTGAAAAATAATTGAAAAATAATTGAAAAATAATTGAAAAATAATTGAAAAATAATTGAAAAATAATTGGCTAATAATAATTGAAAAATAATTGAAAAATAATTGAAAAATAATTGAAAAATAATTGAAAAATTATTGAAAAATAATTGAAAAATAATTGAAAAATAATTGAAAAATAATTGAAGAATAATTGAAGAATAATTGATACATAATTGAAAAATAATTGAAAAATAATTGGAAAATAATTGAAAAATAAATGTAAAATAATTGAAAAATAATTAAAAAATAATTAAAAAATAATTGAAAAATAATTGAAAAATTATTGAAAAATAATTAAAAAATAATTGAAAAATAATTGAAAAATAATGGAAAAATAATTGAAAAATAATTGAAAAGTAATTGAAAAATAATTGAAAAACAATCGAAAAACAATTGAAAAATAATTGAAAAATAATTGACAAATAATTGAAAAATAATGGAAAAATATTTGAAAAATAATTGAAAAATTATTGAAAAATAATTGAAATATAATTGAAGAATAGTTGAAAAATAATTGAAAAATTATTGAAAAATAATTGAAAAATAATTGAAAAATAATTGAAAAATAATTGAAAAATAATTGAAAAAAAATTGAAGAATAGTTGAAAAATAATTGAAAAATAATTGAAAAATTATTGAAAAATAATTGAAAAATAATGGAAAAATAATTGAAAAATAACTGAAAAATAATTAAAAAATAATTGAAAAATAATTGAAAAATAATTGAAAAATAATTGAAAAATAATTGAAAAATAATTGAAGAATAGTTGAAAAATAATTGAAAAATAATTGAAAAAAATTTGAAAAGTAATTGGAAAATAATTGAAAAATAATTGAAAAATAATTGAAAAATAATTGAAAAATAATTGAAGAATAGTTGAAAAATAATTGAAAAATAATTGAAAAATTATTGAAAAATTATTGAAATATAATCGAAAAATAATTAAAAAATAATTGAAAAATAATTGAAAAGTATTTGAAAAATAATTGAAAAATAATTGAAAAATAATTGAAAAATAATTGAAAAATAATTGAAAAATAAGTGAAAAATAATTGAAAAATAATTGAAGAATAGTTGAAAAATAATTGAAAAATAATTGGAAACTAATTGAAAAATAATTGAAAAATAATTGAAAAATAATTGAAAAATAATTGAAAAATAATTGCAAAATAATTTAATAATAATTGAAAAGTAATTGAAAAATAATTGAAAAATAATCGAAAAACAATTGAAAAATAATTGAAAAATAATTGAAAAATAATTGAAAAATAATTGAAAAATAAATGAAGAATAGTTGAAAAATAATTGAAAAATAATTGAAGAATAATTGAAAACTAATTGAAAAATAATTGAAAAATAATTGAAAAATAATTGAAAAATAATTGAAAAATAAATGAAAAATAATTTAAGAATAGTTGAAAAATAATCGAAAAGTAATTGAAAAATAATTGAAAAATAATTGAAAAATAATTGAAAAATAATTGAAAAATAGTTGAAAAATAATTGAAAAATAATTGAAAAATAATTGAAAAATAATTGAAAAATAATTGAAAAATAATGGAAAAATAATTGAAAAATAATTAAAAAATAATTGAAAAATAATTGAAAAATAATTGAAAAATAATTGAAGAATAGTTGAAAAATAATTGAAAAATAATTGAAAAATAATTGAAAAATAAATGAAAAATAATTGAAAAATAATTGAAAAATAATTGAAAAATTATTGAAAAATAATTGAAAAATAATTGAAAAATAATTGATAAATAATTGAAAAATAATTGAAAAATAATTGAAAAAAATTGGAATATAATAATTGAAAAATAATTGAAAAATTATTGATAAAAATTGAAAAATAATTCAAAAATAATTTGAAAATAATAGAAAAATAGTTGAAAAATAATTGAAAAATAATTGAAAAATAATAGAAAAATAAATGAAAAAAAATTCAAAAAAAATTGAAAAATAATTCAAAAATAATTTGAAAATAATAGAAAAATAGTTGAAAAATAATTGAAAAATAATTGAAAAATAATAGAAAAATAAATGAAAAAAAATTCAAAAAAAATTGAAAAATAATTGTAAAATAATTGAAAAATAATTGAAAAATAATTGAAAAATAATTGAAAAATAATTGAAAAATAATTGAAGAATTGTTGAAAAATAATTGAAGAATAATTTAAAAATAGTTGAAAAATAATTGAAAAGTAATTGAAAAATAATTGAAAACTAATTGAAAAAGAATTGACAAATAATTGAAAAATAATAGAAAAATAATTGAAAAATATTTGAAAAATAATTGAAAAATAATTGAAAAATAGTTGAAAAATAATTGAAAAATAATTGAAAAATAATTGAAAAATAATTGAAAAATAATTGAAGAATTGTTGAAAAATAATTGAAGAATAATTTAAAAATAATTGAAAAATAATTGAAAAGTAATTGAAAAATAATTGAAAAATAATTGAAAAATAATTGAAAAATAATCGAAAAAAATTCAAAAATAATTGAAAAATAATTGAAAAATAATTGAAAAATAATTGAAAAATAATTGAAAAATAATTGAAGAGTAGTTGAAAAATAATTGAAAAATAATTGAAAAATAATTGAAAAATAATTGAAAAATAATTGAAAAATAATTGAAAAATAATTGAAAAATAATTGAAAAATTATTGAGGAATAGTTGAAAAATAATTGAAAAATAATTGAAAAATAATTGAAAAGTAATTGAAAAATAATTGAAAAATAATTGAAAAATAATTGAAAAATAATTGAAAAATAATTGAAAAATAATTTAAAAATAATTGAAGAATAGTTGAAAAATAATTTAAAAATAAGTGAAAAATAATTGAAAAATAATTGAAAAATAATTGAAAAATAATTGAAAAATAATTGAAAAATAATTGAAAAATAATTGAAAAATAATTGAAATAAAATTGAAAAATAATTGAAAAATAATTGAAAAATAATTGAAAAATAATTGAAAAATAATTGAAAAATAATTGAAGAATAGTTGAAGAATAATTGAAAACTAATTGAAAAATAATTGAAAAATAATTGAAAAATAATTGAAAAATAATTGAAAAATAATTGCAAAATAATTGAATAATAATTGAAAAGTAATTGAAAAATAATTGAAAAATATTCGAAAAACAATTGGAAAATAATTGAAAAATAATTGAAAAATAATTGAAAAATAGTTGAAAAATAATTGAAAAATAATTGAAAAATAATTGAAAAATAATTGAAAAATAATTGAAAAAAATTGAAAAAAAATTGAAAAATAATTGAAAAATAATTGGAAAATAATTGAAAAATAATTTGAAAAATAATTGAAAAATAATTGAAAAATAATTGAAAAATAATTGAAAAATAATTGAAAAATAATTGAAGAATAGTTGGAACATAATTGATAAATAATTGAAAACTAATTGAAAAATAATTGAAAAATAATTGAAAAATAATTGAAAAATAATTGAAAAATAATTGAAAAATAATTGAAAAATAATTGAAAAATAATTGAAAAGTAATTGAAAAATAATTGAAAAATAATTGAAAAATAATTGAAAAATAATTGAAGAATAGTTGGAACATAATTGATAAATAATTGAAAACTAATTGAAAAATAATTGAAAAATAATTGAAAAATAATTGAAAAATAATTGAAAAATAATTGAAAAATAATTGAAAATTAATTGAAAAATAATTGAAAAATAATTGATAAATAATTGAAAAATAATTGATAAATAATTGAAAAAAATTGGAATATAATAATTGAAAAATAATTGAAAAATTATTGAAAAATATTGAAAAATTATTGAAAAAAATTGAAAAATTATTGAAAAATAATTGAAAAATTATTGAAAAAAATTGACAAATTATTGAAAAATAATTGAAAAATAATTGAAAAATAATTAAAAAAATAATTGAAAAATAGTTGAAAAATAATTGAAAAATAATTGAAAAATAATTGAAAAATAATTGAAAAGTAATTGAAAAATATTTCAAAAATAATTAAAAAATAATTGAAAAATAATTGAAAAATAATTGAAAAATAATTGAAAAATAATTGAAAAATAATTGAAAAATAATTGAAAAATAATTGAAAAATAATTGAAAAATAATTGAAGAATAGTTGAAAAATAATTGAAAAATAATAGAAGAATAGTTGAAAAATAATTGAAAAATAATTGAAAAATAATTGAAAAATAATTGAAAAATAATTGAAAAATAATTGAAAAATAATTGAAAAATAATAGAAGAATAGTTGAAAAATAATTGAAAAATAATTGAAAAATAATTGAAAAATAATTGAAAAATAATTGAAAAATAATTGAAAAATAATTGAAAAATAATTGAAAAATAATTGGATAATAATTGAAAAATAATTGAAAAATAATTAAAAAATCATTAAAAAATAATTAAAAAATAATTAAAAAATAATTGAAAAATAGTTGAAAAATAATTGAAAAATAATTGAAAACTAATTGTAAAATAATTGAAAAATAATTGAAAAATAATTGAAAAACAGTTGAAAAATAATTTAAAAATAATTTAAAAATAATTTAAAAATAATTGAAAAATAATTGAAAAATAAGTGAAAAATAATTGAAAAGTAATTGAAAAATAATAGAAAAATAATTGAAAAATAATAGAAAAATAATTCAAAAATAATTGAAAAATAATTCAAAAATAATTGAAAAGTAATTGAAAAATAATTGAAAAATAATTGTAAAATAATTGAAAAATAATTGAAAAATAATAGAAAAATAATTGAAAAATAATTGAAAATTAATTGAAGAATAGTTGAAAAATAATTGAAAAATAATTGAAAACTAATTATAAAAGAATTGAAAAATAATTGAAAAATAATTGAAAAATAATTGGAATATAATAATTGAAAAATAATTGAAGAATAATTGAAAAGTAATTGAAAAATATTTCAAAAATAATTAAAAAATAATTGAAAAATAATTGAAAAATAATTGAAAAATAATTGTAAAATAATTGAAATATAATTGAAAAGTAATTGAAAAAAATTGGAATATAATAATTGAAAAATAATTGAAAAATTATTGAAAAATATTGAAAAATTATTGAAAAAAATTGAAAAATTATTGAAAAATAATTGAAAAATTATTGAAAAAAATTGAAAAATTATTGAAAAATAATTGAAAAATAATTGAAAAATAATTGAAAAATAATTGAAAAATAGTTGAAAAATAATTGAAAAATAATTGAAAAATAATTGAAAAATAATTGAAAACTAATTGAAAAATATTTCAAAAATAATTAAAAAATAATTGAAAAATAATTGAAAAATAATTGTAAAATTATTGAAATATAATTGAAAAGTAATTGAAAAATAATTGAAAAATAATTGAAAAAAAATTGAAGAATAATTGAAAAATAATAGAAAAATAATTGAAAAATAATTGAAAAATAATTGAAAAATAATTGAAAAATAATTGAAAAATAATTTAAGAATAGTTGAAAAATAATTGAAAAGTAATTGAAAAATAATTGAAAAATAATTGAAAAATAATTGAAAAATAATTGAAAAATAGTTGAAAAATAATTGAAAAATAATTGAAAAATAATTGAAAAATAATTGAAAAATAATTGAAGAATAGTTGAAAAATAATGGAAAAATAATAGAAGAATAGTTGAAAAATAATTGAAAAATAATTGAAAAATAATTGAAAAATAATTGAAAAATAATTGAAAAATAGTTGAAAAATAATTGAAAAATAATTGAAAAATAATTGAAAAATAGTTGAAAAATAATTGAAAACTAATTGAAAAAGAATTGAAAAATAATTGAAAAATAATTGAAAAATAATTTAAGAATAGTTGAAAAATAATTGAAAAGTAATTGAAAAATAATTGAAGAATAGTTGAAAAGTAATTGAAAAATAATTGAAAAATAATTGAAAAATAATTGAAAAAGAATTGAAAAATAATTGAAAAATAATTGAAGAATAGTTGAAAAATAATTGAAAAATAATAGAAGAATAGTTGAAAAATAATTGAAAAATAATTGAAAAATAATTGAAAAATAATTGAAAAATAATTGAAAAATAGTTGAAAAATAATTGAAAAATAATTGAAAAATAATTGAAAAATAATTGAAAAATAGTTGAAAAATAATTGAAAACTAATTGAAAAAGAATTGAAAAATAATTGAAAAATAATTGAAAAATAATTTAAGAATAGTTGAAAAATAATTGAAAAGTAATTGAAAAATAATTGAAGAATAGTTGAAAAGTAATTGAAAAATAATTGAAAAATAATTGAAAAATAGTTGAAAAATAATTGAAAACTAATTGAAAAAGAATTGAAAAATAATTGAAAAATAATAGAAAAAAATTGAAAAATAATTGAAGAATAGTTGAAAAATAATTGAAGAATAGTTGAAAAATAATTGAAAAATAATTGAAAAATAATTGAAAAATAATTGAAAACTAATTGAAAAAGAATTGAAAAATAATTGAAAAATAATTGAAGAATAGTTGAAAAATAATTGAAAAATAATAGAAGAATAGTTGAAAAATAATTGAAAAATAATTGAAAAATAATTGAAAAATAATTGAAAAATAATTGAAAAATAGTTGAAAAATAATTGAAAAATAATTGAAAAATAATTGAAAAATAATTGAAAAATAGTTGAAAAATAATTGAAAACTAATTATAAAAGAATTGAAAAATAATTGAAAAATAATTGAAAAATAATTGGAATATAATAATTGAAAAATAATTGAAGAATAATTGAAAAGTAATTGAAAAATATTTCAAAAATAATTAAAAAATAATTGAAAAATAATTGAAAAATAATTGAAAAATAATTGTAAAATAATTGAAATATAATTGAAAAGTAATTGAAAAAAATTGGAATATAATAATTGAAAAATAATTGAAAAATTATTGAAAAATATTGAAAAATTATTGAAAAAAATTGAAAAATTATTGAAAAATAATTGAAAAATTATTGAAAAAAATTGAAAAATTATTGAAAAATAATTGAAAAATAATTGAAAAATAATTGAAAAATAATTGAAAAATAGTTGAAAAATAATTGAAAAATAATTGAAAAATAATTGAAAAATAATTGAAAACTAATTGAAAAATATTTCAAAAATAATTGAAAAATAATAGAAAAATAATTGAAAAATAATTGAAAATTAATTGAAGAATAGTTGAAAAATAATTGAAAAATAATTGAAAACTAATTATAAAAGAATTGAAAAATAATTGAAAAATAATTGAAAAATAATTGGAATATAATAATTGAAAAATAATTGAAGAATAATTGAAAAGTAATTGAAAAATATTTCAAAAATAATTAAAAAATAATTGAAAAATAATTGAAAAATAATTGAAAAATAATTGTAAAATAATTGAAATATAATTGAAAAGTAATTGAAAAAAATTGGAATATAATAATTGAAAAATAATTGAAAAATTATTGAAAAATATTGAAAAATTATTGAAAAAAATTGAAAAATTATTGAAAAATAATTGAAAAATTATTGAAAAAAATTGAAAAATTATTGAAAAATAATTGAAAAATAATTGAAAAATAATTGAAAAATAATTGAAAAATAGTTGAAAAATAATTGAAAAATAATTGAAAAATAATTGAAAAATAATTGAAAACTAATTGAAAAATATTTCAAAAATAATTAAAAAATAATTGAAAAATAATTGAAAAATAATTGTAAAATTATTGAAATATAATTGAAAAGTAATTGAAAAATAATTGAAAAATAATTGAAAAAAAATTGAAGAATAATTGAAAAATAATAGAAAAATAATTGAAAAATAATTGAAAAATAATTGAAAAATAATTGAAAAATAATTGAAAAATAATTTAAGAATAGTTGAAAAATAATTGAAAAGTAATTGAAAAATAATTGAAAAATAATTGAAAAATAATTGAAAAATAATTGAAAAATAGTTGAAAAATAATTGAAAAATAATTGAAAAATAATTGAAAAATAATTGAAAAATAATTGAAGAATAGTTGAAAAATAATGGAAAAATAATAGAAGAATAGTTGAAAAATAATTGAAAAATAATTGAAAAATAATTGAAAAATAATTGAAAAATAATTGAAAAATAGTTGAAAAATAATTGAAAAATAATTGAAAAATAATTGAAAAATAATTGAAAAATAGTTGAAAAATAATTGAAAACTAATTGAAAAAGAATTGAAAAATAATTGAAAAATAATTGAAAAATAATTTAAGAATAGTTGAAAAATAATTGAAAAGTAATTGAAAAATAATTGAAGAATAGTTGAAAAGTAATTGAAAAATAATTGAAAAATAATTGAAAAATAATTGAAAAAGAATTGAAAAATAATTGAAAAATAATTGAAGAATAGTTGAAAAATAATTGAAAAATAATAGAAGAATAGTTGAAAAATAATTGAAAAATAATTGAAAAATAATTGAAAAATAATTGAAAAATAATTGAAAAATAGTTGAAAAATAATTGAAAAATAATTGAAAAATAATTGAAAAATAATTGAAAAATAGTTGAAAAATAATTGAAAACTAATTGAAAAAGAATTGAAAAATAATTGAAAAATAATTGAAAAATAATTTAAGAATAGTTGAAAAATAATTGAAAAGTAATTGAAAAATAATTGAAGAATAGTTGAAAAGTAATTGAAAAATAATTGAAAAATAATTGAAAAATAGTTGAAAAATAATTGAAAACTAATTGAAAAAGAATTGAAAAATAATTGAAAAATAATAGAAAAAAATTGAAAAATAATTGAAGAATAGTTGAAAAATAATTGAAGAATAGTTGAAAAATAATTGAAAAATAATTGAAAAATAATTGAAAAATAATTGAAAACTAATTGAAAAAGAATTGAAAAATAATTGAAAAATAATTGAAGAATAGTTGAAAAATAATTGAAAAATAATAGAAGAATAGTTGAAAAATAATTGAAAAATAATTGAAAAATAATTGAAAAATAATTGAAAAATAATTGAAAAATAGTTGAAAAATAATTGAAAAATAATTGAAAAATAATTGAAAAATAATTGAAAAATCATTGAAAAATTATTGAAAAATAATAGAAAAATAATTGAAAAATAATTGAAATATAATTGAAAAATAATTGAAGAATAGTTGGAAAATAATTGATAAATAATTGAAAAATAATTGAAAACTAATTGAAAAATAATTGAAAAATAATTGAAGAATAGTTGAAAAATAATTGAAAAATAATTGAAAAATAATTGAAAAATAATTGAAAAATAATTGAAAAATAATTGAAAAATAATTGTAAAATAATTGAAAAATCATTGAGAAATAATTGAAGAATAGTTGAAAAATAATTGAAAAATAATTGAAAACGAATTGAAAAATAATTGAAAAATAATTGAAAAATAATTGAAAAATAATTGAAAAATAATTGAAAAATAACTGAAAAATAATTGAAAAAAAAATGAAATGTAATTGGAAAATAATTGAAAAATAATTGAAAAATAATTGAAAAATAATTGAAAAATAAGTGAAAAATAATTGAAACATAATTGAAAAATAATTGAGAAATAATTGAAAAATAATTGTAAAATTATTGAAATATAATTGAAAAATAATTGAAAAATAATTGAAAAATAATTGAAAAATAATTGAAAAATAATTGAAAAGTAATTGAAAAATAATTGAAAAATAATTGAAAAATAATAGAAAAATAATTGAAAAATAGTTGAAAAATAATTGAAAATTAATTGAAAAATTATTGAAAAATAATTGAAAAATAATTGAAAAATAATTGAAAAGTAATATAAGAATAATTGAAAAATAATTGAAAAATAATTGAAAAATAATTGAAAAGTAATATAAGAATAATTGAAAAATAATTGAAAAATAATTGAAAAATAATTGAAAAGTAATATAAGAATAATTGAAAAATAATTGAAAAATAATTGAAAACTAATTGAAAAATAATTGAAAAATAATTGAAAAATAGAAAAATAATTTAAAAATAATTGTAAAATAATTGAAAAATCATTGAGAAATAATTGAAGAATAGTTGAAAAATAATTGAAAAATAATTGAAAACGAATTGAAAAATAATTGAAAAATAATTGAAAAATAATTGAAAAAAATTGAAAAATAATTGAAAAATAATTGAAAACTAATTTAAAAAGAGTTGAAAAATAATTGAAAAATAGAAAAATAATTGAAAAATAATTGAAAAATAATTGAAAAATAATTGAAAAATAATTGAGGAATAGTTGAAAAATAATTGAAGAATAGTTGAAAAGAAATTGAAAAATAATTGAAAAATAATTGAAAAATAATTGAAAAATAATTTAATAATAATTGAAAAATAATTGAAAAATAATTGAATAATAATTGAAAAATAATTGAATAATAATTGAAGAATAGTTGGAACATAATTGATAAATAATTGAAAACTAATTGAAAAATAATTGAAAAGTAATTGAAAAATAATTGAAAAATTATTGAAAAATAATTGAAAAATTATTGAAAAATAATTGAAAAATAATTGAAAAATAATTGAAAAATAATTTGAAAATAATAGAAAAATAGTTGAAAAATAATTGAAAAATAATTGAAAAATAATAGAAAAATAATTGAAAAAAAATTGAAAAAAATTGAAAAATAATTGTAAAATAATTGAAAAATAATTGAAGAATAGTTGAAAAATAATTGAAAAATAATTGAAAAATAATTGAAAACTAATTGAAAAATAATTGAAAAATAATTGAAAAATAATTGAAGAATAGTTGAAAAATAATTGAAGAATAGTTGAAAAGTAATTGAAAAATAATAGAAAAATAATTGAAAAATAATTAAAAAATAATTGAAAAATAATAGAAAAAAATTGAAAAATAATTGAAGAATAGTTGAAAAATAATTGAAGAATAGTTGAAAAATAATTGAAAAATAATTGAAAAATAATTGAAAAATAATTGAAAAATAATTGAAAAATAATTGAAAAATAATTGAAAAATAATTGAAAACTAATTGAAAAAGAATTGACAAATAATTGAAAAATAATAGAAAAATAATTGAAAAATATTTGAAAAATAATTGAAAAATAATTGAAAAATAGTTGAAAAATAATTGAAAAATAATTGAAAAATAATTGAAAAATAATTGAAAAATAATTGAAGAATTGTTGAAAAATAATTGAAGAATTGTTGAAAAATAATTGAAGAATAATTGAAAAATAATTGAAAAATAATTGAAAAATAATTGAAAAATAATTGAAAACTAATTGAAAAAGAATTGACAAATAATTGAAAAATAATAGAAAAATAATTGAAAAATATTTGAAAAATAATTGAAAAATAATTGAAAAATAGTTGAAAAATAATTGAAAAATAATTGAAAAATAATTGAAAAATAATTGAAAAATAATTGAAGAATTGTTGAAAAATAATTGAAGAATTGTTGAAAAATAATTGAAGAATAATTGAAAAATAATTGAAAAATAATTGAAAAGTAATTGAAAAATAATTGAAAAATAATTGAAAAATAATTGAAAAATAATCGAAAAAAATTGAAAAATAATTGAAAAATAATTGAAAAATAATTTAAAAATAATTTAAAAATAATTTAAAAATAATTGAAAAATAATTGAAGAGTAGTTGAAAAATAATTGAAAAATAATTGAAAAATAATTGAAAAATAATTGAAAAATAATTGAAAAATAATTGAAAAATAATTGAAAAATAATTGAAAAATAATTGAAAAATTATTGAATAATAATAGAAAAATAATTGAAAAATAATTGAAAAATAATTGAAAAATAATTGAAAAATAATTGAAAAATAATAGAAAAATAATTGAAAAAAAAATTGAAAAAAATTGAAAAATAATTGTAAAATAATTGAAAAATAATTGAAGAATAGTTGAAAAATAATTGAAAAATAATTGAAAAATAATTGAAAAAAACATTGAAAACTAATTGGAAAATAATTGAAAAATAATTGAAAAATAATTGAAAAATAATTGAAAAATAGTTGAGAAGTAATTGAAAAATAATTGAAAACTAATTGAAAAATAATTGGAAAAATAATTGAAATATAATTGAAGAATAGTTGAAAAATAATTGAAAAATAATTGAAAAATAATTGAAAAATAATTGAAAAATAATTGAAAAATAATTGAAAAATAATTGAAAAGTAATTGAAAAATAATTGAAAAATAATTGAAAAATAATTGGATAATAATAATTGAAAAATAATTGAAAAACAATTAAAAAATAATTCAAAAATAATTCAAAAATAATTCAAAAATAATTGAAAAATAATTGAAAAATTATTGAAAAATACTTGAAAAATAATTCAAAAATAATTGAAAAATATTTGAAAAATAATTGAAAAATAATTGAAGAATAGTTGAAAAATAATTGAAAAATAATTGAAAAATAATTGAAAAATAATTGAAAAATAATTGAAAAATAATTGAATAATAATTGGATAATAATAATTGAAAAATAATTGAAAAATAATTGAAAAATAATTGAAAAATAATTGAAAAATAATTGAAAAATAATTGAAAAATAATTGAAAAGTAATATAAGAATAATTGAAAATAATTGAAAAATAATTGAAAAAAAAATAATTGAAAACTAATTTAAAAATAATTGAAAAATAATGGAAAAATAATTGAAAAATAATTTAAAAATAATTGTAAAATAATTGAAAAATCATTGAGAAATAATTGAAGAATAGTTGAAAAATAATTGAAAAATAATTGAAAACGAATTGAAAAATAATTGAAAAATAATTGAAAAATAATTGAAAAAAATTGAAAAATAATTGAAAAATAATTGAAAAATAATTGAAAAGTAATATAAGAATAATTGAAAAATAATTGAAAAATAATTGAAAAATAATTGAAAAATAATTGAAAAATAATTGAAAAGTAATATAAGAATAATTGAAAATAATTGAAAAATAATTGAAAAAAAAATAATTGAAAACTAATTTAAAAATAATTGAAAAATAATGGAAAAATAATTGAAAAATAATTGAAAAATAATTGTAAAATAATTGAAAAATCATTGAGAAATAATTGAAGAATAGTTGAAAAATAATTGAAAAATAATTGAAAACGAATTGAAAAATAATTGAAAAATAATTGAAAAATAATTGAAAAAAATTGAAAAATAATTGAAAAATAATTGAAAACTAATTTAAAAAGAGTTGAAAAATAATTGAAAAATAGAAAAATAATTGAAAAATAATTGAAAAATAATTGAAAAATAATTGAAAAATAATTGAAAAATAATTGAAAAATAATTGAGGAATAGTTGAAAAATAATTGAAGAATAGTTGAAAAGAAATTGAAAAATAATTGAAAAATAATTGAAAAATAATTGAAAAATAATTTAATAATAATTGAAAAATAATTGAAAAATAATTGAATAATAATTGAAAAATAATTGAATAATAATTGAAGAATAGTTGGAACATAATTGATAAATAATTGAAAACTAATTGAAAAATAATTGAAAAGTAATTGAAAAATAATTGAAAAATTATTGAAAAATAATTGAAAAATTATTGAAAAATAATTGAAAAATAATTGAAAAATAATTGAAAAATAATTTGAAAATAATAGAAAAATAGTTGAAAAATAATTGAAAAATAATTGAAAAATAATAGAAAAATAATTGAAAAAAATTGAAAAAAATTGAAAAATAATTGTAAAATAATTGAAAAATAATTGAAGAATAGTTGAAAAATAATTGAAAAATAATTGAAAAATAATTGAAAACTAATTGAAAAATAATTGAAAAATAATTGAAAAATAGAAAAATAATTTAAAAATAATTGTAAAATAATTGAAAAATCATTGAGAAATAATTGAAGAATAGTTGAAAAATAATTGAAAAATAATTGAAAACGAATTGAAAAATAATTGAAAAATAATTGAAAAATAATTGAAAAAAATTGAAAAATAATTGAAAAATAATTGAAAACTAATTTAAAAAGAGTTGAAAAATAATTGAAAAATAGAAAAATAATTGAAAAATAATTGAAAAATAATTGAAAAATAATTGAAAAATAATTGAGGAATAGTTGAAAAATAATTGAAGAATAGTTGAAAAGAAATTGAAAAATAATTGAAAAATAATTGAAAAATAATTGAAAAATAATTTAATAATAATTGAAAAATAATTGAAAAATAATTGAATAATAATTGAAAAATAATTGAATAATAATTGAAGAATAGTTGGAACATAATTGATAAATAATTGAAAACTAATTGAAAAATAATTGAAAAGTAATTGAAAAATAATTGAAAAATTATTGAAAAATAATTGAAAAATTATTGAAAAATAATTGAAAAATAATTGAAAAATAATTGAAAAATAATTTGAAAATAATAGAAAAATAGTTGAAAAATAATTGAAAAATAATTGAAAAATAATAGAAAAATAATTGAAAAAAAATTGAAAAAAATTGAAAAATAATTGTAAAATAATTGAAAAATAATTGAAGAATAGTTGAAAAATAATTGAAAAATAATTGAAAAATAATTGAAAACTAATTGAAAAATAATTGAAAAATAATTGAAAAATAATTGAAGAATAGTTGAAAAATAATTGAAGAATAGTTGAAAAGTAATTGAAAAATAATTGAAAAATAATTGAAAAATAATTAAAAAATAATTGAAAAATAATAGAAAAAAATTGAAAAATAATTGAAGAATAGTTGAAAAATAATTGAAGAATAGTTGAAAAATAATTGAAAAATAATTGAAAAATAATTGAAAAATAATTGAAAAATAATTGAAAAATAATTGAAAAATAATTGAAAAATAATTGAAAACTAATTGAAAAAGAATTGACAAATAATTGAAAAATAATAGAAAAATAATTGAAAAATATTTGAAAAATAATTGAAAAATAATTGAAAAATAGTTGAAAAATAATTGAAAAATAATTGAAAAATAATTGAAAAATAATTGAAAAATAATTGAAGAATTGTTGAAAAATAATTGAAGAATTGTTGAAAAATAATTGAAGAATAATTGAAAAATAATTGAAAAATAATTGAAAAGTAATTGAAAAATAATTGAAAAATAATTGAAAAATAATTGAAAAATAATCGAAAAAAATTGAAAAATAATTGAAAAATAATTGAAAAATAATTTAAAAATAATTTAAAAATAATTGAAAAATAATTGAAGAGTAGTTGAAAAATAATTGAAAAATAATTGAAAAATAATTGAAAAATAATTGAAAAATAATTGAAAAATAATTGAAAAATAATTGAAAAATAATTGAAAAATAATTGAAAAATTATTGAATAATAATAGAAAAATAATTGAAAAATAATTGAAAAATAATTGAAAAATAATTGAAAAATAATTGAAAAATAATAGAAAAATAATTGAAAAAAAAATTGAACAAAATTGAAAAATAATTGTAAAATAATTGAAAAATAATTGAAGAATAGTTGAAAAATAATTGAAAAATAATTGAAAAATAATTGAAAAAAACATTGAAAACTAATTGGAAAATAATTGAAAAATAATTGAAAAATAATTGAAAAATAATTGAAAAATAGTTGAGAAGTAATTGAAAAATAATAGAAAAATAATTGAAAAATAATTGATAAATAATTGAAAAATAATTGAAAAATAATTGAAAAATAATTTAAATATAAATGAAAAATAAATGAAAAATAATTGAAAAATAATTGAAAAATAATTGAAAAATAATTGAAAAATGATTGAAAAATAATTGAAAAATAATTGTAAAATAATTGTAAAATTATTGAAAACTAATTGAAAAATAATTGAAAAATTATTGAAAAATAATTGAAGAATAGTTGAAAAATAATTGAAAAATAATTGAAAAATAATTGAAAAATAATTGAAAAATAATTGAAAAATAATTGAAAAATAATTGAAAAATAGTTGAAAAATAATTGAAAAGTAATTGAAAAATAATTGAAAAATAATTGAAAAATAATTGAAAAAAATTGAAAAATAATTGAAAAATAATTGAAAAATAATTGGAAAATAATTGAAAAATAATTTGAAAAATAATTGAAAAATAATTGAAAAATAATTGAAAAATAATTGAAAAATAATTGAAAAATAATTGAAGAATAGTTGGAACATAATTGATAAATAATTGAAAACTAATTGAAAAATAATTGAAAAATAATTGAAAAATAATTGAAAACTAATTGAAAAAGAGTTGAAAAATAATTGAAAAATAATAGAAAAATAATTGAAAAATAATTGAAAAATAATTGAAAAATAATTGAAAAATAATTGAAAAATAATTGAAAAGTAATTGAAAAATAATTGAAAAATAATTGAAAAATAATTGAAAAATAATCGAAAAAAATTGAAAAATAATTGAAAAATAATTGAAAAATAATTTAAAAATAATTGAAAAATAATTGAAAAATAATTGAAGAGTAGTTGAAAAATAATTGAAAAATAATTGAAAAATAATTGAAAAATAATTGAAAAATAATTGAAAAATAATTGAAAAATAATTGAAAAATAATTGAAAAATAATTGAAAAATTATTGAATAATAATAGAAAAATAATTGAAAAATAATTGAAAAATAATTGAAAAATAATTGAAAAATAATTGAAAAATAATAGAAAAATAATTGAAAAAAAAATTGAACAAAATTGAAAAATAATTGTAAAATAATTGAAAAATAATTGAAGAATAGTTGAAAAATAATTGAAAAATAATTGAAAAATAATTGAAAAAAACATTGAAAACTAATTGGAAAATAATTGAAAAATAATTGAAAAATAATTGAAAAATAATTGAAAAATAGTTGAGAAGTAATTGAAAAATAATAGAAAAATAATTGAAAAATAATTGATAAATAATTGAAAAATAATTGAAAAATAATTGAAAAATAATTGAGAAGTAATTAAAAAATAATAGAAAAATAATTGAAAAATAATTGATAAATAATTGAAAAATAATTGAAAAATAATTGAAAAATAATTTAAATATAAATGAAAAATAAATGAAAAATAATTGAAAAATAATTGAAAAATAATTGAAAAATAATTGAAAAATGATTGAAAAATAATTGAAAAATAATTGTAAAATAATTGTAAAATTATTGAAAACTAATTGAAAAATAATTGAAAAATTATTGAAAAATAATTGAAGAATAGTTGAAAAATAATTGAAAAATAATTGAAAAATAATTGAAAAATAATTGAAAAATAATTGAAAAATAATTGAAAAATAATTGAAAAATAGTTGAAAAATAATTGAAAAGTAATTGAAAAATAATTGAAAAATAATTGAAAAATAATTGAAAAAAATTGAAAAATAATTGAAAAATAATTGAAAAATAATTGGAAAATAATTGAAAAATAATTTGAAAAATAATTGAAAAATAATTGAAAAATAATTGAAAAATAATTGAAAAATAATTGAAAAATAATTGAAGAATAGTTGGAACATAATTGATAAATAATTGAAAACTAATTGAAAAATAATTGAAAAATAATTGAAAAATAATTGAAAACTAATTGAAAAAGAGTTGAAAAATAATTGAAAAATAATAGAAAAATAATTGAAAAATAATTGAAAAATAATTGAAAAATAATTGAAAAATAATTGAAAAATAATTGAAAAATAATTGAAAAATAATTGAAGAATAGTTGAAAAGTAATTGAAAAATAATTGAAAAATAATTGAAAAATAATTGAAAAATAATTGAAAAATAATTGAAAAATAATTGAAAAATAATTGAATAATAATTGAAAAATAGTTGAAAAATAATTGAAAAATAATTGAAAAATAATTGAAAAATAATTGAAAAATAATTGATAAAAAATGAAAAATAATTGAAAAATAATTGAAAACTAATTGAAAAAGAGTTGAAAAATAATTGAAAAATAATAGAAAAATAATTGAAAAATAATTGAAAAATAATTGAAAAATAATTGAAAAATAATTGAAAACTAATTGAAAAATAATTGAAAAATAATTGAAGAATAGTTGAAAAATAATTGAAAAATAATTGAAAAATAATTGAAAAATAATTGAAAAATAATTGAAAAATAATTGTAAAATAATTGAAAAATCATTGAGAAATAATTGAAGAATAGTTGAAAAATAATTAAAAAATAATTGAAAACGAATTGAAAAATAATTGAAAAATAATTGAAAAATAATTGAAAAATAATTGAAAAATAATTGAAAAATAATTGAAAAATAATTGAAAAAAAATTGAAATGTAATTGGAAAATAATTGAAAAATAATTGAAAAATAATTGAAAAATAATTGAAAAATAAGTGAAAAATAATTGAAACATAATTGAAAAATAATTGAGAAATAATTGAAAAATAATTGTAAAATTATTGAAATATAATTGAAAAATAATTGAAATATAATTGAAAAATAATTGAAAAATAATTGAAAAATAATTGAAAAGTAATTGAAAAATAATTGAAAAATAATTGAAAAATAATAGAAAAATAATTGAAAAATAGTTGAAAAATAATTGAAAATTAATTGAAAAATAATTGAAAAATAATTGAAAAATAATTGAAAAATAATTGAAAAGTAATATAAGAATAATTGAAAAATAATTGAAAAATAATTGAAAAATAATTGAAAAGTAATATAAGAATAATTGAAAAATAATTGAAAAATAATTGAAAAATAATTGAAAAGTAATATAAGAATAATTGAAAAATAATTGAAAAATAATTGAAAAATAATTGAAAAATAATTGAAAAATAATTGAAAAGTAATATAAGAATAATTGAAAAATAATTGAAAAATAATTGAAAAGTAATATAAGAATAATTGAAAAATAATCGAAAAAAAAATAATTGAAAACTAATTTAAAAATAATTGAAAAATAATGGAAAAATAATTGAAAAATAATTGAAAAATAATTTAAAAATAATGGAAAAATAATTGAAAAATAATTGGATAATAATAATTGAAAAATAAATGAAAAATAATGCAAAAATAATTGAAAAATTATTGAAAAATAATTGAAAAATTATTGAAAAATAATTGAAAAATAATTGAAAAATAGTTGAAAAATAATTGAAAAATAATTGAAAAATAATTGAAAAATAATTGAAAAATAATTGAAAAATAATTTTAAAATTATTGAAATATAATTGAAAAATAATTGAAAAATAATTGAAAAATAATTGAAAAATAATTGAAAAATAATTGTAAAATAATTAAAATATAATTGAAAAATAATTGAAAAATAATTGAAAAATAATTGAAAAATAATTGAAAAATAATTGAAGAATAGTTGAAAAATAATTAAAAAATAATTGAAAACTAATTGAAAAATAATTAAAAAATAATTGAAAAATAATTGAAAAATAATTGAAAAATAATTGAAAAATAATTGAAAAATAATTGTAAAATTATTGAAATATAATTGCAAAATAATTGAAAAATAATTGAAAAGTAATTGAAAAATAATTGTAAAATTATTAAAATATAATTGAAAAATAATTGTAAAATTATTGAAATATAATTGAAAAATAATTGAAAAATAATTGAAAAATTATTGAAAAATAATTGAAAAATAATTGAAAAATAATTGAAAAATAATTGAAAAATAATTGAAGAATAGTTGAAAAGTAATTGAAAAATAATTGAAAACTAATTGAAAAATAATTGGAAAAATAATTGAAATATAATTGAAGAATAGTTGAAAAATAATTGAAAAATAATTGAAAAATAATTGAAAAATAATTGAAAAATAATTGAAAAATAATTGAAAAGTAATTGAAAAATAATTGAAAAATAATTGAAAAATAATTGGATAATAATAATTGAAAAATAATTGAAAAACAATTAAAAAATAATTCAAAAATAATTCAAAAATAATTCAAAAATAATTGAAAAATAATTGAAAAATTATTGAAAAATACTTGAAAAATAATTCAAAAATAATTGAAAAATATTTGAAAAATAATTGAAAAATAATTGAAGAATAGTTGAAAAATAATTGAAAAATAATTGAAAAATAATTGAAAAATAATTGAAAAATAATTGAAAAATAATTGAAAAATAATTGAAAAATAATTGGATAATAATAATTGAAAAATAATTGAAAAATAATTGAAAAATAATTGAAAAATAATTGAAAAGTAATTGAAAAATAATTGAAAAATAATTGAAAAATAATAGAAAAATAATTGAAAAATAGTTGAAAAATAATTGAAAAATAATTGAAAAATAATTGAAAAATAATTGAAAAATAATTGAAAAATAATTGAAAAATAATTGAAAAATAATTGAAAAGTAATATAAGAATAATTGAAAAATAATTGAAAAATAATTGAAAAATAATTGAAAAGTAATATAAGAATAATTGAAAAATAATTGAAAAATAATTGAAAAATAATTGAAAAGTAATATAAGAATAATTGAAAAATAATTGAAAAATAATTGAAAAATAATTGAAAAATAATTGAAAAATAATTGAAAAGTAATATAAGAATAATTGAAAAATAATTGAAAAATAATTGAAAAGTAATATAAGAATAATTGAAAAATAATTGAAAAATAATCGAAAAAAAAATAATTGAAAACTAATTTAAAAATAATTGAAAAATAATGGAAAAATAATTGAAAAATAATTGAAAAATAATTGTAAAATAATTGAAAAATCATTGAGAAATAATTGAAGAATAGTTGAAAAATAATTGAAAAATAATTGAAAACGAATTGAAAAATAATTGAAAAAAAATTGAAGAATAATTGAAAAATAATTGAAAAATAATTGAAAAAAAATTGGAATATAATAATTGAAAAATAATTGAAAAATAATTGAAAAATAATTTAAAAATAATTTAAAAATAATTTAAAAATAATTTAAAAATAATTGAAAAAAAATTGAAATGTAATTGGAAAATAATTGAAAAATAATCGAAAAAAATTGAAAAATAATTGAAAAATAATTGAAAAATAATTTAAAAATAATTGAAAAATAATTGAAAAATAATTGAAGAGTAGTTGAAAAATAATTGAAAAATAATTGAAAAATAATTAAAAATAATTGAAAAATAATTGAAAAATAATTGAAAAATAATTGAAAAATAATTGTAAAATTATTGAAATATAATTGAAAAATAATTGAAAAATAATTGAATAATAATTGAAAAATAATTGAAATATAATTGAAAAGTAATTGAAAAATAATAGAAAAATAATTGAAAAATAATTGAAAAATAATTGAAAAATAATTGAAAAATAATTGAAAAATAATGGAAAAATAATTGAAAAATAGTTGAAAAATAATTGAAAAATAATTGAAAAATAATTGAAAAGTAATTGAAAAATAATAGAAAAATAATTGAAAAATAATTGAAAAATAATTGAAAAATAATTGAAAAATAATAGAAAAATAATTGAAAAATAATTGAAAAATAATTGAAAAATAATTGAAAAATAATTGAAAAATAATTGAAAAATAATTGAAAAATAATTGTAAAATTATTGAAATATAATTGAAAAATAATTGAAAAATAATTGAAAAATAATTGAAAAATAATTGAAAAATAATTGAAAAATAATTGAAAAATAATTGAAGAATAGTTGAAAAATAATTGAAAAATAATTGAAAAATAATTGAAAAATAATTGAAAAATAATTGAAAAATAATTGAAAAATAATTGAAAAATAATCGAAAAATAATTGAAAAATAATTGAAAAATAATTGAAAAATAATTGGATAATAATAATTGCAAAATAATTGAAAAATAATTGAAAAATAATTGAAAAATAATTGAAAAATAATTGAAAAATAATTGAAAAATAATTGAAAAATTATTGAAAAAATTGAAAAATTATTGAAAAATAATTGAAAAATAATTGAAAAATAATTGAAAAGTAATTGAAAAATAATTGAAAAATAATTGAAAAATAATTGAAAAATAATTGAAAAATAATTGAAAAATAATTGAAAAATAATTGTAAAATTATTGAAAAATAATTGAAAAATAATTGAAAAGTAATTGAAAAATAAATGAAAAATAATTGAAAAATAATTGAAAAATAATTGAAGAATAGTTGAAAAATAATTGAAAAATAATTGAAAAATAATTGAAAAATAATTGAAAAATAATTGAAAAATAATTGAAAAATAATTGAAAAATAGTTGAAAAATAATTGAAAAATAATTGAAAAATAATTGAAAAATAATTGAAAAATAATTGAAGAATTGTTGAAAAATAATTGAAAAATAATTGAAAAATAATTGAAAAATAATTGAAAAATAATTGAAAAATAATTGAAAAACAATTGAAAAATAATTGAAAAATAATTGAAAAATAATTGAATAATAATTGAAGAATAGTTGAAAAATAATTGAAAAATAATTGAAAAATAATTGAAAAATAATTGAAAAATAATTGAAAAATAATTGAAAAATAATTGAAAAATTATTGAAAAATAATAGAAAAATAATTGAAAAATAATTGAAAAATAATTGAAAAATAATTGAAGAATAGTTGGAAAATAATTGATAAATAATTGAAAAATAATTGAAAACTAATTGAAAAATAATTGAAAAATAATTGAAGAATAGTTGAAAAATAATTGAAAAATAATTGAAAAATAATTGAAAAATAATTGAAAAATAATTGAAAAATAATTGAAAAATAATTGAAAAATAATTGAAAAATAATTGTAAAATTATTGAAAAATAATTGAAAAATAATTGAAAAATAATTGTAAAATTATTGAAATATAATTGAAAAATAATTGAAAAATAATTGAAAAATAATTGAAAAATAATTGAAAAATAATTGAAGAATAGTTGAAAAATAATTGAAAAATAATTGAAAAATAATTGAAAAATAATTGAAAAATAATTGAAAAATAATTGAAAAATAATTGAAAAATAATCGAAAAATAATTGAAAAATAATTGAAAAATAATTGAAAAATAATTGGATAATAATAATTGCAAAATAATTGAAAAATAATTGAAAAATAATTGAAAAATAATTGAAAAATAATTGAAAAATAATTGAAAAATAATTGAAAAATTATTGAAAAAATTGAAAAATTATTGAAAAATAATTGAAAAATAATTGAAAAATAATTGAAAAGTAATTGAAAAATAATTGAAAAATAATTGAAAAATAATTGAAAAATAATTGAAAAATAATTGAAAAATAATTGAAAAATAATTGTAAAATTATTGAAAAATAATTGAAAAATAATTGAAAAGTAATTGAAAAATAAATGAAAAATAATTGAAAAATAATTGAAAAATAATTGAAGAATAGTTGAAAAATAATTGAAAAATAATTGAAAAATAATTGAAAAATAATTGAAAAATAATTGAAAAATAATTGAAAAATAATTGAAAAATAGTTGAAAAATAATTGAAAAATAATTGAAAAATAATTGAAAAATAATTGAAAAATAATTGAAGAATTGTTGAAAAATAATTGAAAAATAATTGAAAAATAATTGAAAAATAATTGAAAAATAATTGAAAAATAATTGAAAAACAATTGAAAAATAATTGAAAAATAATTGAAAAATAATTGAATAATAATTGAAGAATAGTTGAAAAATAATTGAAAAATAATTGAAAAATAATTGAAAAATAATTGAAAAATAATTGAAAAATAATTGAAAAATAATTGAAAAATTATTGAAAAATAATAGAAAAATAATTGAAAAATAATTGAAAAATAATTGAAAAATAATTGAAGAATAGTTGGAAAATAATTGATAAATAATTGAAAAATAATTGAAAACTAATTGAAAAATAATTGAAAAATAATTGAAGAATAGTTGAAAAATAATTGAAAAATAATTGAAAAATAATTGAAAAATAATTGAAAAATAATTGAAAAATAATTGAAAAATAATTGAAAAATAATTGAAAAATAATTGTAAAATTATTGAAAAATAATTGAAAAATAATTGAAAAATAATTGTAAAATTATTGAAATATAATTGAAAAATAATTGAAAAATAATTGAAAAGTAATTGAAAAATTATTGAAATATAATTGAAAAAAAATTGAAGAATGGTTGAAAAATAATTGAAAAATAATTGAAAAATAATTGAAAAATAATTGAAAAGTAATTGAAAAATAATTGAAAAATAATTGAAGAATAGTTGAAAAATAATTGAAAAATAATTGAAAACGAATTGAAAAATAATTGAAAAATAATTGAAAAATAATTGAAAAATAATTGAAAAATAATTGAAAAATAATTGAAAAATAATTGAAAAATAATTGAAAAATAATTGAAAAATAATTGTAAAATTATTGAAATATAATTGAAAAATAATTGAAAAATAATTGAAAAATAATTGAAATATAATTGAAAAGTAATTGAAAAATAATAGAAGAATAATTGAAAAATAATTGAAAAATAATTGAAAAATAATTGAAAAATAATTGAAATATAATTGAAAAGTAATTGAAAAATATTTGAAGAATAGTTGAAAAATAATTGAAAAATAATTGAAAAATAATTGAAAAATAATTGAAAAATAATTGAAAAATAATTGAAAAATAATTGAAAAATAATTGAAAAATAATTGAAAAATAGTTGAAAAATAATTGAAAAATAATTGAAAAATAATTGAAAAATAATTGAAGAATTGTTGAAAAATAATTGAAAAATAATTGATAAATAATTGAAAAATAATTGAAAAATAATTGAAAAATAATTGAAAAATTATTGAAAAATAATAGAAAAATAATTGAAAAATAATTGAAAAATAATTGAAGAATAGTTGGAAAATAATTGATAAATAATTGAAAAATAATTGAAAACTAATTGAAAAATAATTGAGAAATAATTGAAGAATAGTTGAAAAATAATTGAAAAATAATTGAGAAATTATTGAAAAATAATTGAAAAATAATTGAAAAATAATTGAAAAATAATTGAAAAATAATTGAAAAATAATTGAAAAGTAATTGAAAAATAATTGAAAAATAATTGAAAAATAATTGAAAAATAATTGAAAAATAATTGAAAAATAATTGTACAATTATTGAAATATAATTGAAAAATAATTGAAAAATAATTGAAAAGTAATTGAAAAATTATTGAAATAAAATTGAAAAAAAATTGAAGAATGGTTGAAAAATAATTGAAAAATAATTGAAAAATAATTGAAAAGTAATTGAAAAATAATTGAAAAATAATTGAAGAATAATTGAAAACGAATTGAAAAATAATTGAAAAATAATTGAAAAATAATTGAAAAATAATTGAAAAATAATTGAAAAATAATTGAAAAATAATTGAAAAGTAATTGAAGAATAGTTGAAAAATAATTGAAAAATAATTAAAAAATTATTGAAAAATAATTGAAAAGTAATTGAAAAATAATTGAAAAATAATTGTAAAATTATTGAAATATAATTGAAAAATAATTGAAAAATAATTGAATAATAATTGAAAAATAATTGAAATATAATTGAAAAGTAATTGAAAAATAATAGAAAAATAATTGAAAAATAATTGAAAAATAATTGAAAAATAATTGAAAAATAATTGAAAAATAATGGAAAAATAATTGAAAAATAGTTGAAAAATAATTGAAAAATAATTGAAAAATAATTGAAAAGTAATTGAAAAATAATAGAAAAATAATTGAAAAATAATTGAAAAATAATTGAAAAATAATTGAAAAATAATAGAAAAATAATTGAAAAATAATTGAAAAATAATTGAAAAATAATTGAAAAATAATTGAAAAATAATTGAAAAATAATTGAAAAATAATTGAAAAATAATTGTAAAATTATTGAAATATAATTGAAAAATAATTGAAAAATAATTGAAAAATAATTGAAAAATAATTGAAAAATAATTGAAAAATAATTGAAGAATAGTTGAAAAATAATTGAAAAATAATTGAAAAATAATTGAAAAATAATTGAAAAATAATTGAAAAATAATTGAAAAATAATTGAAAAATAATCGAAAAATAATTGAAAAATAATTGAAAAATAATTGAAAAATAATTGGATAATAATAATTGCAAAATAATTGAAAAATAATTGAAAAATAATTGAAAAATAATTGAAAAATAATTGAAAAATAATTGAAAAATTATTGAAAAAATTGAAAAATTATTGAAAAATAATTGAAAAATAATTGAAAAATAATTGAAAAGTAATTGAAAAATAATTGAAAAATAATTGAAAAATAATTGAAAAATAATTGAAAAATAATTGAAAAATAATTGAAAAATAATTGTAAAATTATTGAAAAATAATTGAAAAATAATTGAAAAGTAATTGAAAAATAAATGAAAAATAATTGAAAAATAATTGAAAAATAATTGAAGAATAGTTGAAAAATAATTGAAAAATAATTGAAAAATAATTGAAAAATAATTGAAAAATAATTGAAAAATAATTGAAAAATAATTGAAAAATAATTGAAAAATAATTGAAAAATAATTGGATAATAATAATTGCAAAATAATTGAAAAATAATTGAAAAATAATTCAAAAATAATTCAAAAATAATTCAAAAATAATTGAAAAATAATTGAAAAATTATTGAAAAAAATTGAAAAATTATTGAAAAATAATTGAAAAATAATTGAAAAATAATTGCAAAATAATTGAAAAATAATTGAAAAATAATTGAAAAGTAATTGAAAAATAATTGAAAAATAATTGAAAAATAATTGAAAAATAATTGTAAAATTATTGAAAAATAATTGTAAAATTATTGAAAAATAATTGTAAAATTATTGAAATATAATTGAAAAATAATTGAAAAATAATTGAAAAATAATTGAAAAATAATTGAAAAGTAATTGAAAAATTATTGAAATATAATTGAGAAGTAATATAAGAATAACTGAAAAATAATTGAAAAATAATTGAAAAATAATTGAAAAATAATTGAAAAATAATTGAGAAATAATTGAAGAATAGTTGAAAAATAATTGAAAAATAATTGAGAAATTATTGAAAAAAAATTGAAAAATAATTGAAAAATAATTGAAAAATAATTGAAAAATAATTGAAAAATAATTGAAAAGTAATTGAAAAATAATTGAAAAATAATTGAAAAATAATTGAAAAATAATTGAAAAATAATTGAAAAATAATTGAAAAATAATTGTAAAATTATTGAAATATAATTGAAAAATAATTGATAAATAATTGAAAAGTAATTGAAAAATTATTGAAATATAATTGAAAAAAAATTGAAGAATGGTTGAAAAATAATTGAAAAATAATTGAAAAATAATTGAAAAGTAATTGAAAAATAATTGAAAAATAATTGAAGAATAGTTGAAAAATAATTGTACAATTATTGAAATATAATTGAAAAATAATTGAAAAATAATTGAAAAGTAATTGAAAAATTATTGAAATAAAATTGAAAAAAAATTGAAGAATGGTTGAAAAATAATTGAAAAATAATTGAAAAATAATTGAAAAGTAATTGAAAAATAATTGAAAAATAATTGAAGAATAATTGAAAACGAATTGAAAAATAATTGAAAAATAATTGAAAAATAATTGAAAAATAATTGAAAAATAATTGAAAAATAATTGAAAAATAATTGAAAAGTAATTGAAGAATAGTTGAAAAATAATTGAAAAATAATTAAAAAATTATTGAAAAATAATTGAAAAATAATTGAAAAATAATTGAAAAATAATTGTAAAATTATTGAAATATAATTGAAAAATAATTGAAAAATAATTGAATAATAATTGAAAAATAATTGAAATATAATTGAAAAGTAATTGAAAAATAATAGAAAAATAATTGAAAAATAATTGAAAAATAATTGAAAAATAATTGAAAAATAATTGAAAAATAATGGAAAAATAATTGAAAAATAATTGAAAAATAATTGAAAAGTAATTGAAAAATAATAGAAAAATAATTGAAAAATAATTGAAAAATAATTGAAAAATAATTGAAAAATAATAGAAAAATAATTGAAAAATAATTGAAAAATAATTGAAAAATAATTGAAAAATAATTGAAAAATAATTGAAAAATAATTGAAAAATAATTGAAAAATAATTGTAAAATTATTGAAATATAATTGAAAAATAATTGAAAAATAATTGAAAAATAATTGAAAAATAATTGAAAAATAATTGAAAAATAATTGAAAAATAATTGAAAAATAATTGAAAAATAATTGAAAAATAATTGAAAAATAATTGAAAAATAATCGAAAAATAATTGAAAAATAATTGAAAAATAATTGAAAAATAATTGGATAATAATAATTGCAAAATAATTGAAAAATAATTGAAAAATAATTGAAAAATAATTGAAAAATAATTGAAAAATAATTGAAAAATTATTGAAAAAATTGAAAAATTATTGAAAAATAATTGAAAAATAATTGAAAAATAATTGAAAAGTAATTGAAAAATAATTGAAAAATAATTGAAAAATAATTGAAAAATAATTGAAAAATAATTGAAAAATAATTGAAAAATAATTGTAAAATTATTGAAAAATAATTGAAAAATAATTGAAAAGTAATTGAAAAATAAATGAAAAATAATTGAAAAATAATTGAAAAATAATTGAAGAATAGTTGAAAAATAATTGAAAAATAATTGAAAAATAATTGAAAAATAATTGAAAAATAATTGAAAAATAATTGAAAAATAATTGAAAAATAATTGAAAAATAATTGAAAAATAATTGGATAATAATAATTGCAAAATAATTGAAAAATAATTGAAAAATAATTCAAAAATAATTCAAAAATAATTCAAAAATAATTGAAAAATAATTGAAAAATTATTGAAAAAAATTGAAAAATTATTGAAAAATAATTGAAAAATAATTGAAAAATAATTGCAAAATAATTGAAAAATAATTGAAAAATAATTGAAAAGTAATTGAAAAATAATTGAAAAATAATTGAAAAATAATTGAAAAATAATTGTAAAATTATTGAAAAATAATTGTAAAATTATTGAAAAATAATTGTAAAATTATTGAAATATAATTGAAAAATAATTGAAAAATAATTGAAAAATAATTGAAAAATAATTGAAAAGTAATTGAAAAATTATTGAAATATAATTGAGAAGTAATATAAGAATAACTGAAAAATAATTGAAAAATAATTGAAAAATAATTGAAAAATAATTGAAAAATAATTGAGAAATAATTGAAGAATAGTTGAAAAATAATTGAAAAATAATTGAGAAATTATTGAAAAAAAATTGAAAAATAATTGAAAAATAATTGAAAAATAATTGAAAAATAATTGAAAAATAATTGAAAAGTAATTGAAAAATAATTGAAAAATAATTGAAAAATAATTGAAAAATAATTGAAAAATAATTGAAAAATAATTGAAAAATAATTGTAAAATTATTGAAATATAATTGAAAAATAATTGATAAATAATTGAAAAGTAATTGAAAAATTATTGAAATATAATTGAAAAAAAATTGAAGAATGGTTGAAAAATAATTGAAAAATAATTGAAAAATAATTGAAAAGTAATTGAAAAATAATTGAAAAATAATTGAAGAATAGTTGAAAAATAATTGAAAAATAATTGAAAACGAATTGAAAAATAATTGAAAAATAATTGAAAAATAATTGAAAAATAATTGAAAAATAATTGAAAAATAATTGAAAAATAATTGAAAAATAATTGAAAAATAATTGAAAAATAATTGTAAAATTATTGAAATATAATTGAAAAATAATTGAAAAATAATTGAAAAATAATTGAAATATAATTGAAAAGTAATTGAAAAATAATAGAAGAATAATTGAAAAATAATTGAAAAATAATTGAAAAATAATTGAAAAATAATTGAAATATAATTGAAAAGTAATGGAAAATTAATAGAAAAATAATTGAAAAATAATTGAAAAATAATTGAAAAATAATTGAAAAATAATTGAAAAATAATGGAAAAATAATTGAAAAATAGTTGAAAAATAATTGAAAAATAATTGAAAAATAATTGAAAAGTAATTGAAAAATAATAGAAAAATAATTGAAAAATAATTGAAAAATAATTGAAAAATAATTGAAAAATTATTGAAAAATAATTGAAAAATAATTGAAGAATAGTTGAAAAATAATTGAAAAATAATTGAAAAGTAATTGAAGAATAGTTGAAAATAATTGAAAAATAATTGATAACGAATTGAAAAATAATTGAAAAATAATTGAAAAATAATTGAAGAATAGTTGAAAAATAATTGAAAAATAATTGAAAAATAATTGAAAAATAATTGAAAAATAATTGAAAAATAATTGAAAAATAATTGAAAAATAATTGGAAAATAATTGGATAATAATAATTGCAAAATAATTGAAAAATAATTGAAAAATAATTAAAAAATAATTAAAAAATAATTCAAAAATAATTGAAGAATAATTCAAAAATTATTGAAAAAAATTGAAAAATGATTGAAAAATAATTGAAAAATAATTGAAAAATAATTGAAAAATAATTGAAAAGTAATTGAAAAATAATTGAAAAATAATTGTAAAATTATTGAAATATAATTGAAAAATAATTGAAAAATAATTGAAAAATAATTGAAAAATAATTGAAAAGTAATTGAAAAATAATAGAAAAATAATTGAAAAATAATTGAAAAATAATTGAAAAATAATTGAAAAATAATAGAAAAATAATTGAAAAATAATTGAAAAATAATTGAAAAATAATTGAAAAATAATTGAAAAATAATTGTAAAATTATTGAAATATAATGGAAAAATAATTGATAAATAATTGAAAAATAATTGAAAACTAATTGAAAAATAATTGAAAAATATTTGAAGAATAGTTGAAAAATAATTGAAAAATAATTGAAAAATAATTGAAAAATAATTGAAAAATAATTGAAAAATAATTGAAAAATAATTGAAAAATAATTGAAAAATAATTGAAAAATAGTTGAAAAATAATTGAAAAATAATTGAAAAATAATTGAAAAATATTTGAAAAATAATTGAAAAATAATTGAAAAATTATTGAAAAATAATAGAAAAATAATTGAAAAATAATTGAAAAATAATTGAAAAATAATTGAAGAATAATTGAAGAATAGTTGGAAAATCATTGATAAATAATTGAAAAATAATTGAAAAATAATTGAAAAATAATTGAAAAATAATTGAAAAATAATTGAAAAATTATTGAAAAATAATAGAAAAATAATTGAAAAATAATTGAAAAATAATTTAAAAATAATTTAAAAATAATTGAAAAATAATTGAAAAATAATTGAAAAATAATTGAAAAATAATTGAAAAATAATTGAAAAATAATTGAAAAATAATTGAAAATAAATTGAAGAATAGCTGAAAAATAATTGAAAAATAATTGAAAAATAATTGAAAAATAATTGAAAAGTAATTGAAAAACAATTGAAAAATAATTGAAAAATAATTGAAAAATAATCGAAAAAAATTGAAAAATAATTGAAAAATAATTTTAAAATAATTTAAAAATAATTTAAAAATAATTGAAAAATAATTGAAGAGTAGTTGAAAAATAATTGAAAAATAATTGAAAACTAATTGAAAAATAATTGAAGAATAGTTGAAAAATAATTGAAGAATAGTTGAAAAATAATTGAAGAATAGTTGAAAAATAATTGAAAAATAATTGAAAAATAATTGAAAACTAATTGAGAAATTATTGAAAAATAATTGAAAAATTATTGAAAAATAATTGAAATATAATTGAAAAATAATTGAAAAATAATTTAAAAATAATAGAAAAATAATTTAAAAATATTTGAAAAATATTTGAAAAATATTTGAAAAATAATTGAAAAATAATTGAAGAATAGTTGAAAAATAATTGAAAAATAATTGAAAAATAATAGAAAAATAATTGAAAAATAATTGAAAAATAATTGAAAAATAATTGAAAAATAATTGAAGAATAGTTGAAAAATAATTGAAAATAATTGAAAAATAATTGAAAAATAATTGAAAAATAATTGAAAAATAATTGAGAAATAATTGAAAAATAGTTGAAAAGTAATTGAAAAATAATTGAAAAATAATTGAAAAATAATTGAAAAAAAATTGAAAAATGATTGAAGAATAATTGAAGAATAGTTGGAACATAATTGATAAATAATTGAAAACTAATTGATAAATAATTGGAAAATAATTGAAAACTAATTGAAAAAGAATTGAAAAATAATTGAAAAATAAAAGAAAAATAATTGAAAAATAATTGAAAAATAATTGAAAAATAATTGAAAAATAATTGAAAAATAATTGAAAAATAATTGAAAAATAATTGAAAAATAATTGAAAAATAATTGAAAAATAATTGAAAAAAAATTGAAAAATAATTGAAAAATAATTGAAAAATAATTGAAAAATAATTGAAAAATAATTGAAAAATAATTGAAAAATAATTGAAAAATTATTGAAAAATAATAGAAAAATAATTGAAAAATAATTGAAAAATAATTGAAAAATAATTTAAGAATATTTGGAAAATAATTGATAAATAATTGAAAAATAATTGAAAACTAATTGAAAAATAATTGAAAAATATTTGAAGAATAGTTGAAAAATAATTGAAAAATAATTGAAAAATAATTGAAAAATAATTGAAAAATAATTGAAAAATAATTGAAAAATAATTGAAAAATAATTGAAAAATAATTGAAAAATATTTGAAAAATAATTGAAAAATAATTGAAGAATGGTTGAAAAATAATTGAAAAATAATTGAAAAATAATTGAAAAATAATTGAAAAGTAATTGAAAAATAATTGAAAAATAATTGAAGAATAGTTGAAAAATAATTGAAAAATAATTGAAAACGAATTGAAAAATAATTGAAAAATAATTGAATAATAATTGAAGAATAGTTGAAAAATAATTGAAAAATAATTGAAAAATAATTGAAAAATAATTGAAAAATAATTGAAAAATAATTGTAAAATTATTGAAATATAATTGAAAAATAATTGAAAAATAATTGAAAAATAATTGAAATATAATTGAAAAGTAATTGAAAAATAATAGAAGAATAATTGAAAAATAATTGAAAAATAATTGAAAAATAATTGAAAAATAATTGAAATATAATTGAAAAGTAATTGAAAAATATTTGAAGAATAGTTGAAAAATAATTGAAAAATAATTGAAAAATAATTGAAAAATAATTGAAAAATAATTGAAAAATAATTGAAAAATAATTGAAAAATAATTGAAAAATAATTGAAAAATAGTTGAAAAATAATTGAAAAATAATTGAAAAATAATTGAAAAATAATTGAAGAATTGTTGAAAAATAATTGAAAAATAATTGATAAATAATTGAAAAATAATTGAAAAATAATTGAAAAATAATTGAAAAATTATTGAAAAATAATAGAAAAATAATTGAAAAATAATTGAAAAATAATTGAAGAATAGTTGGAAAATAATTGATAAATAATTGAAAAATAATTGAAAACTAATTGAAAAATAATTGAGAAATAATTGAAGAATAGTTGAAAAATAATTGAAAAATAATTGAGAAATTATTGAAAAATAATTGAAAAATAATTGAAAAATAATTGAAAAATAATTGAAAAATAATTGAAAAATAATTGAAAAGTAATTGAAAAATAATTGAAAAATAATTGAAAAATAATTGAAAAATAATTGAAAAATAATTGAAAAATAATTGTACAATTATTGAAATATAATTGAAAAATAATTGAAAAATAATTGAAAAGTAATTGAAAAATTATTGAAATAAAATTGAAAAAAATTGAAGAATGGTTGAAAAATAATTGAAAAATAATTGAAAAATAATTGAAAAGTAATTGAAAAATAATTGAAAAATAATTGAAGAATAATTGAAAACGAATTGAAAAATAATTGAAAAATAATTGAAAAATAATTGAAAAATAATTGAAAAATAATTGAAAAATAATTGAAAAATAATTGAAAAGTAATTGAAGAATAGTTGAAAAATAATTGAAAAATAATTAAAAAATTATTGAAAAATAATTGAAAAATAATTGAAAAATAATTGAAAAATAATTGTAAAATTATTGAAATATAATTGAAAAATAATTGAAAAATAATTGAATAATAATTGAAAAATAATTGAAATATAATTGAAAAGTAATTGAAAAATAATAGAAAAATAATTGAAAAATAATTGAAAAATAATTGAAAAATAATTGAAAAATAATTGAAAAATAATGGAAAAATAATTGAAAAATAGTTGAAAAATAATTGAAAAATAATTGAAAAATAATTGAAAAGTAATTGAAAAATAATAGAAAAATAATTGAAAAATAATTGAAAAATAATTGAAAAATAATTGAAAAATAATAGAAAAATAATTGAAAAATAATTGAAAAATAATTGAAAAATAATTGAAAAATAATTGAAAAATAATTGAAAAATAATTGAAAAATAATTGAAAAATAATTGTAAAATTATTGAAATATAATTGAAAAATAATTGAAAAATAATTGAAAAATAATTGAAAAATAATTGAAAAATAATTGAAAAATAATTGAAAAATAATTGAAGAATAGTTGAAAAATAATTGAAAAATAATTGAAAAATAATTGAAAAATAATTGAAAAATAATTGAAAAATAATTGAAAAATAATTGAAAAATAATCGAAAAATAATTGAAAAATAATTGAAAAATAATTGAAAAATAATTGGATAATAATAATTGCAAAATAATTGAAAAATAATTGAAAAATAATTGAAAAATAATTGAAAAATAATTGAAAAATAATTGAAAAATTATTGAAAAAATTGAAAAATTATTGAAAAATAATTGAAAAATAATTGAAAAATAATTGAAAAGTAATTGAAAAATAATTGAAAAATAATTGAAAAATAATTGAAAAATAATTGAAAAATAATTGAAAAATAATTGAAAAATAATTGTAAAATTATTGAAAAATAATTGAAAAATAATTGAAAAGTAATTGAAAAATAAATGAAAAATAATTGAAAAATAATTGAAAAATAATTGAAGAATAGTTGAAAAATAATTGAAAAATAATTGAAAAATAATTGAAAAATAATTGAAAAATAATTGAAAAATAATTGAAAAATAATTGAAAAATAATTGAAAAATAATTGAAAAATAATTGGATAATAATAATTGCAAAATAATTGAAAAATAATTGAAAAATAATTCAAAAATAATTAAAAAATAATTCAAAAATAATTGAAAAATAATTGAAAAATTATTGAAAAAAATTGAAAAATTATTGAAAAATAATTGAAAAATAATTGAAAAATAATTGCAAAATAATTGAAAAATAATTGAAAAATAATTGAAAAGTAATTGAAAAATAATTGAAAAATAATTGAAAAATAATTGAAAAATAATTGTAAAATTATTGAAAAATAATTGTAAAATTATTGAAAAATAATTGTAAAATTAGTGAAATATAATTGAAAAATAATTGAAAAATAATTGAAAAATAATTGAAAAATAATTGAAAAGTAATTGAAAAATTATTGAAATATAATTGAGAAGTAATATAAGAATAACTGAAAAATAATTGAAAAATAATTGAAAAATAATTGAAAAATAATTGAAAAATAATTGAGAAATAATTGAAGAATAGTTGAAAAATAATTGAAAAATAATTGAGAAATTATTGAAAAAAAATTGAAAAATAATTGAAAAATAATTGAAAAATAATTGAAAAATAATTGAAAAATAATTGAAAAGTAATTGAAAAATAATTGAAAAATAATTGAAAAATAATTGAAAAATAATTGAAAAATAATTGAAAAATAATTGAAAAATAATTGTAAAATTATTGAAATATAATTGAAAAATAATTGATAAATAATTGAAAAGTAATTGAAAAATTATTGAAATATAATTGAAAAAAAATTGAAGAATGGTTGAAAAATAATTGAAAAATAATTGAAAAATAATTGAAAAGTAATTGAAAAATAATTGAAAAATAATTGAAGAATAGTTGAAAAATAATTGTACAATTATTGAAATATAATTGAAAAATAATTGAAAAATAATTGAAAAGTAATTGAAAAATTATTGAAATAAAATTGAAAAAAAATTGAAGAATGGTTGAAAAATAATTGAAAAATAATTGAAAAATAATTGAAAAGTAATTGAAAAATAATTGAAAAATAATTGAAGAATAATTGAAAACGAATTGAAAAATAATTGAAAAATAATTGAAAAATAATTGAAAAATAATTGAAAAATAATTGAAAAATAATTGAAAAATAATTGAAAAGTAATTGAAGAATAGTTGAAAAATAATTGAAAAATAATTAAAAAATTATTGAAAAATAATTGAAAAATAATTGAAAAATAATTGAAAAATAATTGTAAAATTATTGAAATATAATTGAAAAATAATTGAAAAATAATTGAATAATAATTGAAAAATAATTGAAATATAATTGAAAAGTAATTGAAAAATAATAGAAAAATAATTGAAAAATAATTGAAAAATAATTGAAAAATAATTGAAAAATAATTGAAAAATAATGGAAAAATAATTGAAAAATAGTTGAAAAATAATTGAAAAATAATTGAAAAATAATTGAAAAGTAATTGAAAAATAATAGAAAAATAATTGAAAAATAATTGAAAAATAATTGAAAAATAATTGAAAAATAATAGAAAAATAATTGAAAAATAATTGAAAAATAATTGAAAAATAATTGAAAAATAATTGAAAAATAATTGAAAAATAATTGAAAAATAATTGAAAAATAATTGTAAAATTATTGAAATATAATTGAAAAATAATTGAAAAATAATTGAAAAATAATTGAAAAATAATTGAAAAATAATTGAAAAATAATTGAAAAATAATTGAAGAATAGTTGAAAAATAATTGAAAAATAATTGAAAAATAATTGAAAAATAATTGAAAAATAATTGAAAAATAATTGAAAAATAATTGAAAAATAATCGAAAAATAATTGAAAAATAATTGAAAAATAATTGAAAAATAATTGGATAATAATAATTGCAAAATAATTGAAAAATAATTGAAAAATAATTGAAAAATAATTGAAAAATAATTGAAAAATAATTGAAAAATTATTGAAAAAATTGAAAAATTATTGAAAAATAATTGAAAAATAATTGAAAAATAATTGAAAAGTAATTGAAAAATAATTGAAAAATAATTGAAAAATAATTGAAAAATAATTGAAAAATAATTGAAAAATAATTGAAAAATAATTGTAAAATTATTGAAAAATAATTGAAAAATAATTGAAAAGTAATTGAAAAATAAATGAAAAATAATTGAAAAATAATTGAAAAATAATTGAAGAATAGTTGAAAAATAATTGAAAAATAATTGAAAAATAATTGAAAAATAATTGAAAAATAATTGAAAAATAATTGAAAAATAATTGAAAAATAATTGAAAAATAATTGAAAAATAATTGGATAATAATAATTGCAAAATAATTGAAAAATAATTGAAAAATAATTCAAAAATAATTCAAAAATAATTCAAAAATAATTGAAAAATAATTGAAAAATTATTGAAAAAAATTGAAAAATTATTGAAAAATAATTGAAAAATAATTGAAAAATAATTGCAAAATAATTGAAAAATAATTGAAAAATAATTGAAAAGTAATTGAAAAATAATTGAAAAATAATTGAAAAATAATTGAAAAATAATTGTAAAATTATTGAAAAATAATTGTAAAATTATTGAAAAATAATTGTAAAATTATTGAAATATAATTGAAAAATAATTGAAAAATAATTGAAAAATAATTGAAAAATAATTGAAAAGTAATTGAAAAATTTTTGAAATATAATTGAGAAGTAATATAAGAATAACTGAAAAATAATTGAAAAATAATTGAAAAATAATTGAAAAATAATTGAAAAATAATTGAGAAATAATTGAAGAATAGTTGAAAAATAATTGAAAAATAATTGAGAAATTATTGAAAAAAAATTGAAAAATAATTGAAAAATAATTGAAAAATAATTGAAAAATAATTGAAAAATAATTGAAAAGTAATTGAAAAATAATTGAAAAATAATTGAAAAATAATTGAAAAATAATTGAAAAATAATTGAAAAATAATTGAAAAATAATTGTAAAATTATTGAAATATAATTGAAAAATAATTGATAAATAATTGAAAAGTAATTGAAAAATTATTGAAATATAATTGAAAAAAAATTGAAGAATGGTTGAAAAATAATTGAAAAATAATTGAAAAATAATTGAAAAGTAATTGAAAAATAATTGAAAAATAATTGAAGAATAGTTGAAAAATAATTGAAAAATAATTGAAAACGAATTGAAAAATAATTGAAAAATAATTGAAAAATAATTGAAAAATAATTGAAAAATAATTGAAAAATAATTGAAAAATAATTGAAAAATAATTGAAAAATAATTGAAAAATAATTGTAAAATTATTGAAATATAATTGAAAAATAATTGAAAAATAATTGAAAAATAATTGAAATATAATTGAAAAGTAATTGAAAAATAATAGAAGAATAATTGAAAAATAATTGAAAAATAATTGAAAAATAATTGAAAAATAATTGAAATATAATTGAAAAGTAATGGAAAATTAATAGAAAAATAATTGAAAAATAATTGAAAAATAATTGAAAAATAATTGAAAAATAATTGAAAAATAATGGAAAAATAATTGAAAAATAGTTGAAAAATAATTGAAAAATAATTGAAAAATAATTGAAAAGTAATTGAAAAATAATAGAAAAATAATTGAAAAATAATTGAAAAATAATTGAAAAATAATTGAAAAATTATTGAAAAATAATTGAAAAATAATTGAAGAATAGTTGAAAAATAATTGAAAAATAATTGAAAAGTAATTGAAGAATAGTTGAAAATAATTGAAAAATAATTGATAACGAATTGAAAAATAATTGAAAAATAATTGAAAAATAATTGAAGAATAGTTGAAAAATAATTGAAAAATAATTGAAAAATAATTGAAAAATAATTGAAAAATAATTGAAAAATAATTGAAAAATAATTGAAAAATAATTGGAAAATAATTGGATAATAATAATTGCAAAATAATTGAAAAATAATTGAAAAATAATTAAAAAATAATTAAAAAATAATTCAAAAATAATTGAAGAATAATTCAAAAATTATTGAAAAAAATTGAAAAATGATTGAAAAATAATTGAAAAATAATTGAAAAATAATTGAAAAATAATTGAAAAGTAATTGAAAAATAATTGAAAAATAATTGTAAAATTATTGAAATATAATTGAAAAATAATTGAAAAATAATTGAAAAATAATTGAAAAATAATTGAAAAGTAATTGAAAAATAATAGAAAAATAATTGAAAAATAATTGAAAAATAATTGAAAAATAATTGAAAAATAATAGAAAAATAATTGAAAAATAATTGAAAAATAATTGAAAAATAATTGAAAAATAATTGAAAAATAATTGTAAAATTATTGAAATATAATGGAAAAATAATTGATAAATAATTGAAAAATAATTGAAAACTAATTGAAAAATAATTGAAAAATATTTGAAGAATAGTTGAAAAATAATTGAAAAATAATTGAAAAATAATTGAAAAATAATTGAAAAATAATTGAAAAATAATTGAAAAATAATTGAAAAATAATTGAAAAATAATTGAAAAATAGTTGAAAAATAATTGAAAAATAATTGAAAAATAATTGAAAAATATTTGAAAAATAATTGAAAAATAATTGAAAAATTATTGAAAAATAATAGAAAAATAATTGAAAAATAATTGAAAAATAATTGAAAAATAATTGAAGAATAATTGAAGAATAGTTGGAAAATCATTGATAAATAATTGAAAAATAATTGAAAAATAATTGAAAAATAATTGAAAAATAATTGAAAAATAATTGAAAAATTATTGAAAAATAATAGAAAAATAATTGAAAAATAATTGAAAAATAATTTAAAAATAATTTAAAAATAATTGAAAAATAATTGAAAAATAATTGAAAAATAATTGAAAAATAATTGAAAAATAATTGAAAAATAATTGAAAAATAATTGAAAATAAATTGAAGAATAGCTGAAAAATAATTGAAAAATAATTGAAAAATAATTGAAAAATAATTGTAAAGTAATTGAAAAACAATTGAAAAATAATTGAAAAATAATTGAAAAATAATCGAAAAAAATTGAAAAATAATTGAAAAATAATTTTAAAATAATTTAAAAATAATTTAAAAATAATTGAAAAATAATTGAAGAGTAGTTGAAAAATAATTGAAAAATAATTGAAAACTAATTGAAAAATAATTGAAGAATAGTTGAAAAATAATTGAAGAATAGTTGAAAAATAATTGAAGAATAGTTGAAAAATAATTGAAAAATAATTGAAAAATAATTGAAAACTAATTGAGAAATTATTGAAAAATAATTGAAAAATTATTGAAAAATAATTGAAATATAATTGAAAAATAATTGAAAAATAATTTAAAAATAATAGAAAAATAATTTAAAAATATTTGAAAAATATTTGAAAAATATTTGAAAAATAATTGAAAAATAATTGAAGAATAGTTGAAAAATAATTGAAAAATAATTGAAAAATAATAGAAAAATAATTGAAAAATAATTGAAAAATAATTGAAAAATAATTGAAAAATAATTGAAGAATAGTTGAAAAATAATTGAAAATAATTGAAAAATAATTGAAAAATAATTGAAAAATAATTGAAAAATAATTGAGAAATAATTGAAAAATAGTTGAAAAGTAATTGAAAAATAATTGAAAAATAATTGAAAAATAATTGAAAAAAAATTGAAAAATGATTGAAGAATAATTGAAGAATAGTTGGAACATAATTGATAAATAATTGAAAACTAATTGATAAATAATTGGAAAATAATTGAAAACTAATTGAAAAAGAATTGAAAAATAATTGAAAAATAAAAGAAAAATAATTGAAAAATAATTGAAAAATAATTGAAAAATAATTGAAAAATAATTGAAAAATAATTGAAAAATAATTGAAAAATAATTGAAAAATAATTGAAAAATAATTGAAAAATAATTGAAAAAAAATTGAAAAATAATTGAAAAATAATTGAAAAATAATTGAAAAATAATTGAAAAATAATTGAAAAATAATTGAAAAATAATTGAAAAATTATTGAAAAATAATAGAAAAATAATTGAAAAATAATTGAAAAATAATTGAAAAATAATTTAAGAATATTTGGAAAATAATTGATAAATAATTGAAAAATAATTGAAAACTAATTGAAAAATAATTGAAAAATATTTGAAGAATAGTTGAAAAATAATTGAAAAATAATTGAAAAATAATTGAAAAATAATTGAAAAATAATTGAAAAATAATTGAAAAATAATTGAAAAATAATTGAAAAATAATTGAAAAATATTTGAAAAATAATTGAAAAATAATTGAAGAATGGTTGAAAAATAATTGAAAAATAATTGAAAAATAATTGAAAAATAATTGAAAAGTAATTGAAAAATAATTGAAAAATAATTGAAGAATAGTTGAAAAATAATTGAAAAATAATTGAAAACGAATTGAAAAATAATTGAAAAATAATTGAATAATAATTGAAGAATAGTTGAAAAATAATTGAAAAATAATTGAAAAATAATTGAAAAATAATTGAAAAATAATTGAAAAATAATTGTAAAATTATTGAAATATAATTGAAAAATAATTGAAAAATAATTGAAAAATAATTGAAATATAATTGAAAAGTAATTGAAAAATAATAGAAGAATAATTGAAAAATAATTGAAAAATAATTGAAAAATAATTGAAAAATAATTGAAATATAATTGAAAAGTAATTGAAAAATATTTGAAGAATAGTTGAAAAATAATTGAAAAATAATTGAAAAATAATTGAAAAATAATTGAAAAATAATTGAAAAATAATTGAAAAATAATTGAAAAATAATTGAAAAATAATTGAAAAATAGTTGAAAAATAATTGAAAAATAATTGAAAAATAATTGAAAAATAATTGAAGAATTGTTGAAAAATAATTGAAAAATAATTGATAAATAATTGAAAAATAATTGAAAAATAATTGAAAAATAATTGAAAAATTATTGAAAAATAATAGAAAAATAATTGAAAAATAATTGAAAAATAATTGAAGAATAGTTGGAAAATAATTGATAAATAATTGAAAAATAATTGAAAACTAATTGAAAAATAATTGAGAAATAATTGAAGAATAGTTGAAAAATAATTGAAAAATAATTGAGAAATTATTGAAAAATAATTGAAAAATAATTGAAAAATAATTGAAAAATAATTGAAAAATAATTGAAAAATAATTGAAAAGTAATTGAAAAATAATTGAAAAATAATTGAAAAATAATTGAAAAATAATTGAAAAATAATTGAAAAATAATTGTACAATTATTGAAATATAATTGAAAAATAATTGAAAAATAATTGAAAAGTAATTGAAAAATTATTGAAATAAAATTGAAAAAAAATTGAAGAATGGTTGAAAAATAATTGAAAAATAATTGAAAAATAATTGAAAAGTAATTGAAAAATAATTGAAAAATAATTGAAGAATAATTGAAAACGAATTGAAAAATAATTGAAAAATAATTGAAAAATAATTGAAAAATAATTGAAAAATAATTGAAAAATAATTGAAAAATAATTGAAAAGTAATTGAAGAATAGTTGAAAAATAATTGAAAAATAATTAAAAAATTATTGAAAAATAATTGAAAAATAATTGAAAAATAATTGAAAAATAATTGTAAAATTATTGAAATATAATTGAAAAATAATTGAAAAATAATTGAATAATAATTGAAAAATAATTGAAATATAATTGAAAAGTAATTGAAAAATAATAGAAAAATAATTGAAAAATAATTGAAAAATAATTGAAAAATAATTGAAAAATAATTGAAAAATAATGGAAAAATAATTGAAAAATAGTTGAAAAATAATTGAAAAATAATTGAAAAATAATTGAAAAGTAATTGAAAAATAATAGAAAAATAATTGAAAAATAATTGAAAAATAATTGAAAAATAATTGAAAAATAATAGAAAAATAATTGAAAAATAATTGAAAAATAATTGAAAAATAATTGAAAAATAATTGAAAAATAATTGAAAAATAATTGAAAAATAATTGAAAAATAATTGTAAAATTATTGAAATATAATTGAAAAATAATTGAAAAATAATTGAAAAATAATTGAAAAATAATTGAAAAATAATTGAAAAATAATTGAAAAATAATTGAAGAATAGTTGAAAAATAATTGAAAAATAATTGAAAAATAATTGAAAAATAATTGAAAAATAATTGAAAAATAATTGAAAAATAATTGAAAAATAATCGAAAAATAATTGAAAAATAATTGAAAAATAATTGAAAATAATTGAAAAATAATTGGATAATAATAATTGCAAAATAATTGAAAAATAATTGAAAAATAATTGAAAAATAATGAAAAATAATTGAAAAAATAATTGAAAAATTATTGAAAAAATGAAAAATTATTGAAAAATAATTGAAAAATAATTGAAAAATAATTGAAAAGTAATTGAAAAATAATTGAAAAATAATTGAAAAATAATTGAAAAATAATTGAAAAATAATTGAAAAATAATTGAAAAATAATTGTAAAATTATTGAAAAATAATTGAAAAATAATTGAAAAGTAATTGAAAAATAAATGAAAAATAATTGAAAAATAATTGAAAAATAATTGAAGAATAGTTGAAAAATAATTGAAAAATAATTGAAAAATAATTGAAAAATAATTGAAAAATAATTGAAAAATAATTGAAAAATAATTGAAAAATAATTGAAAAATAATTGAAAAATAATTGGATAATAATAATTGCAAAATAATTGAAAAATAATTGAAAAATAATTCAAAAATAATTAAAAAATAATTCAAAAATAATTGAAAAATAATTGAAAAATTATTGAAAAAAATTGAAAAATTATTGAAAAATAATTGAAAAATAATTGAAAAATAATTGCAAAATAATTGAAAAATAATTGAAAAATAATTGAAAAGTAATTGAAAAATAATTGAAAAATAATTGAAAAATAATTGAAAAATAATTGTAAAATTATTGAAAAATAATTGTAAAATTATTGAAAAATAATTGTAAAATTAGTGAAATATAATTGAAAAATAATTGAAAAAATAATTGAAAAATAATTGAAAAATAATTGAAAAGTAATTGAAAAATTATTGAAATATAATTGAGAAGTAATATAAGAATAACTGAAAAATAATTGAAAAATAATTGAAAAATAATTGAAAAAATAATTGAAAAATAATTGAGAAATAATTGAAGAATAGTTGAAAAATAATTGAAAAATAATTGAGAAATTATTGAAAAAAAATTGAAAAATAATTGAAAAATAATTGAAAAATAATTGAAAAATAATTGAAAAATAATTGAAAAGTAATTGAAAAATAATTGAAAAATAATTGAAAAATAATTGAAAAATAATTGAAAAATAATTGAAAAATAATTGAAAAATAATTGTAAAATTATTGAAATATAATTGAAAAATAATTGAAAAATAATTGAAAAGTAATTGAAAAATTATTGAAATATAATTGAAAAAAAATTGAAGAATGGTTGAAAAATAATTGAAAAATAATTGAAAAATAATTGAAAAGTAATTGAAAAATAATTGAAAAATAATTGAAGAATAGTTGAAAAATAATTGAAAAATAATTGAAAACGAATTGAAAAATAATTGAAAATAATTGAAAAATAATTGAAAAATAATTGAAAAATAATTGAAAATAATTGAAAAATAATTGAAAAATAATTGAAAAATAATTGAAAAATAATTGTAAAATTATTGAAATATAATTGAAAAATAATTGAAAAATAATTGAAAAATAATTGAAATATAATTGAAAAGTAATTGAAAAATAATAGAAGAATATTGAAAAATAATTGAAAAATAATTGAAAAATAATTGAAAAATAATTGAAATATAATTGAAAAGTAATGGAAAATTAATAGAAAAATAATTGAAAAATAATTGAAAAATAATTGAAAAATAATTGAAAAATAATTGAAAAATAATGGAAAAATAATTGAAAAATAGTTGAAAAATAATTGAAAAATAATTGAAAAATAATTGAAAAGTAATTGAAAAATAATAGAAAAATAATTGAAAAATAATTGAAAAATAATTGAAAAATAATTGAAAAATTATTGAAAAATAATTGAAAAATAATTGAAGAATAGTTGAAAAATAATTGAAAAATAATTGAAAAGTAATTGAAGAATAGTTGAAATAATTGAAAAATAATTGATAACGAATTGAAAAATAATTGAAAAATAATTGAAAAATAATTGAAGAATAGTTGAAAAATAATTGAAAAATAATTGAAAAATAATTGAAAATAATTGAAAAATATTGAAAAATAATTGAAAAATAATTGAAAAATAATTGGAAAATAATTGGATAATAATAATTGCAAAATAATTGAAAAATAATTGAAAAATAATTAAAAAATAATTAAAAAATAATTCAAAAATAATTGAAGAATAATTCAAAAATTATTGAAAAAAATTGAAAAATGATTGAAAAATAATTGAAAAAATAATTGAAAAATAATTGAAAATAATTGAAAAGTAATTGAAAAATAATTGAAAAATAATTGTAAAATTATTGAAATATAATTGAAAAATAATTGAAAAATAATTGAAAAATAATTGAAAAATAATTGAAAAGTAATTGAAAAATAATAGAAAAATAATGAAAAATAATTGAAAAATAATTGAAAAATAATTGAAAAATAATAGAAAAATAATTGAAAATAATTGAAAAATAATTGAAAAATAATTGAAAAATAATTGAAAAATAATTGTAAAATTATTGAAATATAATGGAAAAATAATTGATAAATAATTGAAAAATAATTGAAAACTAATTGAAAATAATTGAAAAATATTTGAAGAATAGTTGAAAAATAATTGAAAAATAATTGAAAAATAATTGAAAAATAATTGAAAAATAATTGAAAAATAATTGAAAAATATTGAAAAATATTTGAAAAATAATTGAAAAATAGTTGAAAAATAATTGAAAAATAATTGAAAAATAATTGAAAAATATTTGAAAAATAATTGAAAAATAATTGAAAAATTATTGAAAAATAATAGAAAAATAATTGAAAAATAATTGAAAAATAATTGAAAAATAATTGAAGAATAATTGAAGAATAGTTGGAAAATCATTGATAAATAATTGAAAAATAATTGAAAAATAATTGAAAAATAATTGAAAAATAATTGAAAAAATTATTGAAAAATAATAGAAAAAATAATTGAAAAATAATTGAAAAATAATTTAAAATAATTGAAAAATAATTGAAAAATAATTGAAAAATAATTGAAAAATAATTGAAAAATAATTGAAAAATAATTGAAAAATAATTGAAAAATAATTGAAAATAAATTGAAGAATAGCTGAAAAATAATTGAAAAATAATTGAAAAATAATTGAAAAATAATTGAAAAGTAATTGAAAAACAATTGAAAAATAATTGAAAAATAATTGAAAAATAATCGAAAAAAATGAAAAATAATTGAAAAATAATTTTAAATAATTTAAAAATAATTTAAAAATAATTGAAAAATAATTGAAGAGTAGTTGAAAATAATTGAAAAATAATTGAAAACTAATTGAAAAATAATTGAAGAATAGTTGAAAAATAATTGAAGAATAGTTGAAAAATAATTGAAGAATAGTTGAAAAATAATTGAAAAATAATTGAAAAATAATTGAAAACTAATTGAGAAATTATTGAAAAATAATTGAAAATTATTGAAAAATAATTGAAATATAATTGAAAAATAATTGAAAAATAATTTAAAAATAATAGAAAAATAATTGAAATATAATTGAAAAATAATTGAAAAATATTTAAAAATAATAGAAAAATAATTTAAAAATATTTGAAAAATATTTGAAAAATATTTGAAAAATAATTGAAAAATAATTGAAGAATAGTTGAAAAATAATTGAAAAATAATTGAAAAATAATAGAAAAATAATTGAAAAATAATTGAAAAATAATTGAAAAATAATTGAAAAATAATTGAAGAATAGTTGAAAAATAATTGAAAATAATTGAAAAATAATTGAAAAATAATTGAAAAATAATTGAAAATAATTGAGAAATAATTGAAAAATAGTTGAAAAGTAATTGAAAAATAATTGAAAAATAATTGAAAAATAATTGAAAAAAATTTGAAAAATGATTGAAGAATAATTGAAGAATAGTTGGAACATAATTGATAAATAATTGAAAACTAATTGATAAATAATTGGAAAATAATTGAAAACTAATTGAAAAAGAATTGAAAAATAATTGAAAAATAAAAGAAAAATAATTGAAAAATAATTGAAAAATAATTGAAAAATAATTGAAAAATAATTGAAAAATAATTGAAAAATAATTGAAAAATAATTGAAAAATAATTGAAAAAAAATTGAAAAATAATTGAAAAATAATTGAAAAATAATTGAAAAATAATTGAAAAATAATTGAAAAATAATTGAAAAATAATTGAAAAATTATTGAAAAATAATAGAAAAATAATTGAAAAATAATTGAAAAATAATTGAAAAATAATTTAAGAATATTTGGAAAATAATTGATAAATAATTGAAAAATAATTGAAAACTAATTGAAAAATAATTGAAAAATATTTGAAGAATAGTTGAAAAATAATTGAAAAATAATTGAAAAATAATTGAAAAATAATTGAAAAATAATTGAAAAATAATTGAAAAATAATTGAAAAATAATTGAAAAATAATTGAAAAATATTTGAAAAATAATTGAAAAATAATTGAAGAATAGTTGAAAAATAATTGAAAAATAATTGAAAAATAATAGAAAAATAATTGAAAAATAATTGAAAAACAATTGAAAAATAATTGAAAAATAATTGAAAAATAATTGAATAATAATTGAAGAATAGTTGAAAAATAATTGAAAAATAATTGAAAAATAATTGAAAAATAATTGAAAAATAATTGAAAAATAATTGAAAAATAATTGAAAAATTATTGAAAAATAATAGAAAAATAATTGAAAAATAATTGAAAAATAATTGAAAAATAATTGAAGAATAGTTGGAAAATAATTGATAAATAATTGAAAAATAATTGAAAACTAATTGAAAAATAATTGAAAAATAATTGAAGAATAGTTGAAAAATAATTGAAAAATAATTGAAAAATAATTGAAAAATAATTGAAAAATAATTGAAAAATAATTGAAAAATAATTGAAAAATTATTGAAAAATAATTGAAAAATAATTGACAAATAATTGAAAAATAATTGAAAAATAATTGAAAAATAATTGAAAAATAATTGAAAAATAATTGAAAAATAATTGAAGAATAGTTGAAAAATAATTGAAAAATAATTGAAAAATAATTGAAAAATAATTGAAAAATAATTGAAAAATAATTGAAAAATATTTGAAAAATAATTGAAAAATAATTGAAAAATTATTGAAAAATAATAGAAAAATAATTGAAAAATAATTGAAAAATAATTGAAAAATAATTGAAGAATAGTTGGAAAATAATTGATAAATAATTGAAAAATAATTGGAAACTAATTGAAAAATAATTGAAAAATAATTGAAGAATAGTTGAAAAATAATTGAAAAATAATTGAAAAATAATTGAAAAATAATTGAAAAATAATTGAAAAATAATTGAAAAATAATTGAAAAATTATTGAAAAATAATAGAAAAATAATTGAAAAATAATTGAAAAATAATTTAAAAATAATTGAAGAATAGTTGGAAAATTATTGATAAATAATTGAAAAATAATTGAAAAATAATTGAAAAATAATTGAAAAATAATTGAAAAATAATTGAAAAATAATTGAAAAATTATTGAAAAATAATAGAAAAATAATTGAAAAATAATTGAAAAATAATTTAAAAATAATTGAAAAATAATTGAAAAATAATTGAAAAATAATTGAAAAATAATTGAAAAATAATTGAAAAATAATTGAAAAATAATTGAAAAATAATTGAAAAATAATTGAAAAATAATTGAAAAATAATTGAAAAATAATTGAAAAATAATTGAAAAATAATTGAAAAATTATTGAAAAATAATAGAAAAATAATTGAAAAATAATTGAAAAATAATTGAAAAATAATAGAAAAATAATTGAAAAATAATTGAAAAATAATTGAAAAATAATTTAAGAATATTTGGAAAATAATTGATAAATAATTGAAAAATAATTGAAAACTAATTGAAAACTAATTGAAAAATAATTGAAAAATATTTGAAGAATAGTTGAAAAATAATTGAAAAATAATTGAAAAATAATTGAAAAATAATTGAAAAATAATTGAAAAATAATTGAAAAATAATTGAAAAATAATTGAAAAATAATTGAAAAATAATTGAAAAATAATTGAAAAATAGTTGAAAAATAATTGAAAAATAATTGAAAAATAATTGAAAAATAATTGAAAAATAATTGAATAATAATTGAAGAATAGTTGAAAAATAATTGAAAAATAATTGAAAAATAATTGAAAAATAATTGAAAAATAATTGAAAAATAATTGAAAAATAATTGAAAAATTATTGAAAAATAATAGAAAAATAATTGAAAAATAATTGAAAAATAATTGAAAAATAATTGAAGAATAGTTGGAAAATAATTGATAAATAATTGAAAAATAATTGAATACTAATTGAAAAATAATTGAAAAATAATTGAAGAATAGTTGAAAAATAATTGAAAAATAATTGAAAAATAATTGAAAAATAATTGAAAAATAATTGAAAAATAATTGAAAAATAATTGAAAAATTATTGAAAAATTATTGAAAAATAATTGAAAAATAATTGACAAATAATTGAAAAATAATTGAAAAATAATTGAAAAATAATTGAAAAATAATTGAAAAATAATTGAAAAATAATTGAAGAATAGTTGAAAAATAATTGAAAAATAATTGAAAAATAATTGAAAAATAATTGAAAAATAATTGAAAAATAATTGAAAAATAATTGAAAAATAATTGAAAAATTATTGAAAAATAATAGAAAAATAATTGAAAAATAATTGAAAAATAATTGAAAAATAATTGAAAAATAATTGAAAAATAATTTAAAAATAATTGAAAAATAATTGAAAAATAATTGAAAAATAATTGAAAAATAATTGAAAAATAATTGAAAAATAATTGAAAAATAATTGAAAAATAATTGAAAAATAATTGAAAAATAATTGAAAAATAATTGAAAAATAATTGAAAAATAATTGAAAAATAATTGAAAAATTATTGAAAAATAATAGAAAAATAATTGAAAAATAATTGAAAAATAATTGAAAAATAATTTAAGAATATTTGGAAAATAATTGATAAATAATTGAAAAATAATTGAAAACTAATTGAAAAATAATTGAAAAATATTTGAAGAATAGTTGAAAAATAATTGAAAAATAATTGAAAAATAATTGAAAAATAATTGAAAAATAATTGAAAAATAATTGAAAAATAATTGAAAAATAATTGAAAAATAATTGAAAAATAATTGAAAAATAATTGAAAAATAGTTGAAAAATAATTGAAAAATAATTGAAAAATAATTGAAAAATAATTGAAAAATAATTGAAGAATTGTTGAAAAATAATTGAAAAATAATTGAAAAATAATTGAAAAATAATTGAAAAATAATTGAAAAATAATTGAAAAACAATTGAAAAATAATTGAAAAATAATTGAAAAATAATTGAATAATAATTGAAGAATAGTTGGAAAATAATTGATAAATAATTGAAAAATAATTGAAAACTAATTGAAAAATAATTGAAAAATAATTGAAGAATAGTTGAAAAATAATTGAAAAATAATTGAAAAATAATTGAAAAATAATTGAAAAATAATTGAAAAATAATTGAAAAATAATTGAAAAATTATTGAAAAATAATAGAAAAATAATTGAAAAATAATTGAAAAATAATTTAAAAATAATTGAAGAATAGTTGGAAAATAATTGATAAATAATTGAACAATAATTGAAAACTAATTGAAAAATAATTGAAAAAGTATTGAAAAATAATTGAAAAATAATTGAAAAATAATTGAAAAATAATTGAAGAATATTTGGAAAATAATTGATAAATAATTGAAAAATAATTGAAAACTAATTGAAAAATAATTGAAAAATATTTGAAGAATAGTTGAAAAATAATTGAAAAATAATTGAAAAATAATTGAAAAATAATTGAAAAATAATTGAAAAATAATTGAAAAATAATTGAAAAATAATTGAAAAATAATTGAAAAATAATTTAAATATAATTGAAAAATAATTGAAAAATTAATGAAAAATAATTGAAAAATAGTTGAAAAATAATTGAAAAATAATTGAAAAATAATTGAAAAATAATTGAAAAGTAATTGAAAAATAATTGAAAAATAATTGAAAAATAATTGAAAAATAATAGAAAAATAATCGAAAAATAATTGTAAAATTATTGAAATATAATTGAAAAATAATTGAAAAACAATTGAAAAGTAATTGAAAAATAATTGAAAAGTAATTGAAAAATAATAGAAAAATAGTTGAAAAATAATTGAAAAATAATTAAAAAATAATTGAAAAATAATTGAAAAATAATTGAAAAACAATTGAAAAATAATTGAAAAATAATTGAAAAGTAAATGAAAAATAATGGAAAAATAATTGAAAAATAATTGAAAAATAATTGAAAAATAATTGAAAAATAATTGAAAAATAATTGAAAAATAATTTACGAATAGTTGAAAAATAATTGAAAAGTAATTGAAAAATAATTGAAAAATAATGGAAAAATAATTGAAAAATAATAGAATAATAATTGAAAGATAATTGAAAAATAATTGAAAAATAATTGAAAAATAATTGAAAAATAGTTGAAAAGTAATTGATAAATAATTGAAAAATAATTGAAAAATAATTGAAAAATAATTGAAAAATATGAAAAATAATTGAAAAATAATTGGCTAATAATAATTGAAATATAATGGAAAAATAATAGAAAAATAATTAAAAAATATTGAAAAATAATTCAAAAATAATTAAAAAATAATTGAAAAATAATTGAAAAATTATTGAAAAGTATTGAAAAATAATTGAAAAATAATTGAAAAATAATTGAAAAATAATTGAAAAATAATTGAAAAATAATATAAGAATAACTGAAAAATAATTGAAAAATAATTGAAAAATAGTATAAGAATAATTGAAAAATAATTGAAAAATAATTGAAAAAAAAAAAATTGAAAACTAATTTAAAAATAATTGAAAAATAATGGAAAAATAATTGAAAAATAATTGAAAAATAATTGAAAAATAATTGAAAATAATTGAAAAATAATTGAAAAATAATTTAAGTATAGTTGAAAATTAATTGAAAAATAATTGAAAAATAATTGAAAACTAATTGAAAAATAAATGAAAAATAATTGAAAAATAATTGAAAAATAATTGAAAAATAATTGAAAAATAATTGAAAAATAATTGAAAAATAATTGAAAAATAATTTAAAATAATTGAAAAATAATTGAAAAATAATTGAAGAATAGTTGAAAAATAATTGAAAAATAATTGAAAAATAATTGAAAAATAATTGAAAAATAATTGAAAAATAATTGAAGAATAGTTGAAGAATAGTTGAAAAATAATTGAAAAATAATTGAAAAATAATTGAAAAATAATTGAAAAATAATTGAAAAATAATTGAAAAATAATTGAAAAATAATTGAAAAATAATTGGATAATAATAATTGCAAAATAATTGAAAAATAATTGAAAAATAATTCAAAAATAATTAAAAAATAATTGCAAAATAATTGAAAAATAATTGAAAAATAATTGAAAAGTAATTGAAAAATAATTGAAAAATAATTGTAAAATTATTGAAATATAATTGAAAAATAATTGAAAAATAATTGAAAAATAATTAAAAAATAATTGAAAAATAATTGAAAAATTATTGAAAAAAATTGAAAAATTATTGGAAAATAATTGAAAAATAATTGAAAAATAATTGCAAAATAATTGAAAAATAATTGAAAAATAATTGAAAAGTAATTGAAAAATAATTGAAAAATAATTGTAAAATTATTGAAATATAATTGAAAAATAATTGAAAAATAATTGAAAAATAATTGAAAAATAATTGAAAAGTAATTGAAAAATAATTGAAAAATAATTGTAAAATTATTGAAATATAATTGAAAAATAATTGAAAAATAATTGAAAAATAATTGAAAAATAATTGAAAAGTAATTGAAAAATAATAGAAAAATAATTGAAAAATAATTGAAAAATAATTGAAAAATAATTGGAAAATAATTGAAAAATAATTGGAAAATAATTGAAAAATAATTGAAAAATAATTGAAAAATAATTGAAAAATAATTGAAAAATAATTGATAAATTATTGAAAAAAATTGAACAATTATTGAAAAATAATTGAAAACGAATTGAAAAATAATTGAAAAATAATTGAAAAATAATTGAAAAATAATTGAAATATAATTGAAAAATAATTGAAAATTAATTGATGAATAGTTGAAAAATAATTGAAAAGTAATTGAAAAATAATTGAAAAATAATTGAAAAATAATTGAAAAGTAATTGAAAAATAATAGAAAAATAATTGAAAAATAATTGAAAAATAATTGAAAAATAATTGAAAAATAATTGAAAAATAATTGAAAAATAATTGAAAAATAATTTAAGAATAGTTGAAAAATAATTGAAAAGTAATTGAAAAATAATTGAAAAATAATTGAAAAATAATTGAAAAATAATAGAAAAATAATTGAAAAATAGTTGAAAAATAATTGAAAAATAATTGAAAAATAATTGAAAAATAATTGAAAAATAAATGAAAAATAATTTAATAATAATTGAAAAATAATTGAATAATAATTGAAAAATAACTGAAAAATAATTGAAAATTAATTGAAAAATAATTGAAAAATAATTGAAAAATAATTGGCTAATAATAATTGAAATATAATGGAAAAATAATAGAAAAATAATTAAAAAATATTGAAAAATAATTCAAAAATAATTAAAAAATAATTGAAAAATAATTGAAAAATTATTGAAAAGTAATTGAAAAATAATTGAAAAATAATTGAAAAATAATTGAAAAATAATTGAAAAATAATTGAAAAATAATATAAGAATAATTGAAAAATAATTGAAAAATAATTGAAAAATAATTGAAAACTAATTGAAAAATAATTGAAAAATAATTGAAAAATAATTGAAGAATAGTTGAAAAATAATTGAAAAATAAGTGAAAAATAATTGAAAAATAATTGGAAAATAATTGAAAACTAATTGAAAAATAATTGAAAAATAATTGAAAAATAATTGAAGAATAGTTGAAAAATAATTGAAAAATAATTGAAAAATAATTGAAAAATAATCGAAAAATAATTGAAAAATAATTGAAAAATAATTGAAAAATAGTTGAAAAATAATTGAAAAATAATTGAAAAAAAATTGAAAAATAATTGAAAAATAATTGAAAAATAATTGAAAAAAAATTGAAAAATAATTGAAAAGTAATTGAAAAATAATTGAAAAATTATTGAAAAATAATTGAAAAATAATTGAAAAATAATTGAAAAATAATTGAAAAAAAATTGAAAAATAGTTGAAAAATAATTGAAAAATAGTTGAAAAATAATTGAAAAATAATTGAAAAATAATTGAAAAGTAATTGAAAAATAATAGAAAAATAATTGAAAAATAATTGAAAAATAATTGAAAAATAATTGAAAAATTATTGAAAAATAATTGAAAAATAATTGAAGAATAGTTGAAAAATAATTGAAAAATAATTGAAAAGTAATTGAAGAATAGTTGAAAATAATTGAAAAATAATTGATAACGAATTGAAAAATAATTGAAAAATAATTGAAAAATAATTGAAGAATAGTTGAAAAATAATTGAAAAATAATTGAAAAATAATTGAAAAATAATTGAAAAATAATTGAAAAATAATTGAAAAATAATTGAAAAATAATTGGAAAATAATTGGATAATAATAATTGCAAAATAATTGAAAAATAATTGAAAAATAATTAAAAAATAATTAAAAAATAATTCAAAAATAATTGAAGAATAATTCAAAAATTATTGAAAAAAATTGAAAAATGATTGAAAAATAATTGAAGAATAATTGAAAAATAATTGAAAAATAATTGAAAAGTAATTGAAAAATAATTGAAAAATAATTGTAAAATTATTGAAATATAATTGAAAAATAATTGAAAAATAATTGAAAAATAATTGAAAAATAATTGAAAAGTAATTGAAAAATAATAGAAAAATAATTGAAAAATAATTGAAAAATAATTGAAAAGTAATTGAAAAATAATAGAAAAATAATTGAAAAATAATTGAAAAATAATTGAAAAATAATTGAAAAATAATTGAAAAATAATTGTAAAATTATTGAAATATAATGGAAAAATAATTGATAAATAATTGAAAAATAATTGAAAACTAATTGAAAAATAATTGAAAAATATTTGAAGAATAGTTGAAAAATAATTGAAAAATAATTGAAAAATAATTGAAAAATAATTGAAAAATAATTGAAAAATAATTGAAAAATAATTGAAAAATAATTGAAAAATAATTGAAAAATAGTTGAAAAATAATTGAAAAATAATTGAAAAATAATTGAAAAATATTTGAAAAATAATTGAAAAATTATTGAAAAATAATAGAAAAATAATTGAAAAATAATTGAAAAATAATTGAAAAATAATTGAAGAATAGTTGGAAAATAATTGATAAATAATTGAAAAATAATTGAAAACTAATTGAAAAATAATTGAAAAATAATTGAAGAATAGTTGAAAAATAATTGAAAAATAATTGAAAAATAATTGAAAAATAATTGAAAAATAATTGAAAAATAATTTAAAAATAATTGAAGAATAGTTGGAAAATCATTGATAAATAATTGAAAAATAATTGAAAAATAATTGAAAAATAATTGAAAAATAATTGAAAAATAATTGAAAAATTATTGAAAAATAATAGAAAAATAATTGAAAAATAATTGAAAAATAATTGAAAAATAATTGAAAAATAATTGAAAAATAATTGAAAAATAATTGAAAAATAATTGAAAAATAATTGAAAAATAATTGAAAAATAATTGAAAAATAATTGAAAATAAATTGAAGAATAGCTGAAAAATAATTGAAAAATAATTGAAAAATAATTGAAAAAAAATTGAAAAGTAATTGAAAAATAATTGAAAAATAATTGAAAAATAATTGAAAAATAATCGAAAAAAATTGAAAAATAATTGAAAAATAATTTTAAAATAATTTAAAAATAATTTAAAAATAATTGAAAAATAATTGAAGAGTAGTTGAAAATAATTGAAAAATAATTGAAAACTAATTGAAAAATAATTGAAGAATAGTTGAAAAATAATTGAAGAATAGTTGAAAAATAATTGAAGAATAGTTGAAAAATAATTGAAAAATAATTGAAAAATAATTGAAAACTAATTGAGAAATTATTGAAAAATAATTGAAAAATTATTGAAAAATAATTGAAATATAATTGAAAAATAATTGAAAAATAATTTAAAAATAATAGAAAAATAATTTAAAAATATTTGAAAAATATTTGAAAAATATTTGAAAAATAATTGAAAAATAATTGAAGAATAGTTGAAAAATAATTGAAAAATAATTGAAAAATAATTGAAAAATAATTGAAAAATTATTGAAAAATAATAGAAAAATAATTGAAAAATAATTGAAAAATAATTGAAAAATAATTGAAGAATAGTTGGAAAATAATTGATAAATAATTGAAAAATAATTGAATACTAATTGAAAAATAATTGAAAAATAATTGAAGAATAGTTGAAAAATAATTGAAAAATAATTGAAAAATAATTGAAAAATAATTGAAAAATAATTGAAAAATAATTGAAAAATAATTGAAAAATTATTGAAAAATTATTGAAAAATAATTGAAAAATAATTGACAAATAATTGAAAAATAATTGAAAAATAATTGAAAAATAATTGAAAAATAATTGAAAAATAATTGAAAAATAATTGAAGAATAGTTGAAAAATAATTGAAAAATAATTGAAAAATAATTGAAAAATAATTGAAAAATAATTGAAAAATAATTGAAAAATAATTGAAAAATTATTGAAAAATAATAGAAAAATAATTGAAAAATAATTGAAAAATAATTGAAAAATAATTTAAAAATAATTGAAAAATAATTGAAAAATAATTGAAAAATAATTGAAAAATAATTGAAAAATAATTGAAAAATAATTGAAAAATAATTGAAAAATAATTGAAAAATAATTGAAAAATAATTGAAAAATAATTGAAAAATAATTGAAAAATAATTGAAAAATTATTGAAAAATAATAGAAAAATAATTGAAAAATAATTGAAAAATAATTGAAAAATAATTTAAGAATATTTGGAAAATAATTGATAAATAATTGAAAAATAATTGAAAACTAATTGAAAAATAATTGAAAAATATTTGAAGAATAGTTGAAAAATAATTGAAAAAAAATTGAAAAATAATTGAAAAATAATTGAAAAATAATTGAAAAATAATTGAAAAATAATTGAAAAATAATTGAAAAATAATTGAAAAATAATTGGAAAATAATTGGATAATAATAATTGCAAAATAATTGAAAAATAATTGAAAAATAATTAAAAAATAATTCAAAAATAATTCAAAAATAATTGAAGAATAATTCAAAAATTATTGAAAAAAATTGAAAAATGATTGAAAAATAATTGAAAAATAATTGAAAAATAATTGAAAAATAATTGAAAAGTAATTGAAAAATAATTGAAAAATAATTGTAAAATTATTGAAATATAATTGAAAAATAATTGAAAAATAATTGAAAAATAATTGAAAAATAATTGAAAAGTAATTGAAAAATAATAGAAAAATAATTGAAAAATAATTGAAAAATAATTGAAAAATAATTGAAAAATAATAGAAAAATAATTGAAAAATAATTGAAAAATAATTGAAAAATAATTTAAAAATAATTGAAAAATAATTGTAAAATTATTGAAATATAATGGAAAAATAATTGATAAATAATTGAAAAATAATTGAAAACTAATTGAAAAATAATTGAAAAATATTTGAAGAATAGTTGAAAAATAATTGAAAAATAATTGAAAAATAATTGAAAAATAATTGAAAAATAATTGAAAAATAATTGAAAAATAATTGAAAAATAATTGAAAAATAATTGAAAAATAGTTGAAAAATAATTGAAAAATAATTGAAAAATAATTGAAAAATATTTGAAAAATAATTGAAAAATAATTGAAAAATTATTGAAAAATAATAGAAAAATAATTGAAAAATAATTGAAAAATAATTGAAAAATAATTGAAGAATAGTTGGAAAATAATTGATAAATAATTGAAAAATAATTGAAAACTAATTGAAAAATAATTGAAAAATAATTGAAGAATAGTTGAAAAATAATTGAAAAATAATTGAAAAATAATTGAAAAATAATTGAAAAATAATTGAAAAATAATTTAAAAATAATTGAAGAATAGTTGGAAAATCATTGATAAATAATTGAAAAATAATTGAAAAATAATTGAAAAATAATTGAAAAATAATTGAAAAATAATTGAAAAATTATTGAAAAATAATAGACAAATAATTGAAAAATAATTGAAAAATAATTTAAAAATAATTGAAAAATAATTGAAAAATAATTGAAAAATAATTGAAAAATAATTGAAAAATAATTGAAAAATAATTGAAAAATAATTGAAAAATAATTGAAAATAAATTGAAGAATAGCTGAAAAATAATTGAAAAATAATTGAAAAATAATTGAAAAATAATTGAAAAGTAATTGAAAAACAATTGAAAAATAATTGAAAAATAATTGAAAAATAATCGAAAAAAATTGAAAAATAATTGAAAAATAATTTTAAAATAATTTAAAAATAATTTAAAAATAATTGAAAAATAATTGAAGAGTAGTTGAAAAATAATTGAAAAATAATTGAAAACTAATTGAAAAATAATTGAAGAATAGTTGAAAAATAATTGAAGAATAGTTGAAAAATAATTGAAGAATAGTTGAAAAATAATTGAAAAATAATTGAAAAATAATTGAAAACTAATTGAGAAATTATTGAAAAATAATTGAAAAATTATTGAAAAATAATTGAAATATAATTGAAAAATAATTGAAAAATAATTTAAAAATAATAGAAAAATAATTTAAAAATATTTGAAAAATATTTGAAAAATATTTGAAAAATAATTGAAAAATAATTGAAGAATAGTTGAAAAATAATTGAAAAATAATTGAAAAATAATAGAAAAATAATTGAAAAATAATTGAAAAATAATTGAAAAATAATTGAAAAATAATTGAAAAATAATTGAAAAATAATTGAATAATAATTTAAGAATAGTTGAAAAATAATTGAAAAATAATTGAAAAATAATTGAAAAATAATTGAAAAATAATTGAAAAATAATTGAAAAATAATTGAAAAATTATTGAAAAATAATAGAAAAATAATTGAAAAATAATTGAAAAATAATTGAAAAATAATTGAAGAATAGTTGAAAAATAATTGAAAATAATTGAAAAATAATTGAAAAATAATTGAAAAATAATTGAAAAATAATTGAGAAATAATTGAAAAATAGTTGAAAAATAATTGAAAAATAATTGAAAAATAATTGAAAAATAATTGAAAAAAATTTGAAAAATGATTGAAGAATAATTGAAGAATAGTTGGAACATAATTGATAAATAATTGAAAACTAATTGATAAATAATTGGAAAATAATTGAAAACTAATTGAAAAAGAATTGAAAAATAATTGAAAAATAAAAGAAAAATAATTGAAAAATAATTGAAAAATAATTGAAAAATAATTGAAAAATAATTGAAAAATAATTGAAAAATAATTGAAAAATAATTGAAAAATAATTGAAAAATAATTGAAAAATAATTGAAAAAAAATTGAAAAATAATTGAAAAGTAATTGAACAATAATTGAAAAATAATTGAAAAATAATTGAAAAGTAATTGAAGAATAATTGAAAAATAATTGAAAAATAATTGAAATATAATTGAAAAATAATTGAAAAATTAATGAAAAATAATTGAAAAATAATTGAAAAATAATTGAAAAATAATTGAAAAATAATTGAAAGGTAATTGAAAAATAATTGAAAAATAATTGAAAAATAATTGAAAAATAATTGAAAAATAATCGAAAAATAATTGTAAAATTATTGAAATATAATTGAAAAGTAATTGATAAATAATTGAAAAATAATTGAAAAATAATTGAAAAATAATTGAAAAATAATTGAAAAGTAATATAAGAATAATTGAAAAATAATTGAAAAGTAATATAAGAACAATCGATAAATAATTGAAAAATAATTGAAAAAAAAATTAAAAATAATTGAAAACTAATTTAAAAATAATTGAAAAATAATGGAAAAATAATGGAAAAATAATTGAAAAATAATGGAATAATAATTGAAATATAATTGAAAAATAATTGAAAAATTATTGAAAAATAATTGAAAAATATTGGAAAAATAGTTGAAAAATAATAGAAAGATAATTGAAAAATAATTTAAAGTAATGGAAAAATAATTGAAAAATAATTGAAAAGTAATTCATAAATAATTGAAAAATAATTGAAAAATAATTGAAAAGTAATTGAAAAATAATTTAAAAATAATTGAAAAATAATTGAAGAATAGTTGAAAAATAATTGAAAAATAATTGAAAAATTATTGAAAAATAATGGAAAAATAATTGAAAAATAATTGAATAATAATTGAAAAAAATTGAAAAATAATTGAAATCTAATTAAAAAATAATTGAAAACTAATTGAAAAATAATTGAAAAATAATTGAAAAATAATTGAAAAATAATTGAAAAATAAATGAAAAATAATTGAAAAATAATTTAAAAATAATTGAAAAATAATTGAAAAATAATTGAAGAATAGTTGAAAAATAATTGAAAAATAATTGAAAAATAATTGAAAAATAATTGAAAAATAATTGAAAAATAATTGAAAAATAATTGAAGAATAGTTGAAGAATAGTTGAAAAATAATTGAAAAATAATTGAAAAATAATTGAAAAATAATTGAAAAATAATTGAAAAATAATTGAAAAATAATTGAAAAATAATTGAAAAATAATTGGATAATAATAATTGCAAAATAATTGAAAAATAATTGAAAAATAATTCAAAAATAATTAAAAAATAATTCAAAAATAATTGAAAAATAATTGAAAAATTATTGAAAAAAATTGAAAAATTATTGGAAAATAATTGAAAAATAATTGAAAAATAATTGCAAAATAATTGAAAAATAATTGAAAAATAATTGAAAAGTAATTGAAAAATAATTGAAAAATAATTGTAAAATTATTGAAATATAATTGAAAAATAATTGAAAAATAATTGAAAAATAATTGAAAAATAATTGAAAAGTAATTGAAAAATAATTGAAAAATAATTGTAAAATTATTGAAATATAATTGAAAAATAATTGAAAAATAATTGAAAAATAATTGAAAAATAATTGAAAAGTAATTGAAAAATAATAGAAAAATAATTGAAAAATAATTGAAAAATAATTGAAAAATAATTGGAAAATAATTGAAAAATAATTGGAAAATAATTGAAAAATAATTGAAAAATAATTGAAAAATAATTGAAAAATAATTGAAAAATTATTGAAAAAAATTGAAAAATTATTGAAAAATAATTGAAAACGAATTGAAAAATAATTGAAAAATAATTGAAAAATAATTGAAAAATAATTGAAATATAATTGAAAATTAATTGATGAATAGTTGAAAAATAATTGAAAAGTAATTGAAAAATAATTGAAAAATAATTGAAAAATAATTGAAAAGTAATTGAAAAATAATAGAAAAATAATTGAAAAATAATTGAAAAATAATTGAAAAATAATTGAAAAATAATTGAAAAATAATTGAAAAATAATTGAAAAATAATTTAAGAATAGTTGAAAAATAATTGAAAAGTAATTGAAAAATAATTAAAAAATAATTGAAAAATAATTGAAAAATAATAGAAAAATAATTGAAAAATAGTTGAAAAATAATTGAAAAATAATTGAAAAATAATTGAAAAATAATTGAAAAATAAATGAAAAATAATTTAATAATAATTGAAAAATAATTGAATAATAATTGAAAAATAACTGAAAAATAATTGAAAATTAATTGAAAAATAATTGAAAAATAATTGAAAAATAATTGGCTAATAATAATTGAAATATAATGGAAAAATAATAGAAAAATAATTAAAAAATATTGAAAAATAATTCAAAAATAATTAAAAAATAATTGAAAAATAATTGAAAAATTATTGAAAAGTAATTGAAAAATAATTGAAAAATAATTGAAAAATAATTGAAAAATAATTGAAAAATAATTGAAAAATAATATAAGAATAATTGAAAAATAATTGAAAAATAATTGAAAAATAATTGAAAACTAATTGAAAAATAATTGAAAAATAATTGAAAAATAATTGAAGAATAGTTGAAAAATAATTGAAAAATAAGTGAAAAATAATTGAAAAATAATTGGAAAATAATTGAAAACTAATTGAAAAATAATTGAAAAATAATTGAAAAATAATTGAAGAATAGTTGAAAAATAATTGAAAAATAATTGAAAAATAATTGAAAAATAATCGAAAAATAATTGAAAAATAATTGAAAAATAATTGAAAAATAGTTGAAAAATAATTGAAAAATAATTGAAAAAAAATTGAAAAATAATTGAAAAATAATTGAAAAATAATTGAAAAAAAATTGAAAAATAATTGAAAAGTAATTGAAAAATAATTGAAAAATTATTGAAAAATAATTGAAAAATAATTGAAAAATAATTGAAAAATAATTGAAAAAAAATTGAAAAATAGTTGAAAAATAATAGAAAAATAATTGAAAAATAATTGAAGAATAGTTGAAAAATAATTGAAAAATAATTGAGAAATAATTGAAAAATAATTGAAAAATAATTGAAAAATAATTGAAAAATAAATGAAGAATAATTGAAAAATAATTGAAAAATAATCGAAAAATAATTGAAAAATAATTGAAGAATAGTTGAAAAATAATTAATAAATAATTGAAAAATAATTGAAAACTAATTGAAAAATAATTGAAAAATAATTGAAAAATAATTGAAGAATAGTTGAAAAATAATTGAAAAATAAGTGAAAAATAATTGAAAAAAAATTGAAAAATAATTGAAAAATAATTGAAAAATAATTGAAAAATAATTGAAAAATAATCGAAAAATAATTGAAAAATAATTGAAAAATAATTGAAAAATAATTGAAAAATAATTGAAAAATAATTGACGAATAGTTGAAAAATAATTGAAAAATAAAATGAAAAAAATTGAAAAATAATAGAAAAATAATTAAAAAATATTGAAAAATAATTCAAAAATAATTAAAAAATAATTGAAAAATAATTGAAAAATTATTGAAAAGTAATTGAAAAATAATTGAAAAATAATTGAAAAATAATTGAAAAATAATTGAAAAATAATTGAAAAATAATATAAGAATAATTGAAAAATAATTGAAAAATAATTGAAAAATAGTATAAGAATAATTGAAAAATAATTGAAAAATAATTGAAAAAAAATTGAAAAATAATATAAGAATAATTGAAAAATAATTGAAAAATAATTGAAAAAAAAAATTGAAAACTAATTGAAAAATAATAGAAAAATAATGGAAAAATAATTGAAAAATAATTGAAAAGTAATTGAAGAATAGTTGAAAAATAATTGAAAAATAAAATGAAAAAAATTGAAAAATAATAGAAAAATAATTTAAAAATATTGAAAAATAATTCAAAAATAATTAAAAAATAATTGAAAAATAATTGAAAAATAATTGAAAAATTATTGAAAAATAATTGAAAAATAATTTAAAAATAATTGAAAAATAATTGAAAAATTATTGAAAAATAATAGAAAAATAATTGAAAAATAATTGAAAAATAACTGAAAATAATCGAAAAAAATGGAAAAATAATTGAAAAATAATTGAAAAATAATTGAAAAATAATTGAAAAATAATTGAAAAATAATTGAAAAATAATTGAAAAATAATTGAAAAATAATTGAAAAATAATTGAAAAATAATTGAAAAATAATTGAAAAATAATTGAAAAATAATTTAAGAATAGTCGAAAAATAATTGAAAAACAAGTGAAAAATAATTGAAAAATAATTAAAAAATAATTGAAAAATATTTGAAAAATAATTGATAAATAATTGAAAAATAGTTGAAAAATAATTGAAAAATAATTGAAAAATAATAGAAAAAAAATTGAAAAAAAATTGAAAAAAATTGAAAAATAATTGTAAAATAATTGAAAAATAATTGAAGAGTAGTTGAAAAATAATTGAAAAATAATTGAAAAATAATTGAAAACTAATTGAAAAATAATTGAAAAATAATTGAAAAATAATTGAAGAATAGTTGAAAAATAATTGAAGAATAGTTGAAAAATAATTGAAAAATAATTGAAAAATAATAGAAAAAAATTGAAAAATAATCGAAAAATAATGGAAAAATAATTGAAAAATAATTGAAAAATAATTGAAAAATAATTGAAGAATAGTTGAAAAGTAATTGAAAAATAATTGAAAAATAATTGAAAAATAATTGAAAAATAATTGAAAAATAATTGAAAAATTATTGAAAAATAATAGAAAAATAATTGAAAAATAATTGAAAAATAATTGAATAATAATCGAAAAAAATGGAAAAATAATTGAAAAATAATTGAAAAATAATTGAAAAATAATGGAAAAATAATTGAAAAATAATTGAAAAATAATTGAAAAATAATTGAAAAATAATTGAAAAATAATTGAAAAATAATTGAAAAATAATTGAAAAATAATTGAAAAATAATTTAAGAATAGTCGAAAAATAATTGAAAAATAAGTGAAAAATAATTGGAAAATAATTAAAAAATAATTGAAAAATAATTGAAAAATAATTGATAAATAATTGAAAAATAGTTGAAAAATAATTGAAAAATAATTGAAAAATAATTGAAAAATAATTGAAAACTAATTGAAAAATAATTGAAAAATAATTGAAAAATAATTGAAGAATAGTTGAAAAATAATTGAAGAATAGTTGAAAAATAATTGAAAAATAATTGAAAAATAATAGAAAAAAATTGAAAAATAATTGAAAAATAATGGAAAAATATTTGAAAAATAATTGAAAAATAATTGAAAAATAATTGAAGAATAGTTGAAAAGTAATTGAAAAATAATTGAAAAATAATTGAAAAATAATTGAAAAATAATTGAAAAATAATTGAAAAATTATTGAAAAATAATAGAAAAATAATTGAAAAATAATTGAAAAATAATTGAAAAATAATCGAAAAAAATGGAAAAATAATTGAAAAATAATTGAAAAATAATTGAAAAATAGTTGAAAAATAATTGAAAAATAATTGAAAAATAATTGAAAAATAATTGAAGAATAGTTGAAAAATAATTGAAAAATAATTGAAAAATAATTGAAAAATAATTGAAAAATAATTGAAAAATAATTGAAGAATAGTTGAAGAATAGTTGAAAAATAATTGAAAAATAATTGAAAAATAATTGAAAAATAATTGAAAAATAATTGAAAAATAATTGAAAAATAATTGAAAAATAATTGAAAAATAATTGGATAATAATAATTGCAAAATAATTGAAAAATAATTGAAAAATAATTCAAAAATAATTAAAAAATAATTCAAAAATAATTGAAAAATAATTGAAAAATTATTGAAAAAAATTGAAAAATTATTGGAAAATAATTGAAAAATAATTGAAAAATAATTGCAAAATAATTGAAAAATAATTGAAAAATAATTGAAAAGTAATTGAAAAATAATTGAAAAATAATTGTAAAATTATTGAAATATAATTGAAAAATAATTGAAAAATAATTGAAAAATAATTGAAAAATAATTGAAAAGTAATTGAAAAATAATTGAAAAATAATTGTAAAATTATTGAAATATAATTGAAAAATAATTGAAAAATAATTGAAAAATAATTGAAAAATAATTGAAAAGTAATTGAAAAATAATAGAAAAATAATTGAAAAATAATTGAAAAATAATTGAAAAATAATTGGAAAATAATTGAAAAATAATTGGAAAATAATTGAAAAATAATTGAAAAATAATTGAAAAATAATTGAAAAATAATTGAAAAATTATTGAAAAAAATTGAAAAATTATTGAAAAATAATTGAAAACGAATTGAAAAATAATTGAAAAATAATTGAAAAATAATTGAATAATAATTGAAAAATAATTGAAAAATAATTGGATAATAATTGAAAAAAAATTGAAAAATAATTAAAAAATAATTAAAAAATAATTAAAAAATAATTAAAAAATAATTGAAAAATAGTTGAAAAATAATTGAAAAATAATTGAAAAATAATTGTAAAATAATTAAAAAATAATTCAAAAATAATTGAAAACTAATTGAAAAATAATTGAAAAATAATTGAAAAATAATTGAAAAATAATTGAAAAATAATTGAAAAATAATTGTAAAATTATTGAAATATAGTGGAAAAATAATTGAAAAAAATTGAAAAATAATTGAAAAATAATTGAAGAATAGTTGAAAAATAATTGAAAAATAATTGAAAAATAATTGAAAAATAATTGAAAAATAATTGAAAAATAATTGAAAAATAGTTGAAAAATAATTGAAAAGTAATTGAAAAATAATTGAAAAATAATTGAAAAATAATTGAAAAAAATTGAAAAATAATTGAAAAATAATTGAAAAATAATTGGAAAATAATTGAAAAATAATTTGAAAAATAATTGAAAAATAATTAAAAAATAATTGAAAAATAATTGAAAAATAATTGAAAAATAATTGAAGAATAGTTGGAACATAATTGATAAATAATTGAAAACTAATTGAAAAATAATTGAAAAATAATTGAAAAATAATTGAAAACTAATTGAAAAAGAGTTGAAAAATAATTGAAAAATAATAGAAAAATAATTGAAAAATAATTGAAAAATAATTGAAAAATAATTGAAAAATAATTGAAAAATAATTGAAAAATAATTGAAGAATAATTGAATAATAATTGAAAAATAATTGAAAAATAATTGAAAAATAATTGAAAAATAATTGAAAAATAATTGAAAACTAATTGAAAAATAATTGAAAAATAATTGAGAAACAATTGGAGAATAGTTGAAAAATAATTGAAAAATAATTGAAAAATAATAGAAAAATAAATGAAAAATAATTGAAAAATAATTGAAAAATAATTGGATAATAATAATTGAAAAATAAATGAAAAATAATTGAAAAATAATTAAAAAATAATTAAAAAATAATTAAAAAATAATTGAAAAATGTCGGCATTTTAAGCTGCAGGATGTTCGTTTGGGGCGAATAATGTAGCAGATGTATTATACTAAACTTATTTATACGCAACGTGCTCACTCTCTCACAGTCGTATCAATACTACACCTGGCATGGATCGCGCGGTTCGCTCAGGTGTCGCGACGGTCGGCATACAACGACACGTTGTGGTATTACGATTTTTCCACAAAAAACTATTGAAAAATAGTTGAAATGTTACATGGGCCCTTCAGGTCCATGCCGTGCTTGCTGTCCCCGCGTCGCCTTCCATTTCGCCATCAGCGATTCAGCGGAATCGCAACGCGCAGGTTAGTAGGTCGGCGAACGCGGAATCCGTCGGCGTGGGCACAACGTGACCACTGATGGTCCGGGCCCTAGATTCCGGAGCATGGAGCAAGGTAGTTGCAACAGGATAACGCCTGACGGGGCGATTTTCCCCATGCTCGGAATAGGGAGTGCGAGGCGTGGAGCTGAATCGCGGGACCTCGGAGATTCATTCAATTTCGGGAGCTCGAGATAGGGAGTTGCGACGAGCCAGCGGGCCGTCTAGTAATCGCGACCTCACCTCCACGTATACCGCGAAGCAGGCTTGGCCGATCGGGTTCAGCCTAAGGGTAACTCCATCCGACACACCGTGAACGGCATAGCCGGGAGAGCCCTTACGCGCCGATTCAGACCGCCAAATACCGCGAGAACGTGTGGCGGAACGAGACAGTCAGCGAAGCGACGGTTCCCGCGCTCACCTACTCCCGTGTGCTACCCGAGAGCACCGCGAGCGACTACGACCTACGCTCGGTCGACCGACACCTTCGAGCGTGCGATATTCGAGCGACGGCTGAGACGGAGCGCCGTCTCAAGGTATGATTCATTTTATGTAACAATATATTCGGTATCATTGATTTTCCCTGAAACCCGTTGCATATTTATATTTGATCCCTTATTATCCTCCTTTCCCTCGGTAAGTGTAGACAAGGCGTGCTTTAGCACCTTAACAGAGCAGCGAACCCAGTAAATCATCCTAACCGCTCAGGGTGATCTACGCAAAAGTCCCCTTAGGACGTAACAAACTGGTGTCAGAAGTGGGATTTTATTCCCTTATATTCATACTTATTATATTCTAAAGGAGAGCGCGACGTCGCCTCATATTGCGACCTGCCGCAATCTTATCTGCTCGTAACTTGACTACACTTCCTACTACATTGCAATGACGGGCGGAACTCTGAGATCACCACCCGCCTCACGTCCTTCCAATTCTAGTAACACAGATAATGTTCCCTCAGTTGCCCCTCCCCCCTTACCGCCAGCCCTGAACAGTCGACCATCTTTCGGTTCTCGGACGAACGACCTAGAAATGTCCGCAATAGATGTGTGGCGTTCCCGAGAAGATGAAGAGAGAGTATATCGGGCACTCGACAGCATTCCCCGTTTCGATCCTGATTTTGTAACCTTAGAGGACTTCGCTGCCTCGATACAGCGGGCTATTCAGCGTATTCCACCGGGTCAGGAAGAACGATTTCTGACCGAACTGATATACAAATTAAAGGATCCTATCAGATATTACGTCGAGGGGAAAGGTTGTCAAAGTGTGACCGACCTGCTCTCCCTTCTGAGGGTTCGATATTCCCCGTGCCGCGGTTATGAGGAGCTCAGATTGGAACTAGAACGTATAAGCATGTTTCCCCGGGAGCGTTTAATTGACTTTATTCACCGCGTGGGCCGCCTGTACCGACAGGTGACCGTGAGAGCAAGAGAATTAATCGGAGAAAATGTCGAAAGAACCATTAAGGACGTGGAGCGATTGGCTCGGACCTCATTTATCACGGCATTACCGCAAAGAATTTCGACTAAGGTAGCTTTGTCAAATCCCGAATCTCTGGACGATGCGTTCGATTTGGCGTTACACGCCCAGAGGAGAGAACAAGAATTGTCCGGCTTGTCACGCGACGAGACGTATGGGTACACTAGAAGCGCGCGTCCTCCGTCGCCGTACGACCCCCAACGTAGTTGGACCGAATGGAGACAACCACGCGAGGATGACTCGTATCGCGAACCCCCTTCCCCTTACTCCGCTTATAGCTCCCCTCGCTATCGGGACGAATATTATCGGGAGCCGTATTATCGCGATCCGACACCGGAGCGCCGTCCGACGGCCTTGCTGACGAGGCAAGGCGTACGCCCATTGGATCATGAACGTAGACTGTACGATCCCGGTGAGAGATCCTCACGCGATGGATTTAGGAATAATAGGCAGTCGCGACCACGCGGAGCCAGATCGTATCAACCTCGCGAAACTCCCAGATATGAGCCCCGCGAACCAGGGAGGTACGAACCCCGCGAGTCCGGAAGATATGACTCCAGGGGAAACAAGCCTCGCGAACCTGAAAGATTTCGATCCTACGAATCGTTGGAACCAAGGAGAAACGAAATCCGAGAGTCGCCAAGAACGGAAGAATACGAGTCTTTCCCAGAAAATCGCGATCATTTAAACTCCCAGCGCGCCCGCCCGTTCAACCGGAACGAGGCGGGCGGGTCCTCTTCGCAGGCCCAAAGATCGCCTCCGCAAAGATCGCCTCGAAATCGGAGCCAACAACGGGACTCATACGCGCGGAGTCCCCCCGCATCCGGGTCAAGGCCGAACAATTGGAGAACGGTGAGGGAGAATTCATAGTAGACACGGGGTCTGCATTGAATCTATTAGAAATCGGGTCCGCAAGCTCAAAGGCTTTGGTTATAAGCAGGACACCCCTCGAAATTAACGGATTGAATGGAAAGGTCATGACACTAGGAACAACTGCATTAAAGGTAAACGGCAGTTGGGCGTTATTCCATGTATTAAGCATGCCAAATTTACCCGAAGGGATTGCCGGCCTAGTCGGGAGTCCGTATCTGCTTCAGGAGGAAGCCATCGTCTCGTACCACCTACGCACGATGGTAACAGCAAAACACCCAATTCGCCCTGTAGTCTTCTCAAATTCTGAAGAATTAGAAGATACGTTGACGGCTTGCAAACAAAGTCAGGAGGACCTTTTGACACGCTTCAGCGAACCATTAGCATTAGAGTCGGACCACGATCGAATAAACCTTTGCTGCCCTGAAGACGACGGGCGTGGTAACACCACCCCACTTGATGTTTCCCCCTTTTTCGAGGAAGAGTTTGACGTCACCGAAGATCAGGATTTGGGGAATTACCGCGTTGAAAAGAAACCTCCCGAGGAACGATTACGACAGATAGTCGGAACGTTGAAATTGGAGGAATTAGACCCGGAACCGCGTCAAACAATCGAAGACTTGGTTATAAGATATTCGGACAGGTTTTTCGTGCCTGGAGACCCGTTGGGCGAAACAACGTCTATAGAGCACACCATCCCGCTAACCGATACAAAGCCCGTGTTCACTCGCCAATACCCGCATTCGCCGTTAATGGACGAGGAAATCGCCAAACAAATGCATAATCTGGAAGAGTTAAGAATAATCGCTCCTTCGTCGTCGCCACATAACTCACCCTTGCACATAGTCCCGAAAAAGGAGGACGAAGAAGGAAACAAGCGATGGAGGGTGGTGGCCGATTTTAGAAACTTGAACGCGATAACGATCGACGACCGTTTCCCCCTGCCGCGAATTACGGATATTCTCGATCGATTAGGTGGAGCCCAATATTTCTCAGTTTTCGATTTAGCAAACGGCTTCCATCAAATCCCTATGGCTCCTGAGGACCGAGCAAAAACCGCGTTTACTACCCCCGACGGACACTACGAATACCTTCGCATGCCTTTCGGATTAAAGAACGCTCCGGCTACCTTTCAGCGTTTAATGAACAATGTTTTGAGAGGGCTTATCGGGAAAGAGTTATTCGTGTATCTAGACGACGTGGTTGTATATTCGTGTACACTCGCGGAACACGAGCGCCGACTCGAGAGATTCTTCGAGCGCTTACGCGAGCATAACTTGACTCTGCAGACAGAGAAAGCAAAGTTCTTGAAAGACCAGGTCATATATCTGGGCCACATAATAGCAGCTGACGGAGTACGACCTAATCCAGAAAAAATCAAGGCCGTCGCCGAGTTCCCTGTACCAAAATCTCGTAAAAATTTGAAGCAATTTTTGGGCCTCGTAAATTATTACCGTCGCTTTATCCCCGATATGGCAAAACGAGCCAGACCCCTTACAAGTTTGACAAGTTTAAAGACTCCATTCTATTGGACCGAGAAACATCAGGAAAGTTTCGAAGATCTGCGCCAGGCGCTTTGCAAAGAGCCAGTTTTACGCTATCCAAATTACGAAGAACCGTTTATTATTACAACTGACGCGTCCGATGTAGCCGCTGGGGCGATATTAAGCCAAGGCAAAATAGGCGAAGATCCGCCTATAGCATACGCCTCCCAGGTGCTCAATACCGCTCAAGTAAATTACTCAACCACCGAAAAGGAATGCTGGGCGATAATTTATGCCGTAAAACAATTCCGTACGTATATCTACGGGCGAAAATTTTCATTAGTAACTGATCACCGGCCGCTTCAATGGTTATTTTCGATAAAAGATCCGGTGTCGCGACTCGCTCGTTGGAAGATTACCCTCGCGGATTACGACTATGAAATCATCTATAAGCCCGGCCGGGTAAACGCAAACGCAGACGCGTTATCTCGAAATCCGGTCTCGCACGCTTTTCCGACTACCACAAAGGAAACATTACCAACAAGTGATAATGAGGGTATAGCAACGCGTGCAGGAGCGCGTCACCAAGGTAGGCCAAGGCCAAATTATGAAGAACCACCGTCGTTCGACTTCAGAGATGATTCCACATTAGAAGAACAGGAAGTTGGCCAGGAGTTGCCATCAGAGAAAGGGGATTGCACCGACGATCTGGAGAGTAGGGCGAACTCAACTGCCCTGGATACAAGTGAAGCAAGGACGGGGATGCCCGAATTCCTAGAGACAGGAGACGAAGGCTCTACCATGATAACAGAAGGCAAGCATGCAGGGCTAACACAGGACCAACTCACTTTCTTGAGGAGTCTTGACGAACCACCCCGCTACGAGGGAGACGAAATGGACTCCACTCTTGGAAGTAGCGATTCAAGGATAGGCCCATTCTCCCAGGAGGAAATCACCATCCTGAAGAGTCTGGACGAGGAGTCCCTCCTAGAAGAAAAGGGAGAAACATCGAACCCCCATGAAAAGGTCAGTCCGCAGGGGACAAAACCAAAACCGGGCCCGAAGAAACGAGTATCATGGGGCATACCCCTACATGAAGAAGCCCTGGACATCCCGCAATCAACCATGATTTGTCCGGAGGGCGAAACATTGGAAGAACTAAAAGACCAACTGCCCCCTATAAAAAATTCCAGCATGAGTCCAAGGCCCGATGTGACCGACATGCCTGACTCGACGGAATTCTACGAAGCTAACGTCGGACCATTTACTAAGCCACCAAATTTTCCTACAACGAACACCTCGGAGCATGATTTGCAGACCATGCAATGCGAAGTAAAAATCGCAAGGACCACCCTTACATCCTCTCACGACAATTATGCTCATTTTATATCAACAGACAGAATATTAACTAGCCCAATCTGTAAAACTCTGAAGGCTATAGGATTACTCGACGAAACAAAATTACTATCAGAGGAATTAATAAAAAATCGCGTGATAGTCACCCGTAATGAAGAAGGAAAGGTTTTTAGCATCGTTGGAACAAACAGTTTTTATCACGAAATGGGGGAAAGTGAGTTGGCGCCAGCATTGGCAGCACTTAGGAGCGCCGTGGAGTGTGATCGCGTCCGCTCGTTTCGGATAGCGGCGCATGGCGAAACCTTACACCGATTCAATGCCGAAACGCTCGAAAGATATTTCAAAATTATTTTCAAACATACGCCGATGTCCATTACAATTTGTACGGGAGAAATTCAATTACCGCCCGAAACCGAACGGGAAGATATTATCCGTCATTATCACGAAAGTTTGATAGGAGGGCATAAAGGCGTAACAAAAACATACCGTCGCATTCGCAGCCTATTTGACTGGCCCCATTTACGCCGAGACGTAGAGGATTTCGTGCGAAGTTGCCAGAGCTGCCAAGAGCAAAAGCTCGTACGCATTAAAACACGGGAACCAATGCTAATCACAGATACGCCTGCACGCCCTTTCGATAAAGTAGCCTTGGACACCGTGGGACCGCTTCCCCCTACCCCTAGCGGAAACCGTCATGTCCTCACAATGCAGTGTCAATTATCTAAATTCTGTATGGCCGTGCCGTTACCCGACATACGAGCCGTCACCGTGGCCGACGCGTTATCTCGTTACTTTATCGCGATCTTCGGCGCCCCGCGTGCAATACTAACAGACCGTGGAACGAGTTTTATTAATAACACCATACAGGGAATAGCTCAGACTTTTAAAATTAAACATGTAACAACGTCGGGATATCGACCACAGACTAACGGTTCCCTGGAAAGAAGTCATATCGTCTTAACCGAATATTTAAAACACTACCTGGAAAACTACGAAGACTGGGACTTGCTACTCCCATTCGCTATGTACTCATACAACACCTCGGTGCATGAAGCAACAAAGTTCACTCCCTACGAGGTGGTGTTCGGACAATTAGCTCGGGACCCATTTACGCTTATGACCCGTGAAGAACTGCTAACTTATCCGACATACGTACAAAATTTGGTAGAACGATTAGAAGAAATTCGAAACACCACGCGATCAAACTTGGATACGAGCAAATCGCGTTCGAAAAATATTTATGACCGAAAGAGTAATCAAGTTATATTCGCCGAGGACGACCTTGTTTACGTACTAAAGGAACCTCGGCTCCATAAATTCGATCCCCATTACATAGGTCCTTATAAAATAAAAGCAATTACAGACCAGAATAATGCAATCTTGGTTTCGGATGAGGGCCGACAAATAATTAAACATTTCGATAAATTGAAACATGCTTATATTAAAGATCAACCACCTTGACGCCAACGTAGCATATTCGATGGTTCAAGTTTACTACGGACTGGCGGCGGGGCTTATTCAGCCAAACCATAGTCCCATGTTCCGTACATTTAAATCCTACTCCACTCCTTTACTTTACTTGTTTTTTGTATTTACAGTAGTCATTTACGTAAACAATAGAATTCCCTCGCGAAAAGTCATTCGGGGAAAATCCCGTATTTCGACCGCCATGGACAGACGTGGCCTGCTTTTGCTCACGTTCCTCTGGACGAGCGCAACTACCAAGGTCATCGACGGGGACTATCAACTAGCTCCGTTAAGTCCCAACCCGGGCTTGTATTTCGAACAGATCCGACCTCTCCGAGTTTTCCACACCCAATGGAGACTGGTCACGGGTATTGAAGTCGCGGAAGTATTAGCCGCGAGACCACAAACTCAACCACAGATAAATAGGATGAAAACATTATGTGCAACCTATAATTGGACGTCTTGCCCGGCCGACGGCCTCAACGCGGCATTGCAACGAAAACTCCTCGATGGCAAACGCTACGAGGAATTGCTACTCAGCATACTGGGAAAACCTCAGGTGACCCGTGCCAAGCGATCGGTACCGTTGGGTTTCATCGGATCGCTGAGCAAGGCCCTTTTTGGAACCCTGGACAGCGACGACGCGCAATACTACAATAAAGAAATAGATAAACTTTATAAAGACCAAAATCACCTCGCCGAATTGTTAGGAAACCAAACACATATTATAAAATCGGAATTTCAGGATATACATAACTCGATAAAATCTGTATCGGGCGCCATAGGAAGCATGGACAATAGGATTAAGGAAATAGCGGCGGCCACCCGTCAATTAGACGAGCGCGAAACAAAAGTAGAATTAGAATCAGCATTTTCGTCATGGACGTTCCTAATGACCAGGCACGTGGACGAATATGTGACCGCGTTAATCGTAATTACGGACGCGCTCACGTTCGCAAAACTCGGTATTTTACATCCAGCCGTTCTTTCTCCAAGTCAGCTAGCGCAGACCTGCGAGCGAATTCGCGAAACGACGCCTTATGAATTCCCACTGACTACGGAAGAATTAAATTCCGAACAGTTACAAGGGGTGACCAAATTAAACGTAGTATATTCACAGGGCCGAATCATCTTGTCACTCGACATCCCTTTACTGGACCAAATTCCCTTCGACCTCTTTTACCTTCACCCTTGCCCTTCGTTTCAAACCATTTCGCCCAATGTCTCCACCCCTATATTTATTAAACCAAGAACACCATACCTAGCCATCAGTCAAATCAGCACTCAGTACTTCATGCCCGACGAGAGCTACATCTCAGGATGCAGAAAACACCCTCGGATGTACATGTGCGAACTCAGCCTACCACTCCAGGACTTGGAAAAGGCACCAAGCTGTGAGACGGATGCCATACTAAAACTACCAAAAATCAGGTGGAATAGCTGCAACATTCAAGCCTTTCCCGGAAGCCGAACTTTCCTCAAGAAGATGATCGCACCTAACACCTGGCTATATTCTGTCAAGGACACCCTGGCACTGCAGGTACGGTGCAATAAGCACTCGGCCGGATATGAAGTGCTCCAGGGGGCAGGAGTATTACAACTAAGAAGGGATTGTGAGGCCAAAATCGGGACCGACCAGATTTGGGCATCCGGAATCGACACTCAAGTATTAACAACCGTCTACAAACCATCCATTGGCATAAACATCTCGGAAATCTTACCAACCATCACGGAACATCACGTGAAAATTTTAATAGACCATCAGGAAAAGGAACCCCTGGGAACCCTTCAGGATGCCCATGCGAGTGCAAATACAATCGCATTGGAGGACATAGAAAGACAGGCAAGGGAAATTGCCACCCATCACCGGACTGAAAATCTATACACCTACGCCACATATGGACTGCCGGGACTGGGAGGAATTCTTATTATCCTCCTCATTGTGTGGATCAGTTACCGTTGTCTAAAGGCACGCCGGACCCAACATCGCACACCCTTAGGACGAGAGGCAAAGGTTAATATAGAAATGGTTCCACAACGCCCTCCCCCTCAGATAATTTCTAGACCCCGTCCTTTAACTATTACACCTTTTCCTCCCGACTTACCCGTTATACCTTCCACGAGGACAAGTGAGAAGGCACATATGGAGAGAGCGAGTAGCTTCGGGGTCACAGACCCATACTTCGAAATATTTTAGGCCTTAGTTTGCTGATCGCAGCAAAAACCCCCGCGCGTTAGGCTAAGAACCGACTCCCACGTTGCGCTCTGCTGCGAAAATTAGGCAGTAGGGACAATAGTATATAAGTTAGCAATTAAGTCAAGCGCGGACAGTCAGTACGAATTTAATACGGCTTCAATCAAATAGCGCAACAAAATGTATGCAAAAAAATTCAACGACAAGAAGCACTCGCGATCTTCTCTCGCCGAAGTGGTGCTGCCCCGGCACCTACACGCCCCATTTGGACAACGACTCTGCATAAGACCAGCAAAGACCACAGTTGGGGATGGCAAGGCATGGGTCCGCAAGACGCAGGTGTTGTGCGATGCCTGTGCGTGGTTGAACCCCCCCGAGGATTTTGAGGAGTACAGGCGAGTCCCGGTTCACTGGCTCGCAATAGAACACCGGGCCATGGACCTCACCAAATGCGTGAGATGCCGGACCAGGCACCTGAGATGGACATTACCGAACAATTGCACTGGTTGCATCCGGGCTCTGTTGGACGCGAATCCGGCACATCTGCCGGCATTTCCAGTGCTAGAGGCACCCCGGCCCTTGGAGGCGCCGAAGCCCAGGGACATACCACGGATTATCCCCGCCGGCGCGGAGTAAGCGTACATCACCCTTCACACTAGGTAAAATTCGAAATAATTGTATTCACTTAGAGACGCGGACAAATTGTAATTATTTTCGTTCAATTTACTTCACAGCGGAGCGTCGCCCGGCCCCATGTTTTACGACAATATAATTTTATATATGGGTCTTTTTTTTTTTTTTTTCATTTGTAACAATATATGGGATTTGTTTGTAATTAATTACGAATACTTTATTGTAATCCTTTTGCGTTCCCCTTAGTCTTAGTAGCGTTAATTGTTATCGTAAGAGCGTGTTAATCATGTAAGGCGTACGCGACGACAGCTACGCACGTGTACATGAAATGGCCTCTCGAGACCATTTCATGTCTAAGTGGGGAGGTGTTACATGGGCCCTTCAGGTCCATGCCGTGCTTGCTGTCCCCGCGTCGCCTTCCATTTCGCCATCAGCGATTCAGCGGAATCGCAACGCGCAGGTTAGTAGGTCGGCGAACGCGGAATCCGTCGGCGTGGGCACAACGTGACCACTGATGGTCCGGGCCCTAGATTCCGGAGCATGGAGCAAGGTAGTTGCAACAGGATAACGCCTGACGGGGCGATTTTCCCCATGCTCGGAATAGGGAGTGCGAGGCGTGGAGCTGAATCGCGGGACCTCGGAGATTCATTCAATTTCGGGAGCTCGAGATAGGGAGTTGCGACGAGCCAGCGGGCCGTCTAGTAATCGCGACCTCACCTCCACGTATACCGCGAAGCAGGCTTGGCCGATCGGGTTCAGCCTAAGGGTAACTCCATCCGACACACCGTGAACGGCATAGCCGGGAGAGCCCTTACGCGCCGATTCAGACCGCCAAATACCGCGAGAACGTGTGGCGGAACGAGACAGTCAGCGAAGCGACGGTTCCCGCGCTCACCTACTCCCGTGTGCTACCCGAGAGCACCGCGAGCGACTACGACCTACGCTCGGTCGACCGACACCTTCGAGCGGGCGATATTCGAGCGACGGCTGAGACGGAGCGCCGTCTCAAGGTATGATTCATTTTATGTAACAATATATTCGGTATCATTGATTTTCCCTGAAACCCGTTGCATATTTATATTTGATCCCTTATTATCCTCCTTTCCCTCGGTAAGTGTAGACAAGGCGTGCTTTAGCACCTTAACAGAGCAGCGAACCCAGTAAATCATCCTAACCGCTCAGGGTGATCTACGCAAAAGTCCCCTTAGGACGTAACAGAAAAATAATTGAAAAATAATTGAAGAATAGTTGAAAAATAATTGAAAAATAATTGAAAAATAATTGGATAATAATTGAAAAATAATTGAAGAATAGTTGAAAAATAATTGAAAATAATTGAAAAATAATTGAAAAATAATTGAAAAATAATTAAAAAATAATTAAAAAATAATTGAAAATAATTGAAAAATAATTGAAAAATAATTGAAAAATAATTGAAAAATAATTGAAAAATAATTGAAAAATAATTGAAAAAAAATTTGAATATAATAATTGAAAAATAATTGAAAAATAATTAAAAATTAATTGAAAAATAATTGAAGAATAGTTGAAAAATAATCGAAAAATAATTTAAAAATAATTGAAGAATAGTTGAAAAATAATTGATAAATAATTCAAAAATAATTGAAAACTAATTGAAAAATAATTGAAAAATAATTTAAAAATAATTGAAGAATAGTTGAAAAATAATTTAAAAATAATTTAAAAATAATTGAAAAATAATTGAAAAATAATTGAAAACTAATTGAAAAATAATTGAAAAATAATTGAAAAATAATTGAAGAATAGTTGAAAAATAATTGAAGAATAGTTAAAAATAATTGAAAAATAATTGAAAAATAATTGAAAAATAATTGAAAAATAATTGAAAAATAATCGAAAAATAATAGAAAAATAATTGAAAAAAAATTGAAAAATAATTGAAAAATAATTGCAAAATAATTGAAAAATAATTGAAAAATAATTGAAAAATAATTGAAAAAAAAATTGAAAAATAATTGAAGAATAGTTAAAAATAATTGAAAAATAATTGAAAAATAATTGAAAAATAATTGAAAAATAATTGAAGAATAATTGAAAAATATTTGAAAAATATTTGAAAAATATTTGAAAAATATTTGAAAAATAATTGAAAAATAATATGAAAAATAATTGAAAAATAGTTGAAAAATAATTGAAAAATAATTGAAGAATAGTTGAAAAATAATTGAAAAATAATTGAAAAATAATTGAAAAATAATTGAAAAATAATTGAAAAATAATTGAAGAAAAGTTGAAAAATAAATGAAAAATAATTGAAAAATAATTGAAAACTAATTGAAAAATAATTGAAAAATAATTGAAAAATAATTGAAACTAATTGAAAAATAATATGAAAAATAATTGAAAAATAATTGAAAAATAATTGAAAAATAATTTAAGAATAGTTGAAAAATAATTGAAAAATAAGTGAAAAATAATTGAAAAATAATTGAAAAATATTTGAAAAATATTTGAAAAATATTTGAAAAATAATTGAAAAATAATATGAAAAATAATTGAAAAATAGTTGAAAAATAATTGAAAAATAATTGAAGAATAGTTGAAAAATAATTGAAAAATAATTGAAAAATAATTGAAAAATAATTGAAAAATAATTGAAAAATAATTGAAGAAAAGTTGAAAAATAAATGAAAAATAATTGAAAAATAATTGAAAACTAATTGAAAAATAATTGAAAAATAATTGAAAAATAATTGAAAATAATTGAAAAAAAATTGAAAAATAATTGAAAAATAATTGCAAAATAATTGAAAAAGAATTGAAGAATAGTTGAAAAATAATTGAAAAATAATTGAAAAATAATTGAAAAATAATTGAAAAATAATTGAAAAATAATTGAAAAATAATTGAAAAATAATTGAAAAATAATTGAAAAATAATCGAAAAATAATAGAAAAATAATTGAAAAAAAATTGAAAAATAATTGAAAAATAATTGCAAAATAATTGAAAAAGAATTGAAGAATAGTTGAAAAATAATTGAAAAATAATTGAAAAATAATTGAAAAATAATCGAAAAATAATTGAAAAATAATCGAAAAATAATTGAAAAATAATTAAAGAATAGTTGAAAAATAATTGATAAATAATTGAAAAATAATTGAAAACTAATTGAAAAATAATTGAAAAATAATAGAAAAATAATTGAAAAATAATAGAAAAATAATTGAAGAATAGTTGAAAAATAATTGAAAAATAAGTGAAAAATAAGTGAAAAATAATTGAAAAATAATTGAAAAATAATTGAAAAATAATTGAAGAATTGTCGAAAAATAATTGAAAAATAATTGAAAAATAATTGAAAAATAATTGAAAAATAATTGAAAAATAATTGAAAAATAATTGAAGAATAATTGAAAAATATTTGAAAAATATTTGAAAAATATTTGAAAAACATTTGAAAAATAATTGAAAAATAATATGAAAAATAATTGAAAAATAGTTGAAAAATAATTGAAAAATAATTGAAGAATAGTTGAAAAATAATTGAAAAATAATTGAAAAATAATTGAAAAATAATTGAAAAATAATTGAAAAATAATTGAAGAAAAGTTGAAAAATAAATGAAAAATAATTGAAAAATAATTGAAAACTAATTGAAAAATAATTGAAAAATAATTGAAAAATAATTGAAACTAATTGAAAAATAATATGAAAAATAATTGAAAAATAATTGAAAAATAATTGAAAAATAATTTAAGAATAGTTGAAAAATAATTGAAAAATAAGTGAAAAATAATTGAAAAATAATTGAAAAATAATTGAAAAATAATTGAAAAATAATTGAAAAATAATTGAAAAATAGTTGAAAAATAATTGAAAAATAATTGAAAAATAATAGAAAAATAATTGAAAAAAAAATTTTAAAAATTGAAAAATAATTGTAAAATAATTGAAAAATAATTGAAGAATAGTTGAAACATAATTGAAAAATAATTGAAAAATAATTGAAAAATAATTGAAAAATTATTGAAAAATAATTGAAAAATAATTGAAAAATAATTGAAAAATAATTGAAAAATAATTGAAAAATAATTGAAAAATAATTGAAAAATAATTGAAAAATAATTGAAAAATAATTGAAAAATAATTGAAAAATAATTGAAAAATAATTGAAAAATAATTGAAGAATAGTTGAAGAATAATTGAAAAATAATTGAAAAATAATTGAAAAATAATTGAAAAATAATTGAAAAATAATTGAAAAATAATTGAAAAATAATTGAAAAATAATTGAAAAATAATTGAAAAGTAATTGAAAAATAATTGAAAAGTAATTGAAAAATAATTGAAAAATAATTGAAAAATAATTGAAAAATAATTGAAAAATAATTGAAAAATAATTGAAAAATAATTGGATAATAATTGAAAAATAATTGAAAAATAATTAAAAAATAATTCAAAAATAATTCAAAAATAATTAAAAAATAATTGAAAAATAGTTGAAAAATAATTGAAAAATAATTGAAAAATAATTGTAAAATAATTAAAAAATAATTAAAAAATAATTGAAAAATAATTGAAAAATAATAGAAAAATAATTGAAAAAAAATTACAAAATGATTGAAAAATAATAGAAAAATAATTGAAAAATAGTTGAAAAATAATTGAAAAATAATTGAAAAATAATTGAAAAATAATTGGAAAATAATTGAAAAATAATTCAAAAATAATTAAAAATTAATTGAAAAATAGTTGAAAAATAATTGAAAAATAATTGAAAAATAATTGAAAAATAATTGAAAAATAATTGAAAAATAATTGAAAAATAATTGAAAAATAATTGAAAAATAATTGAAAAATAATTGAAAAATAATTGGATAATAATTGAAAAATAATTGAAAAATAATTGAAAAATAATTGTAAAATAACTGAAAAATAATTGAAAAATAATTGAAAAATAATTGAAAAATAATTGAAAAATAATAGAAAAATAATTGAAAAATAGTTGAAAAATAATTGAAAAATAATTGAAAAATAATTGAAAAATAATTGAAAAATAATTGAAGAATAGTTGAAAAATAATTGAAAAATAATTGAAAAATAATTGAAAAATAATTGAAAAATAATTGAAAAATAATATAAGAATAATTGAAAAATAATTAAAAAATAATTGAAAAATAATTGAAAAATAATTGAAAAATAATTGAAAAATAATTGAAAAATAATTGAAAAATAATTGAAAAATAATTGAAAAGTAATTGAAAAATAATTGAAAAATAATTGAAAAATAATTGAAAAATAATTGAAAAATAATTGAAAAATAATGGAAAAATAATTGAAAAATAATTGAAAAATAATTGAAAAATAATTGAAAAATAATTGAAGAATAGTTGAAAAATAATTGAAAAATAATTGAAAAATTATTGAAAAATAATTGAAAAATAATTGGATAATAATAATTGAAAAATAATTGAAAAATAATTGAAAAGTAATGGAAAAATAATTGAAAAATAATTGAAAAATAATTGAAAAATTATTGAAGAATAAATGGTAAAAATAATTGAAAAATAATTGAAAAATAATTGAAAAATAATTGGATAATAATTGAAAAATAATTGAAAAATAATTAAAAAATAATTCAAAAATAATTCAAAAATAATTAAAAAATAATTGAAAAATAGTTGAAAAATAATTGAAAAATAATTGAAAAATAATTGTAAAATAATTAAAAAATAATTAAAAAATAATTGAAAAATAATTGAAAAATAATAGAAAAATAATTGAAAAAAAATTACAAAATGATTGAAAAATAATAGAAAAATAATTGAAAAATAGTTGAAAAATAATTGAAAAATAATTGAAAAATAATTGAAAAATAATTGGAAAATAATTGAAAAATAATTCAAAAATAATTAAAAATTAATTGAAAAATAGTTGAAAAATAATTGAAAAATAATTGAAAAATAATTGAAAAATAATTGAAAAATAATTGAAAAATAATTGAAAAATAATTGAAAAATAATTGAAAAATAATTGAAAAATAATTGAAAAATAATTGGATAATAATTGAAAAATAATTGAAAAATAATTGAAAAATAATTGTAAAATAACTGAAAAATAATTGAAAAATAATTGAAAAATAATTGAAAAATAATTGAAAAATAATAGAAAAATAATTGAAAAATAGTTGAAAAATAATTGAAAAATAATTGAAAAATAATTGAAAAATAATTGAAAAATAATTGAAGAATAGTTGAAAAATAATTGAAAAATAATTGAAAAATAATTGAAAAATAATTGAAAAATAATTGAAAAATAATATAAGAATAATTGAAAAATAATTAAAAAATAATTGAAAAATAATTGAAAAATAATTGAAAAATAATTGAAAAATAATTGAAAAATAATTGAAAAGTAATTGAAAAATAATTGAAAAATAATTGAAAAATAATTGAAAAATAATTGGATAATAATAATTGAAAAATAATTGAAAAATAATTGAAAAATAATGGAAAAATAATTGAAAAATAATTGAAAAATAATTGAAAAATAATTGAAAAATAATTGAAGAATAGTTGAAAAATAATTGAAAAATAATTGAAAAATTATTGAAAAATAATTGAAAAATAATTGGATAATAATAATTGAAAAATAATTGAAAAATAATTGAAAAGTAATGGAAAAATAATTGAAAAATAATTGAAAAATAATTGAAAAATTATTGAAGAATAAATGGTAAAAATAATTGAAAAATAATTGAAAAATAAGTGAAAAATAATTGAAAAATAATTGAAAAATAATTGAAAAATAATTGAAGAATAGTTGAAAAATAATTGAAGAATAGTTGAAAAATAATTGAAAAATAATTGAAAAATAATTGAAAAATAATTGAAAAATAATTGAAAAATAATTGAAAAATAATTGAAAAATAATTGAAAAATAATTGAAAAATAATATAAGAATAATTCAAAAATAATAGAAAAATAATTGAAAAAAATTACAAAATGATTGAAAAATAATTGACAAATAATGGAAAAATAATTGAAAAATAATTGAAAAATAATTGAAAAATAATTGAAAAATAATTGAAGAATAGTTGAAAAATAATTGAAAAATAATTGAAAAATTATTGAAAAAAATTGAAAAATTATTGAAAAATAATTGAAAAATAATTGAAAAATAATTGTAAAATAATTGAAAAATTATTGAAAAATAATTGAAAAATAATTGAAAAATAATTGAAAAATAATTGAAAAATAATTGAAAAATAATTGAAAAATAATTGAAAAATAATTGAAAAATAATTGAAAAATAATTGAAAAATAATTGAAAAATAATTGAAAAATAATTGAAGAATAGTTGAAAAATAATTGAAAAATAATTGAAAAATTATTGAAAAATAATGGAAAAATAATTGAAAAATAATTGAAAAATGATTGAAAAAAAAATTGAAAAATAATTGAAATCTAATTAAAAAATAATTGAAAACTAATTTAAAAATAATTGAAAAATAATGGAAAAATAATTGAAAAATAATTGAAAAATAATTGAATAATAATTGAAAAATAATTGAAAAATAATTGAAAAATAATTGAAGAATAGTTGAAAAATAATTGAAAAATAATTGAAAAATATTTGAAAAATAATTGAAAAATAAATGAAAAATAATTGAAAAATAATTGGCTAATAATAATTGAAAAATAATTGAAAACTAATTGAAAAATAATTGAAAAATAATGGAAAAATAATTGAAAAATAATGGAATAATAATTGAAAAATAATTGAAAAATAATTGAAAAATAATTGAAAAATAATTGAAAAATAATTGAAAAATTATTGAAAAATAATTGAAAAATAATTGAAAAATAATTGAAAAATAATTGAAAAATAATTGAAAATTAATTGTAAAATTATTGAAATATAATTGAAAAATAATTGAAAAATTATTGAAAAATAATTGAAAAGTAATTGCAAAATAATAGAAAAATAATTGAAAAATTATTGAAAAATAATTGAAAAATAATTGAAAAATAATTGAAAAATATTTGAAAAATAATTGAAAAATAAATGAAAAATAATTGAAAAATAATTGGCTAATAATAATTGAAAAATAATTGAAAACTAATTGAAAAATAATTGAAAAATAATGGAAAAATAATTGAAAAATAATGGAATAATAATTGAAAAATAATTGAAAAATAATTGAAAAATAATTGAAAAATAATTGAAAAATAATTGAAAAATTATTGAAAAATAATTGAAAAATAATTGAAAAATAATTAAAAAATAATTAAAAAATAATTGAAAAATAATTGAAAAATAATAGAAAAATAATTGAAAAAAAATTACAAAATGATTGAAAAATAATAGAAAAATAATTGAAAAATAGTTGAAAAATAATTGAAAAATAATTGAAAAATAATTGAAAAATAATTGGAAAATAATTGAAAAATAATTCAAAAATAATTAAAAATTAATTGAAAAATAGTTGAAAAATAATTGAAAAATAATTGAAAAATAATTGAAAAATAATTGAAAAATAATTGAAAAATAATTGAAAAATAATTGAAAAATAATTGAAAAATAATTGAAAAATAATTGAAAAATAATTGGATAATAATTGAAAAATAATTGAAAAATAATTGAAAAATAATTGTAAAATAACTGAAAAATAATTGAAAAATAATTGAAAAATAATTGAAAAATTATTGAAGAATAAATGGTAAAAATAATTGAAAAATAATTGAAAAATAAGTGAAAAATAATTGAAAAATAATTGAAAAATAATTGAAAAATAATTGAAGAATAGTTGAAAAATAATTGAAGAATAGTTGAAAAATAATTGAAAAATAATTGAAAAATAATTGAAAAATAATTGAAAAATAATTGAAAAATAATTGAAAAATAATTGAAAAATAATTGAAAAATAATATAAGAATAATTCAAAAATAATAGAAAAATAATTGAAAAAAATTACAAAATGATTGAAAAATAATTGACAAATAATGGAAAAATAATTGAAAAATAATTGAAAAATAATTGAAAAATAATTGAAAAATAATTGAAGAATAGTTGAAAAATAATTGAAAAATAATTGAAAAATTATTGAAAAAAATTGAAAAATTATTGAAAAATAATTGAAAAATAATTGAAAAATAATTGTAAAATAATTGAAAAATTATTGAAAAATAATTGAAAAATAATTGAAAAATAATTGAAAAATAATTGAAAAATAATTGAAAAATAATTGAAAAATAATTGAAAAATAATTGAAAAATAATTGAAAAATAATTGAAAAATAATTGAAAAATAATTGAAAAATAATTGAAGAATAGTTGAAAAATAATTGAAAAATAATTGAAAAATTATTGAAAAATAATGGAAAAATAATTGAAAAATAATTGAAAAATGATTGAAAAAAAAATTGAAAAATAATTGAAATCTAATTAAAAAATAATTGAAAACTAATTTAAAAATAATTGAAAAATAATGGAAAAATAATTGAAAAATAATTGAAAAATAATTGAATAATAATTGAAAAATAATTGAAAAATAATTGAAAAATAATTGAAGAATAGTTGAAAAATAATTGAAAAATAATTGAAAAATATTTGAAAAATAATTGAAAAATAAATGAAAAATAATTGAAAAATAATTGGCTAATAATAATTGAAAAATAATTGAAAACTAATTGAAAAATAATTGAAAAATAATGGAAAAATAATTGAAAAATAATGGAATAATAATTGAAAAATAATTGAAAAATAATTGAAAAATAATTGAAAAATAATTGAAAAATAATTGAAAAATTATTGAAAAATAATTGAAAAATAATTGAAAAATAATTGAAAAATAATTGAAAAATAATTGAAAATTAATTGTAAAATTATTGAAATATAATTGAAAAATAATTGAAAAATTATTGAAAAATAATTGAAAAGTAATTGCAAAATAATAGAAAAATAATTGAAAAATTATTGAAAAATAATTGAAAAATAATTGAAAAATAATTGAAAAATATTTGAAAAATAATTGAAAAATAAATGAAAAATAATTGAAAAATAATTGGCTAATAATAATTGAAAAATAATTGAAAACTAATTGAAAAATAATTGAAAAATAATGGAAAAATAATTGAAAAATAATGGAATAATAATTGAAAAATAATTGAAAAATAATTGAAAAATAATTGAAAAATAATTGAAAAATAATTGAAAAATTATTGAAAAATAATTGAAAAATAATTGAAAAATAATTAAAAAATAATTAAAAAATAATTGAAAAATAATTGAAAAATAATAGAAAAATAATTGAAAAAAAATTACAAAATGATTGAAAAATAATAGAAAAATAATTGAAAAATTGTTGAAAAATAATTGAAAAATAATTGAAAAATAATTGGAAAATAATTCAAAAATAATTCAAAAATAATTAAAAATTAATTGAAAAATAGTTGAAAAATAATTGAAAAATAATTGAAAAATAATTGAAAAATAATTGAAAAATAATTGAAAAATAATTGAAAAATAATTGAAAAATAATTGAAAAATAATTGAAAAATAATTGAAAAATAATTGGATAATAATTGAAAAATAATTGAAAAATAATTGAAAAATAATTGTAAAACAACTGAAAAATAATTGAAAAATAATTGAAAAATAATTGAAAAATAATTGAAAAATAATAGAAAAATAATTGAAAAATAGTTGAAAAATAATTGAAAAATAATTGAAAAATAATTGAAAAATAATTGAAAAATAATTGAAGAATAGTTGAAAAATAATTGAAAAATAATTGAAAAATAATTGAAAAATAATTGAAAAATAATTGAAAAATAATATAAGAATAATTGAAAAATAATTAAAAAATAATTGAAAAATAATTGAAAAATAATTGAAAAATAATTGAAAAATAATTGAAAAGTAATTGAAAAATAATTGAAAAATAATTGAAAAATAATTGAAAAATAATTGAAAAATAATTGAAAAATAATGGAAAAATAATTGAAAAATAATTGAAAAATAATTGAAAAATAATTGAAAAATAATTGAAAAATAATTGAAAAATAATTGAAAAATAATTGAAAAATAATTGAAAAATAATTGAAAATAATTGAAAAATTATTGAAAATTAATTGAAGAATAGTTGAAAAATGATTGAAAAATAATTGAAAAATGATTGAAAAATAATTGAAAAATAATTGAAAAATAATAGAAAAATAATTGAAAAATAGTTGAAAAATAATTGAAAAATAATTGAAAAATAATTGAAAAATAATTGAAAAATAATTGAAAAATAATTTAAGAATAGTTGAAAAATAATTGACAAATAATGGAAAAATAATTGAAAAATAATTGAAAAATAATTGAAAAATAATTGAAAAATAATTGAAGAAAAGTTGAAAAATAATTGAAAAATAATTGAAAAATTATTGAAAAAAATTGAAAAATTATTGAAAAATAATTGAAAAATTATTGAAAAATAATTGAAAAATAATTGAAAAATAATTGAAAAATAATAGAAAAATAATTGAAAAATAGTTGAAAAATAATTGAAAAATAATTGAAAAATAATTGAAAAATAATTGAAATATAATTGAAGAATAGTTGCAAAATAATTGAAAAATAATTGAAGAATAGTTGAAAAATAATTGAAAAATAATTGAAAAGTAATTGAAAAATAATTGAAAAATAATTGAAAAGTAATTGAAAAATAATTGAAAAATAATTGAAAAATAATTGAAAAATAATTGAAAAATAATTGAAAACTAATATGAAAAATAATTGAAAAATAATTGAAAAATAATAGAAAAATAATTGAAAAAAAATTACAAAATGATTGAAAAATAATTGACAAATAATGGAAAATTAATTGAAAAGTAATTGAAAAATAATTGAAAAATAATTAAAAAATAATTAAAAAATAATTCAAAAATAATTAAAAAATAATTGAAAAATAGTTGAAAAATAATTGAAAAATAATTGAAAAATAATTGAAAAATAATTGAAAAATAATTGAAAAATAATTGAAGAATAGTTGAAAAATAATTGAAAAATAATTGAAAAATAATTGAAAACTAATTGAAAAATAATTGAAAAATAATTGAAAAATAATTGAAAACTAATTGAAAAATATTTGAAAAATATTTGAAAAATAATTGAAAAATAATTGGATAATAATTGAAAAATAATTGAAAAATAATTAAAAAATAATTAAAAAATAATTAAAAAATAATTAAAAAATAATTGAAAAATAATTGAAAAATTATTGAAAAATAATTGAAAAATAATTGAAAAATAATTGAAAAATAATTGAAAAATAATATAAGAATAATTGAAAAATAATAGAAAAATAATTGAAAAAAAATTACAAAATGATTGAAAAATAATTGACAAATAATGGATAAATAATTGAAAAATAATTGAAAAATAATTGAAAAGTAATTGAAAAATAATTGAAGAATAGTTGAAAAATAATTGAAAAATAATTGAAAAATTATTGAAAAAAATTGAAAAATTATTGAAAAATAATTGAAAAATAATTGAAAAATAATTGAAAAATAATTGAAAAATAATTGGATAATAATTGAAAAATAATTGAAAAATAATTAAAAAATAATTTAAAAATAATTCAAAAATAATTAAAAAATAATTGAAAAATAGTTGAAAAATAATTGAAAAATAATTGAAAAATAATTGAAAAATAATTGTAAAATAATTAAAAAATAATTAAAAAATAATTCAAAAATAATTGAAAAATAATAGAAAAATAATTGAAAAAAAATTACAAAATGATTGAAAAATAATTGACAAATAATGGAAAAATAATTGAAAAATAATTGAAAAATAATTGAAAAATAATTGAAAAATAATTGAAAAATAATTGAAGAATAGTTGAAAAATAATTGAAAAATAATTGAAAAATTATTGAAAAAAATTGAAAAATTATTGAAAAATAATTGAAAAATTATTGAAAAATAATTGAAAAATAATTGAAAAATAATTGTAAAATAATTGGAAAATAATTGAAAAATAATTGAAAAATAATTGAAAAATAATTGAAAAATAATAGAAAAATAATTGAAAAATAGTTGAAAAATAATTGAAAAATAATTGAAAAATAATTGAAAAATAATTGAAATATAATTGAAGAATAATTGAAAAATAATTGAAAAATTATTGAAAAAAATTGAAAAATTATTGAAAAATAATTGAAAAATTATTGAAAAATAATTGAAAAATAGTTGAAAAATAATTGAAAAATAATTGAAAAATAATTGAAAAATAATTGAAATATAATTGAAGAATAGTTGAAAAATAATTGAAAAATAATTGAAGAATAGTTGAAAAATAATTGAAAAATAATTGAAAAATAATTGAAAAATAATTGAAAAATAATTGAAAAATAATTGAAAAATAATTGAAAAATAATTGAAAAATAATTGAAGAATAGTTGAAAAATAATTGAAAAATAATTGAAAAATTATTGAAAAAAATTGAAAAATTATTGAAAAATAATTGAAAAATTATTGAAAAATAATTGAAAAATAATTGAAAAATAATTGTAAAATAATTGGAAAATAATTGAAAAATAATTGAAAAATAATTGAAAAATAATTGAAAAATAATAGAAAAATAATTGAAAAATAGTTGAAAAATAATTGAAAAATAATTGAAAAATAATTGAAAAATAATTGAAATATAATTGAAGAATAATTGAAAAATAATTGAAAAATTATTGAAAAAAATTGAAAAATTATTGAAAAATAATTGAAAAATTATTGAAAAATAATTGAAAAATAGTTGAAAAATAATTGAAAAATAATTGAAAAATAATTGAAAAATAATTGAAATATAATTGAAGAATAGTTGAAAAATAATTGAAAAATAATTGAAGAATAGTTGAAAAATAATTGAAAAATAATTGAAAAATAATTGAAAAATAATTGAAAAATAATTGAAAAATAATTGAAAAATAATTGAAAAATAATTGAAAAATAATTGAAAAATAATTGAAAAATAATTGAAAAATAATTGGATAATAATGGAAAAATAATTGATAAATAATTGAAAAATAATTGTAAAATTATTGAAATATAATTGAAAAATAACTGAAAAATAATTGAAAAATTATTGAAAAATAATTGAAAAATAATTGAAAAATAATTGTAAAATAATTGAAAAATAATTGAAAAATAATATAAGAATAATTGAAAAATAATTGAAAAATAATTGAAAAATAATTGAAAAATAATTGAAAAATAATTGAAAAATAGTTGAAAAATAATTGAAAAATAATTGAAAAATAATTGAAAAATAATTGAAAAATAATTTAAGAAAATTTGAAAAATAATTGAAAAGTAATTGAAAAATAATTGAAAAATAATTGAAAAATAATAGAAAAATAATTGAAAAATAATTGAAAAATAATTGAAAAATAATTGAAAAATAATTGAAAAATAATTGAAAAATAATTGGATAATAATTGAAAAATAATTGAAAAATAATTAAAAAATAATTCAGAAATAATTCAAAAATAATTAAAAAATAATTGAAAATAATTGAAAAATTATTGAAAAATAATTGAAAAATAATTGAAAAATAATTGGATAATAATAATTGAAAAATAATTGAAAAATAATTGAAAAATAATGGAAAAATAATTGGAAAATAATTGAAAAATAATTGAAAAGTAATTGAAAAATAATTGAAAAATAATTGAAAAATAATTGAAAAATAATTGAAAAATAATTGGATAATAATAATTGAAAAATAATTGAAAAATAATTGAAAAATAATGGAAAAATAATTGAAAAATAATTGAAAAATAATTGAAAAATAATTGAAAAATAATTGAAGAATAGTTGAAAAATAATTGAAAAATAATTGAAAAATTATTGAAAAATAATTGAAAAATAATTGGATAATAATAATTGAAAAATAATTGAAAAATAATTGAAAAGTAATGGAAAAATAATTGAAAAATAATTGAAAAATAATTAAAAAATAATTTAAAAATAATTCAAAAATAATTAAAAAATAATTGAAAAATAGTTGAAAAATAATTGAAAAATAATTGAAAAATAATTGAAAAATAATTGTAAAATAATTAAAAAATAATTCAAAAATAATTGAAAAATAATTGAAAAATAATAGAAAAATAATTGAAAAAAAATTACAAAATGATTGAAAAATAATTGACAAATAATGGAAAAATAATTGAAAAATAATTGAAAAATAATTGAAAAATAATTGAAAAATAATTGAAAAATAATTGAAGAATAGTTGAAAAATAATTGAAAAATAATTGAAAAATTATTGAAAAAAATTGAAAAATTATTGAAAAATAATTGAAAAATTATTGAAAAATAATTGAAAAATAATTGAAAAATAATTGTAAAATAATTGGAAAATAATTGAAAAATAATTGAAAAATAATTGAAAAATAATTGAAAAATAATAGAAAAATAATTGAAAAATAGTTGAAAAATAATTGAAAAATAATTGAAAAATAATTGAAAAATAATTGAAATATAATTGAAGAATAATTGAAAAATAATTGAAAAATTATTGAAAAAAATTGAAAAATTATTGAAAAATAATTGAAAAATTATTGAAAAATAATTGAAAAATAGTTGAAAAATAATTGAAAAATAATTGAAAAATAATTGAAAAATAATTGAAATATAATTGAAGAATAGTTGAAAAATAATTGAAAAATAATTGAAGAATAGTTGAAAAATAATTGAAAAATAATTGAAAAATAATTGAAAAATAATTGAAAAATAATTGAAAAATAATTGAAAAATAATTGAAAAATAATTGAAAAATAATTGAAAAATAATTGGATAATAATGGAAAAATAATTGATAAATAATTGAAAAATAATTGTAAAATTATTGAAATATAATTGAAAAATAACTGAAAAATAATTGAAAAATTATTGAAAAATAATTGAAAAATAATTGAAAAATAATTGTAAAATAATTGAAAAATAATTGAAAAATAATATAAGAATAATTGAAAAATAATTGAAAAATAATTGAAAAATAATTGAAAAATAATTGAAAAATAATTGAAAAATAGTTGAAAAATAATTGAAAAATAATTGAAAAATAATTGAAAAATAATTGAAAAATAATTGAAAAATAATTTAAGAAAATTTGAAAAATAATTGAAAAGTAATTGAAAAATAATTGAAAAATAATTGAAAAATAATAGAAAAATAATTGAAAAATAATTGAAAAATAATTGAAAAATAATTGAAAAATAATTGAAAAATAATTGAAAAATAATTGGATAATAATTGAAAAATAATTGAAAAATAATTAAAAAATAATTCAGAAATAATTCAAAAATAATTAAAAAATAATTGAAAATAATTGAAAAATTATTGAAAAATAATTGAAAAATAATTGAAAAATAATTGAAAAATAATTGAAAAATAATTGAAAAATAATTGAAAAATAATTGAAAAATAATTGAAAAATAATTGAAAAATAATTGAAAAATAATTGAAAAATAATATAAGAATAATTCAAAAATAATAGAAAAATAATTGAAGAAAATTACAAAATGATTGAAAAATAATTGACAAATAATGGAAAAATAATTGAAAAATAATTGAAAAATAATTGAAAAATAATTGAAAAATAATTGAAGAATAGTTGAAAAATAATTGAAAAATAATTGAAAAATTATTGAAAAAAATTGAAAAATTATTGAAAAATAATTGAAAAATAATTGAAAAATAATTGTAAAATAATTGAAAAATTATTGAAAAATAATTGAAAAATAATTGAAAAATAATTGAAAAATAATTGAAAAATAATCGAAAAATAATTGAAAAATAATTGAAGAATAGTTGAAAAATAATTGATAAATAATTGAAAAATAATTGAAAACTAATTGAAAAATAATTGAAAAATAATTGAAAAATAATTGAAGAATAGTTGAAAAATAATTGAAAAATAATTGAAAAATAATTGAAAACTAATTGAAAAATAATTGAAAAATAATTGAAAAATAATTGAAGAATTGTTGAAAATAATTGAAAAATAATTGAAAAATAATTGAAAAATAATCGAAAAAAATTGAAAAATAATTAAAAAATAATTGAAAAATATTTTAATAATAATTTAATAATAATTGAAACATAATTGACAAATAATTGAAAAATAATTGAAAAATAATTGAAAAATAATTGAAATATAATTGAAAAATAATTGAAAAATAATCGAAAAATAATGGAAGAATAATTGAAAAATAATTGAAGAATAGTTGAAAAATAATTGAAAAATAATTGAAAAATAATTGAAAAATAATTGAAAAATAATTGAAGAATAGTTGAAAAATAATTGAAGAATAGTTGAAAAATAATTGAAAAATAATTGAAAAATAATTGAAAAATAATTGAAAAATAATTGATAAATAATCGAAAAATAATTGAAAAATAATTGAAAAATAATTGAAGAATAATTGAAAAATAATTGAAAAATAATTGAAAAATAATAGAAAAATAATTGAAAAAAAATGAAAAAAATTGACAAATAATTGTAAAATAATTGAAAAATAATTTAAGAATAGTTGAAAAATAATTGAAAAATAATTGAATAATAATTGAAAACTAATTGAAAAATAATTGAAAAATAATTGAATCATAATTGAAGAATAGTTGAAAAATAATTGAAGAATAGTTGAAAAATAATTGAAAAATAATTGAGAAATAATTGAAAAAGAATTGAAAACTAATTGAAAAAGAATTGAAAAATAATTGAAAAATAATTTTAAATAATCGAAAAATAATTGAAAAATAATTGAAGAATAGTTGAAAAATAATTGATAAATAATTGAAAAATAGTTGAAAAATAATTGAAAAATATTTGAAAAATAATTGAAAAATAATTGAAAAAAAATTGAAAAGAAATTAAAAAATAATTGTAAAATAATTGAAAAATAATTGAAGAATAGTTGAACAATAATTGAAAAATAATTGAAAAATAATTGAAAAATAATTGAAAAATAATTGAAAACTAATTGAAAAATAAATGGTAAAAATAATTGAAAAATAATTGAAAAAATATTGAAAAATAAATGGTAAAAATAATTGAAAAATAATTGAAAAGTAATTGAAAAATAATTGAAAATTTATTGAAAAATAATTGAAAAATAATTGAAAAATGATTGAAAAATAATTAAAAAATAATAGAAAAATAATTGAAAAATATTTGAAAAATATTTGAAAGATATTTGAAAAATAATTGAAAAATAATATGAAAAATAATTGAAAAATAATTGAAAAATAATTGAAGAATAATTGAAAAATAATATAAGAATAATACGAATAATAATTTAAACATAATTGAAAAATAATTGAAAAACAATTGAAAAATAATTGAAAAATCATTTAAAAGTAATTGAAGAATAATTGAAAAAAAATTGAAAAATAATTGGAAAATAATTAAAAAAAAAATTAAAAAATAATTGAAAAATAATTGAAAAATAATTGAAGAATAGTTGAAAAATAATTGAAGAATAGTTGAAAAATAATTGAAAAATAATTGAAAAATAATTCAAAAATAATTGAAAAATAATTGAACAATAATTGAAAAATAATTAAAAATAGTTGAAAAATAATCTAAAAATAATTGAAAAATAATTGAAAACTAATTGAAAAATAAATGGTAAAAATATTTGAAAAATAATTGAAAAAATATTGAAAAATAAATGGTAAAAATAATTGAAAAATAATTGAAAAGTAATTGAAAAATAATTGAAAAATTATTGAAAAATAATTGAAAAATAATTGAAAAATAATTGAAAAATAATTAAAAAATAATAGAAATGTGACGTCCCACTATTTTTCGCACGTTCCTATTTAATAATACACCTTAGCGGTCCCCATCTCGAGATGGTCAGTACGATGCCTCCTTCACTTATTCGCCCAACGAGGCACGAATTCCCTCCTCAAAACTAAATCTAAACAAGTCCCTCGCCCCAAAATCTTCTTAAACCGAGACCACGTCTCACTCCTTCTCTAAGACCCTCCAAATCCAAGCCATTCAAACCCCTTTCCCGTTAAAATACCCAAAATCCATGCGATGGGTTGAATATCTCCAAATACCGTTCATAAAAACCCAAGAAGCCTAACTGCGAAGAATACCTGGCGTACGTGCCGTAAATGTATTCTAATAATAGAATATTATAGAAAAACCCCGGAAGTCCTACTACGCATAATTCGGAAATTGTGTCAAGGTCCTTACCGCATACAACCCCGCAAGGACCCCGCGAAAATCTTATAAATACGAAGGACCGAGAGGCCAGGACTCTCTTTTCATCGACAAACTTCAATAGCGAAACTCTCGTCTTCGACAGTAATTACTGCGAAAGTATCTTTTATAAAAATATAATTATACAAAGTGTAAATTCAGTGCTCTACGGCAAATACTGTAAGCATTTATTATTATCTATTATTGTGCATATCGCCTCCATACCATATACCATTTATGTATTATTTCATTTATCTATGCTTATTGCAATAACATTTCCGTATTATTTCATTTATCTATGCTTATTGCAATCATATATATTTTGTATTACTAATACTATTACTTTTATATAATCTTGTTAACGTTTATTTTGATTATATATATTTGTCTTATAACCACATATTATTCTATGATTTATATCGTACCTCATGTCCATACATACATATAAATGTTACAATCATATTATAAATATTATATGTGAATGCTAAAACCCCACGCATAATAACCGCTCTAACAAAGTTAATAAACCGCTTTGTTTTAAATCACGCTTCAACTTATTTGTGTTCAACCACTGGTACGAAACATCTAAAATCCAAATACACGAGTTAGTGAAACAGCTGATTCCGATTCGCGAGCTCGGGAGCAGTGACTGTGTTTACAAACATATCTTTGCATAGCCTGTGTATAGCTGCACGTCCAGACGAATTTCGCAGAAATATTACGAGTAACTTTTTGTGCCTATGCAGCAGTAAATCCAATTAGGCAAAACCAAAATAAAGTGCTAACGGGTGTTACCCCAAATCATAACAATCTAACCATTCCCTGGTCGTTCAGTGCTACGAATCTGGTATTCGCGCCTAAAATCCTGCTCTCCGCAGTGCCACGAATCTGGCATTCGCGCCTGTATTCCTAAGAACGTTCGGTGCTACGAATCTGGTATTCGCGCCTAAAATCCTGCTCTCCGCAGTGCCACGAATCTGGCATTCGCGCCTGTATTCCTAAGAACGTTCGGTGCTACGAATCTGGTATTCGTGCCTGAATCCTACTCTCCGCAGTGCCACGAATCTGGCATTCGCGCCTGTATTCCTAAGAACGTTCGGTGCTACGAATCTGGTATTCGTGCCTGAATCCTACTCTCCGCAGTGTCACGAATCTGGCATTCGTGCCTGCATTCCCTCAAACATTCAGTGCCACGAATCTGGCATTCGCGCCTGAATTCCTACCTTCCGCAGTGTCACGAATCTGGCATTCGCGCCTGCATACCCTCAGACGTTCAGTGCACGAATCCTGCATTCGAGCCAGAATTTCTATCTTCCGCAGAGCCACGAATCTGGCATTCGCGCCTGCGTTCCCTCAAGTATTACCCCATCTATGCCACAGCCCTAAAGACCTCACCCGGGACGTGACAGAAAAATAATTGAAAAATATTTGAAAAATATTTGAAAAATATTTGAAAAATAATTGAAAAATAATTGAAAAATAATAGAAAAATAATTGAAAAATAATTGAAAAATAATTGAAGAATAGTTGAAAAATAATTGAAAAATAATTGAAAAATAATTGAAAAATAATTGAAAAATAATTGAAAAATAATTGAAAAATAATTGAAAAATAATTGAAAAATAATTTGTTGGTTAAAAAAATAAACTTATCGCCCTCATAGCAATAAAGAAGGTATTTATTAATATATATATATAAAGGTACTTATAGTCTGTTCTCTAGAGAGGACTCTCTCGGGCAGAGAGTCCGTATAGCCTTTTTCTTGACGAATGTGGCGCCCCCACACTCGCGGGCCTGTGCGTTGTTGGCCTTATTTCTAACAATTCCCCCTCTGGGCAACAACGCGCGCACTCCCGAGATCCCTAAATACATTAGGTTTTGCTTCAACCGTTCTTCCGTTAATGGCTTTGTTAACAAGTCGGCTTCCATACATTCAGACTTTACATGTTTTAACTTAATACTATTGTTATTCGCTTCATCCTTAATGAAATAATATTTGCGATTGATGTGCTTAGTTCTATTTGTAACTTTAAGATTAGAGATCCAATCTATAGCTGCTTTACTATCTGTTTTCACGCATATCGGTAGTTTAGTTCCTATATCTACACCTAATCCGCTCAATAAGCCTTGCACCCATTGTAACTCTTGCACCGCTTCACATAAGGATATAAGTTCGGCTTCGCAGGTGGACAGAGCAACTAATCCTTGTTTTCTACTCTTCCAGCTAACCAAATTGTCACCAATTTTTATGGTATACCCCTCGAATGACTTAGCGTCTTCGGTTGAACCCCAGCTTGCGTCTGCGCTGACGGTTAACTCATTGTCTCTATTTGTATATATCAATTTATAATGACTCGTCCCCTTGAGATACCTGATGACTCTTTTCGCTGCTACTAAATGTGTATGACGCGGATTAGCACTATACTGCGAAAGTCTACTTATCGCGTGTGTTACATCTGGTCTAGTACCTATGCTTAAATACATTACAGATCCAATGATTTCTTGAAATGCAGTTGCATCTACTGGTGGTGACGTTTCATAATCATCTAGATTTTGCTGCGGATCTAGCGGAGTTTTTGCGATATTACAATCCTGTAGCCCGAATTTTTCTACTATTGTACTTATGTAGCGCTCTTGTGACAATTCTAATCCTATATCAGTCTCTGTGATACTTATGTTTAGGAACTTCTTATTTGTTGTCTCAGTTAGTTTAAAGTATTGCATTAACCTCTCGGTCACTCCATCTATTATAATATTATCTGTTCCTAAAACTAAGAAGTCATCAACGTACACGCCAATTATAACAATCTTTTCTTCCTCACGCATTATATAAACACATGGGTCCTCCCTAATTCGTTCTAGGCCCATCTTTACGAATATATCATTCATTGTTTCATTCCAATATCGACCCGATTGAGGTAATCCGTATATGCTCTTTATCAATCTACATACTTCGTTCTTCCCGTTACCAAAGCCCGGTGGCTGTTCCATATACGTCTCCTCTTTCAACTCACCATACAAATACGCCGCTACTACATCAAGTAATCTAATTTTCAAATTATAAATACACCCAATAGCAAGTAAAACTCTAACTGTCTGTAATTTTATTACCGGAACGAAACTATCCTCGTAATGTATTCCTTTTCTCTGTTGACACCCTACTGCTACCAGCCTAGCTTTATATGTAGTTTGGGATTCATTTAACCATTTTTTATTATAAACCCACTTACTTCTAATGACTTTTATTCCTTCCCTTCTGGGTACCATCTTCCATACGTTGCGTTCCTGCATATATTGCAATTCCTTTTCCATGGCCTCTAACCATTTCTTCGAATCTCCCGCTTCCATCGCTTCCTGGTAGTGGTTCGGCACTCGTTCGACGGCCGTTGCTAAGCTGCTGTGTCCTTTTTTCTCTTCTATTCGCGCTGATCTTCTGACCCCAAATTTCAATAATTCTTCTTCTCTTTCCTTCATCTTTGTTCTATGTTCTAACTCTATCTCTGCTGCTGTTCTTTTCTTGTTTTTCCCGACCGGACTTGTTCTGCTTGATTGTGGAAGCAACTCTCCACCGGCCTGGTCGGTCATTTCTGTTTCGTTTTCCGCGACTTCCGGTTCATCATCGCTTCTATTATCTTCTTGTCTCTCATCTGATGTTTCAGCGGCATCTTTGTCATCTGTAATCTCTGCGTACGGAATTCCTAGAAGATCTCCTTGTGATTCGCTTAATTCCCCTTCCATTAAAGTCGAACCCTTTACCTTCTCGTCAAATTTCACATTCCTTACAATATTTATCTTTCGGTACTCTGGATCGTACACCCTGTAGGATCGGCTATCATCGCAATAACCCATAAATATGCCCTTCCTGGCCCTTGGACTGAGTTTACTTCTATTTATTTTAGGTATAAAATAATAAGCCATACATCCGAAAACTTTGATGTACGACACTGTCGGTTTCCTGCCGTACCACAGCTCGTAAGGGGTTCTTGTACCTCTTTCCTTAGAAGGTACTATATTCTTCAATCGAGTTGCCGTCATAATAGCCTCTGCCCAAAAATTATCTGGTAATCCTGCATCCACTAACATAGTTCGAGCTTTATCTAATAGTGATCGGTTCGCTCTTTCTGCAACGCCATTACTTGGAGGATTATAAGCTACAGTTCTTTGGTGATGTATACCCTTATCTTTAAACAATTCCATAAAATTCCTATTTATAAACTCCTTCCCATTGTCTGATCTGACCTGTCTAATTTTTTTCCCTAGCTGATTTTCATATTTATTCACATAATGTACGAATTTTTGAAATGCTTCATCTTTTGTTCTAATAATGTACACACATACATACTTTGAATACTCATCAACCAATACATAAAAATATCTGCTCCCATTCATTGACTCGACAGGCATTGGACCACATAGATCCATATGTACTAGCTCTAATGGTTCTCGTGTTCCCATTTCTTTTATAGAGTAGTTTGGTTTTTGTGACATTTTGCCCATTATACATGGTTCACACGATCCCAACGGTTCTTTAATATAATTTAAGTCCCTCACTAATTCATTATCTAGCATATAGTCTAAGTAGCTTTCACAAACGTGCCCCAGTCGGCGGTGCCATAACCTCTTATCCGAACCTTTACCCCCTCTACCTAAATAGGTTTTACAGTCTATCTTAACGCTCGCGTCTACATTAGTATTCTCCAAACAATTATTCTCTATCTTATCTATTTCACTATTATTAATTTTTATAGTGTCTTTTTCCTTATCCTTAATTTGTACCATCATGGCGTTACCATCAGTCTCATCCACTTTCAATAGAAAAATACCGTCCTGTTCAAACGCTTCGGCAATTAAATGACCATTTCTATTTAATATTTTTGCCTTACTTTGTTTAAAATTCACCTCGTGTCCTTGTTCGTTTAATTTACTTACTGACAACAGATTCGCACGCAGTGATGGTACATACAATACATCTCTAATAAATATATCATTTATACCTTGCCTGGTATATACGCTGACCTTCATGTCGCCCATCGCTTCAGACCTCATCTCCTTGTTATTTTGTGCTAGTGATATTCTCACGTTACTTGGTTTGACATTATGCAACGCATTTAGATTGGAAGTCATATGAGAAGTAGAGCCCGAATCTAATGTCCACACATGCTCGCCGTTCTCCACTCTATTTATATTCCTGTCAATCTCATTCACATTAAAATTAAATACATATCTACTTTGCATTGACATGTTACCTTGCTCGTTTCTATTATTCGTTTTTCTTTGGTTATTTGAGCTGCTACTATTTCCTGTACCTCCCATGGATTTTCTTTGCCCCGGCTGTGCTTCTTTCGTCTTCTTATGCCAGCAGTCCTTTGCCTTGTGGTTTTTTCTTCCGCAAACATAGCATCCCCCATAATCTTGTGGCTTCTTTGGAGGTCTTGTGGCTCGATATGCATTTTCACTCTTCCACGACGGTTCTCCCTTTCCGGATGGTGCGCTTCTATTTTCCTCTTCCACCAGTGCTTGTGTTATCTCTTCTAAACTTATGTTTCGCTGGGTTCTCAACACCACAGCAACCTTTTCTAGGCGAGAGTGAACTCCTCTAATTACATGGTAAGATACCTCTCTTTGGTCAATTGGATAACCTATTGCCGCACTGCGAGAGGCAATGTTTCTTGCTCTGGTAATATAATCTACTACAGACTCAGTGTTAGTCATTCGAATATTCTTAAGCTCGAGTCCAATATCTATTCGTCCATCCTGAGCGTCTCCTTCGTGTAACTCTCTCAGAGTGAGCCAAATTTTTCTGGCATTTGTCTCGGTTAGAAATTGTCCAGCCTGTTCTTCGGATAGAGTGGTGATAATAATACTGAATGCCTCATCATTCTTTTCTTCCCACTTCATCCGCAGTTTCCCTTCTACTGATTCTGGATTTTGTGCCACAGGTGGTTCATGTCCTTCTATTACCTCCCTGAATAACCTTTTAGCACGTAATACTGCGCCAATTTTCAGTGCCCATACACAGTAGTTCTTTCCGGTTAACAAATCGATCTTTTTCGTATTTGTACTTGCCTCGGCCATGTCTTTTATCTATTTTCTCTTTTCTCACTTCGCAATACCACGTGCTTTTTCGAATTTTTGAGGTTAGAGAGTTCCCTTTATCTCTACGTACTCATACGTGAGTACCTATTACCTTCTCTTATTCTAACCACGCTCTGCTACCATGTGTTGGTTAAAAAAATAAACTTATCGCCCTCATAGCAATAAAGAAGGTATTTATTAATATATATATATAAAGGTACTTATAGTCTGTTCTCTAGAGAGGACTCTCTCGGGCAGAGAGTCCGTATAGCCTTTTTCTTGACGAATGTGGCGCCCCCACACTCGCGGGCCTGTGCGTTGTTGGCCTTATTTCTAACATAATTGAAAAATAAATGAAAAATAATTGAAAAATAGTTGAAAAATAATTGAAAAATAATTGAAAAATAATAGAAAAATAATTCAAAAAAAAATTAAAAAATAATTGAAAAATAATTGAAAAATAATTGAAAAATAATTGAAAAATAATTGAAAAATAATTGAACAATAATTGAAAAATAATTAAAAATAGTAGAAAAATAATAGAAAAATAATTGAAAAATAATTGAAAACTAATTGAAAAATAAATGGTAAAAATAATTGAAAAATAATTGAAAAAATATTGAAAAATAAATGGTAAAAATAATTGAAAAATAATTGAAAAGTAATTGAAAAATAATTGAAAAATAATTGAAAAATAATTGAAAAATAATTAAAAAATAATAGAAAAATAATTGAAAAATATTTGAAAAATATTTGAAAAATATTTGAAAAATAATTGAAAAATAATATGAAAAATAATTGAAAAATAATTGAAAAATAATTGAAGAATAGTTGAAGAATAATTGAAAAATAATTGAAAAATAATTGAAAAATAATTGAAAAATAATTGAAAAATAATTGAAAAATAATTGAAAAATAATTGAAAAATAATTGAAAAATAATTGAAAAATAGTTGAAAAATAATTGAAAAATAATTGAAAAATAATTGAAAAATAATTGAAAAATAATTGAAAAATAATTGAACAATAATTGAAAAATAATCGAAAAAAATGGAAAAATAATTGAAAAATAATTGAAAAAGAATTGAAAAATAATTGAAAAATAATTGAAAAATAATTGAAAAACAATTGAAAAATAATCGAAAAATAATTGAAAAATAATTGAAGAATAGTTGAAAAATAATTGATAAATAATTGAAAAATTATTGAAGAATAAATGGTAAAAATAATTGAAAAATAATTGAAAAATAAGTGAAAAATAATTGAAAAATTATTGAAAAATAATTGAAAAATAATTGAAGAATAGTTGAAAAATAATTGAAGAATAGTTGAAAAATAATTGAAAAATAATTGAAAAATAATTGAAAAATAATTGAAAAATAATTGAACAATAATTGAAAAATAATTGAAAAATAGTTGAAAAATAATTGAAAAATAATTGAAAAATAATTGAAAAATAATTGAAAAATAATTGAAAAATAATTGAAAAATAATTGAAAAATAATTGAAAAATAATTGAAAAATAATTAAAAATAGTAGAAAAATAATAGAAAAATAATTGAAAAATAATTGAAAACTAATTGAAAAATAAATGGTAAAAATAATTGAAAAATAATTGAAAAAATATTGAAAAATAAATGGTAAAAATAATTGAAAAATAATTGAAAAGTAATTGAAAAATAATTGAAAAATAATTGAAAAATAATTGAAAAATAATTAAAAAATAATAGAAAAATTATTGAAAAATATTTGAAAAATATTTGAAAAATATTTGAAAAATAATTGAAAAATAATATGAAAAATAATTGAAAAATAATTGAAAAATAATTGAAGAATAGTTGAAGAATAATTGAAAAATAATTGAAAAATAATTGAAAAATAATTGAAAAATAATTGAAAAATAATTGAAAAATAATTGAAAAATAATTGAAAAATAATTGAAAAATAGTTGAAAAATAATTGAAAAATAATTGAAAAATAATTGAAAAATAATTGAAAAATAATTGAAAAATAATTGAACAATAATTGAAAAATAATCGAAAAAAATGGAAAAATAATTGAAAAATAATTGAAAAAGAATTGAAAAATAATTGAAAAATAATTGAAAAATAATTGAAAAACAATTGAAAAATAATCGAAAAATAATTGAAAAATAATTGAAGAATAGTTGAAAAATAATTGATAAATAATTGAAAAATTATTGAAGAATAAATGGTAAAAATAATTGAAAAATAATTGAAAAATAATTGAAAAATAGTTGAAAAATAATTGAAAAGTAATTGAAAAATAATTGAAAAATAATTGAAAAATAATATGAAAAATAATTGAAAAATAATTGAAAAATCATTGAAGAATAGTTGAAGAATAATTGAAAAATAATTGAAAAATAATTGAAAAATAATTGAAAAATAATTGAAAAATAATTGAAAAATAATTGAAAAATAATTGAAAAATAGTTGAAAAATAATTGAAAAATAATTGAAAAATAATTGAAAAATAATTGAAGAATAGTTGAAAAATAATTGAAGAATAGTTGAAAAATAATTGAAAAATAATTGAAAAATAATTGAAAAATAATTGAAAAATAATTGAACAATAATTGAAAAATAATTGAAAAATAGTTGAAAAATAATTGAAAAATAATTGAAAAATAATTGAAAAATAATTGAAAAATAATTGAAAAATAATTGAAAAATAATTGAAAAATAATTGAAAAATAGTTGAAAAATAATTGAAGAATAGTTGAAAAATAATTGAAAAATAATTGAAAAATAATTGAAAAATAATAGAAAAATAATTGAAAAAAAATGAAAAAAATTGACAAATAATTGTAAAATAATTGAAAAATAATTTAAGAATAGTTGAAAAATAATTGAAAAATAATTGAATAATAATTGAAAACTAATTGAAAAATAATTGAAAAATAATTGAAACATAATTGAAGAATAGTTTAAAAATAATTGAAGAATAGTTGAAAAATAATTGAAAAATAATTGAGAAATAATTGAAAAAGAATTGAAAACTAATTGAAAAAGAATTGAAAAATAATTGAAAAATAATTTTAAATAATCGAAAAATAATTGAAGAATAGTTGAAAAATAATTGATAAATAATTGAAAAATAGTTGAAAAATAATTGAAAAATATTTGAAAAATAATTGAAAAATAATTGAAAAAAAATTGAAAAGAAATTGAAAAATAATTGAAAAATAATTGAAAAATAATTGAAAAATAATTAAAAAATAATAGAAAAATAATTGAAAAATATTTGAAAAATATTTGAAAAATATTTGAAAAATAATTGAAAAATAATATGAAAAATAATTGAAAAATAATGGTAAATTAATTTAAGAATAGTTGAAAAATAATTGAAAAATAATTGAAAAATAATTGAAAAATAATTGAAAAATAATTGAAAAATAGTTGAAAAATAGTTTAAAAGAAATTGAAAAATAATTGAAAAATAATTGAAAAAAATTGAAAATAGAAAAATAATTGTAAAATAATTGAAAAATAATTGAAGAATAGTTGAAAAATAATTGAAAAATAATTGAAAAATAATTGAAAAATAATTGAAAAATAATTGAAAAATAGTTTAAAATAAATTGAAAAATAATTGAAAAATAATTGAAAAAAATTGAAAAAAAAGAAAATAATTGTAAAATAATTGAAAAATAATTGAAGAATAGTTGAAAAATAATTGAAAAATAATTGAAAAATAATTGAGAAATAATTGAAAAATAATTGAAGAATAGTTGGAACATAATTGATTAATAATTGAAAACTAATTGAAAGAGAATTGAAAAATAATTGAAAAATAATTGAAAAATAATTGAAAAATAGTTGAAAAATAATTGAAAAATAATTGAAAGATAATAGAAAAATAATTGAAAAAAAAATAAAAAATAATTGAAAAATAATTGTAAAATAATTGAAAAATAATTGAAGAATAGTTGAAAAATAATTGAAAAATATGTTACGAGCCGAGGCTGAGGGCAATGTGAATGGCGGCTGCGAGGCCGAGGATTGAGTTTGTTTTTGGAGTTTGTTAGTAGCGGACGAACCGGGGTCTGGTATCCCCGGGAGCCGCTATAAGGAGGTTGGTTGTCGTGGACCAACCGGGGTCTGGTATCCCCGGGAGCCACTAGGAAGGTAAGCTTTCACGGACGAACCGGGGTCTGTTATCCCCGGGAGCCGCTAGGAAGGTGGAAGTCGTGGACGAACCGGGGTCTGGTATCCCCGGGAGCCACTAGGAGGTTGGTTGTCGTGGACGAACCGGGGTCTGGTATCCCCGGGAGCCACTAGGAAATGTTAGTTTAGCCTCGTAACTTTATAAAGTGATACACCTTGAGCGGTAAAGGAGTATCTATGTGGGTTTATCTCGAAGAGGAAATTCAGATAATGATTAATTTAAATAAAAGAACTCTGGGTTAGAAATAACTAATTATATTCTATAAGTTCAGTCTTTTACAAATGTTTTTAGTGTTTAATTGTCGCGGTACCTAAGTCCACCTCTCGGTTTTGACGCACTGAGAAATGCGGGGGTCTCAAAGACTTTAATATATTAACAACACCTATCAGAATCTACGTACTGTGTGGTTTAAGTTGTAATAATACTTGGAGAAGAACGTTACTCGATCTCGCTAGCCTCTTTCGTCTAAACGTGCTAGATTTGAAATGAGCCCCCGAGTGTAGATTCATGGCCCTTTTTATACGGTGAAATTCGGTTAGAAAGTAGTGGGGACATGAGTGCCTTCATTGAATATTAGTTTTCGGGGGAAATTCGGTTGCATCACACCACTGCAGGAAACGGTGACCCCGCCGGGTCACGTGCATTCCGGACACCCGAAAGGGTTAGAAAGTCAAAGATAAGTCTGCGTACGTAACACCTCCCCCTTTAGATAAATCATCGTTTATTACGATGCTTTTCCACCTTTCGGTGTCGGAAGTGCACGCGACCAAACAAAATATTACTCACTCGTGCAGAGGTGTGATGAAACCAAACCTTCCGCGGCCTATTGCGGTGTGTGTATGTGATAATTGTTGTGTACTGTGGGGCGATGTCGTGGGTGATGGGTGGCATCAGTCTTCGTTCCTCTGGATAGGGTCCTGTCTGCAATGCCTCTTGTTGAACTGCGCCTTCAGCGAGTCACCAGGGGTCCAGTCCTTAATGTTGTCGTCCGTCAAGTGGGCCAGCATCAGGTCGTTTTCCCAATAATATGAGACTATGATCCCATTGTTTTTATAGGCTTCCTTCGCCATCTGGTCCGTGAGGTCCTCTTCGGTCGCCTGACACCCATGGTCAGTGCCCCAGGTAGTCTGTGTTTGGCTGCCCCTTGCTCGAGCTACCTCTCCTTGGCCACGAACGAATTTTCCGGTGGGAAGGATCACATATCCGACTCGGATTTCTTTGGTCCAGGCGCCTTGCTCCCCGGTTTGCACGGAGATGGTGCGCGTACCTTCGTTGGTTTCGGTTTGCGTACTTTTGTTGGAGCACATTTCGGTGTTCACCCTTTGAGCGTTGCAGTGAAACTCTGAGGTTTTTGGGGTGACTGAGTCCTTTTATTCAGAAAATGGTCTATTCCTATAGAGTTAGCCTATCTTAACTATTATTGCATTTTTCCTTCTTTATATGACGGTCAGGGCCGATTTGGGGATGAGAGGCTTTCGCGGGACCATGTTGGGTGTTGACGGCTTAGTATCCTTCATTTCAAGTATCTCCACCGACTCCTGCGAGATAACGCCGTCTTCGGTTACACTGGCCGTATTCATTGATCCCCTTCTACACAGCGGTTTCAATTTGAGGATTCCCAATACTGCACCGGCCATCATAAACAATGTCATCACGCTTCCCCCGGTGTAGACTCCTGTGCTTAAATGGGTTTCAAAAGTGCTGCGTGATTTTAGCTGCTGTGCTTGATGTTCGATGTTCTTTAGAGAAATGGCTGCTTCCGTCCTGCTCCATTCTTTACCTTGTTGATTCTTAGTGTTTATATGAGTTAATTCCTCCAGGATGTTTAGATGAGGTTCACCGAACTCCGGTGAAAGTTGCGTTAGATTTATTGAGATTTCCGGTGCATATAGATGTTCCTCGATAGTGGACAAGGTGTTCAATGATTGCACCTGCGTGGAATCTGTGATTGCTGCACATCCGGGTTTTAAGCGAATTATTCCAGCATTGTGAATATAATCCGTGCCTACTGATCGTCCCTTGCAGAAAAACTGAATCCGTTTCTCCGCCTTTGCGTAATACAACCAGGCTTGCTTGGATTCCAGTGGTTCCCATATTTCACCAGCAAGTAGTGATACCTGAACGTCGCACTTTTTCCAAGTATCCTGGTTTGGTTTGCGTAGTAATTCCACCTCGCAAATTGGTTGGGCTTCTGTCTTGTACATCGGCAAGGAGGCTTGGCAAATGACTTGCTTGTGGTGATGGAAACAGTTTCGTATAAATTGTATATTCGGCGTGGCATAGGTACGTTCGTCCATTGACATTGCCATGTACGGGGCAGTAGCTTTTACATAAAGAGTTAATTGTTTCGATCTATAAGATTGTGTTGATGGGTTCGAATGAATTCTATACAGATTGAAAAATTCCGAATCTAACAGCGGCACCGTTAGCTGGAATAACGCTCTACCCTCAGTACATACGATCTTGAGTTCCGTAATACCGTTAATTTGTTCAGAAAGTAATTCGGTAGGAGTCAATGGAAACTCGTAGGTGGTGGCATTCTTGATCTTCTCAGCGGCGGTCCAGAGTTGTTTGGGTGACCAGATGGCAGGATGTAATATTCCTTGTTTTGCAAATAAAATAGCGTCCACCATTATTATAAGATGAGAACGGAATTCATCAGTTGCTGAGTCCAATACGAGCATCCAGTTCCGTAGGAAATTTTCCAGTCTCGTCCTCCGAATGGCGTATTGGGTTTTTTGTAACGTCTCAATTATTGTAGTGGATTTTTGAACCAAAGCCTGAACCTGTGCAGAGACATTCTGGATTTGTGAATTGAAATTGTCAAACTCTGAACGTACAATATGGGTTTGGTTTATTATTATTTCGGCTATATCTCTTTGTTGTGAGTATAACCGATCGAGTGCTTGATTATAATGGACTTCGTCGTCTTCCGATAAAGTGCCGAATAGGACTTTACTAATTGTGCCGATGAACGATAAGGGTGCGCTCCTGGTAACACGAGTTCCTCGGGATCGTCTACGTTGACCCCCTCCTAAGGTTGCTCTTAGCATGTCGCTGTATCTGCGGCTGTCTTCTAGTTTTTTAATTATGGCTGGACCAAGCTCGTCTGCGGGGCACGCGTCGAGTCCCCTTCTAGTACAAATGTCTTTGGCACGCTTGATATGCTCCTCCACGGCTGGCCTGTTCTTTAAATAATCTGTTATCTCCAGAGAGGTTACCAGTTTCCATTGCGTACGGTAAAATCTCAAGGGTTGCAGTCTTTCGAAGTACAACCCAGTGTTATATTTCAATGGAGTGATGGTGTAATCTTCCCCGACCTTCTCCCCGATGCCATAAGCAGCAGATAGAATGAGAACGAAGATCCAAATCATGTTCTTCCCGTCCGTTATCGCTCCTGCGAACAGAACGTTGTGTTATCCCGAGTCCTGCCGTTTCCAGCCTATTGCTTCCCTTGGGTTGCCTTTCTTTATTTCTGACGTATCTATTATTATAATGTACTTATTTATATATATATATTTTTTATTTTTTATTTTTATATATTTTTTTTTTTATTTTTTTTATTTTATTTTTTTATTTTTAGAAATAACTATTATCGACCCGAGTCTACCATCGCGTTATTACGTCGACGGTTTTTCCTGCTTCAACTTGTATCCAGGTCTCGCGATCCATCTCGAAATATTCCTCAATGCACTCCGAACATTCGGTTGCAGGCCGGTGAACAGCGATTCTGCTGCCGCAGACTTCGCAAGTGCAGTTTTTTCGCAACGACTGATTTACGCAGACAGAATGCCATCCTCCTTCGGTGAATACTGCTTGCTCGTGTCGTTGCAATTTTCCCCAGCAAATTTCGCAAATTCGGTGAGTCTCGGCTTCATAAATGTGCAAAGTCCATGGTTGCACGCAGAACAACGTTGAAAGTTTCCTGTATACTTCTGGATAATCCGTAGGTCTAACTCCATCCCAGGGTCCATAAAATTCTTCTCCCTCGTCTTCTTCGGATCGGAAAAGATTGTGTGGCACTGGCATAATGACTGTAAGGAGTATGATGATTTTCATTCCGATTCCGAAGAATCGTCAGGATTGAATGCGTGCTTTAGTTTATCCTGATGTTTAGTAATTAGTTTGCGATTATCAGTACTCAGGACTACGTTATGTAAATCTGATACGTCAACTATTTTATATGGTCCGATATAGTGAGGATCGAATTTGCTTAATCGAGGTTCCTTTATAACGTAGGCGTATTCCCCTTCTTTGAATTGTTGCGGGCGTGCTCGTCTATCGTAGTACCGTTTTGATCGTTCCTTTGCTTTGTTGAGGTGATCCGCTGCAGTGTTGCGGATATTTGTCATCCGAGTGATTAGTTCCGTAAGATAATTCCCGTAGGTTTCTGTATTTTGATCCACATCAAAAGCACTGGGAAAACGAGCCAATTTTCCAAATACCAGCTCGTGTGGTGTGAAGTTAGTGGCTTCGTGCACAGATGTATTATAGGAAAACATGGCAAATGGAATGAAGATATCCCATTCTTCATGCGACTCCTTGTAATGTTTTAAGTATTCTGTAAGGACGATGTGGCTTCTCTCCAAAGACCCGTTTGTTTGAGGCCTGTATCCGGAAGTAGTTAGTTGTTTTATCTTGAAGATTTCAGCGAGGTGTGTCATTATCTTTCCCACAAAACTGGTTCCTTTATCCGTTAATATTGAACGCGGTGTCCCAAAGATGGAAATAAAATGGCGTGCAAAAGCATCTGCGATTGTAGTGGCTCGAATATTCGGTACTGCAACTGCGATGCAATATTTCGTGAGGCTATCTTGCATTGTTAGAATGTAACGGTTCCCAGCAGGAGTCTCCGGAAGAGGTCCAACGGTGTCCAAAGCTAGTTTATCGAAGGGCTCCAAAGGCGTATCGGTGATGATCATAGGTTGCCGTGTTTTTGCTCTAACTAATTTATGTTCCTGACAGCTCTTACATTTCCTGATGAAATCCTGTACGTCTCTTCGCATACCAGGCCAGTGGTATTTTGTTTGCAGTCGATTGAATGTTTTGGTAACACCTTTGTGTCCTCCAACGAGGCTGCTATGTGATTCCTCAATCAGTTGTTTCCTGGTATCTTCTGGCGGATTTTGAAGATTACTGCTTGATATGGTTGACTGTGGTATGGTTGGGATGTTGGGTGGTTCCTCTTGATCCGAACTGCTATCTTCAGGTGGTGAAGATTCAGAATCCATCAGAATGGTATCTATCATCCTGGGAGTATTTGTTCCAAGGGATAAATTTTGTAAAGGGGTGGATATATTTTGTAAAGGGGTCGTCATGTTTCTTAGAGGAATAGGTGTGGATGTGATAATAGGATTACTGAACGTGGATGATACTGGTGATATAGGGAGATTGGAACCGTTTGGTCTTTCTATGATTGTCTGTGAAAATAGTTGACTTTGATCTGCGGGTATTAATGTAGCGTCCAAAGGATTTGAGTCACAGAAAGGATTTGAATCTGCAGTTAAAGTTCTGTCCTCCTCAATGGGTTCCTCTTCTTCTCGGTTTACCGGTGCGGGTTGTACGGTTGATAATGAAGGAGGTAATATTTTCCTTCTTAACGTGGTTTGTGGTGGTTTAGTTTTTCGCTGTGTTCTGCGAGCAACTGGTGTAGTGGCTTCATCAGAATCTCCGGAACTGGGTTCTTTGTAGTTTAGCTTCGCCTTTTGGTTTCGGCACAATGTCCTGATGCGATGTCCTATGGTGTTGGGGTCAGAGATCATCTTCCCCTTAGAGGAGAGAGGTAAGCAAACTGCTGTAGGGTTTCGTGATAATGCATCAGCATTTTTGTTGATTTTTCCAGCTTTGTGCACGACTTTGTATTCATACTCAAGGAGTTTTAGTTTCCATTTAACCAGTCGCGAAGTCGGATCTTTGACCGAATGCAACCAAACCAAAGGTCGATGGTCAGTAACTAGGGTGAACTCCTGACCAAAAATGTATGATCTAAAGTATTGAACTGCGTATACCATGGCTAAGCATTCTTTCTCCGTGGCGGAATAATTTTTTTCGGCTTGATTTAAGCTTCGGGAAGCATAAGCTATTGGTAAATCAGAACCTATGTCTCCTTGGCTTAGAACTGCTCCGATTGCAAAATCTGAGGCGTCTGTAGTGATGACAAATGGTCGGTTGAAGTTTGGATACTGCAGAATTGGTGCTTCACAAAGCTCGTCTCGTAATTTTTCAAAGCTTCGCTGTTGCTCTTCGGTCCATTTGAATCTAATTCCTTTTCCCAGAAGTTGAATTAATGGTTTTGCTTTCAGGGAGTAGTCTTGAATAAAACGGCGATAATATCCTGTTAAACCCAAAAATTGCTGGATGTTTCTTTGTGTCTTGGGCACAGGAAAGTTCTTCACTGCTTGCAACTTCCCTGGATGCGGTTTTACCCCATCTGCTGATACTATGTGTCCCAAGTATGCAACTTCTTTGCGGAGAAATTCACATTTGTTGGTTTGGAGTGTGAGTCCGTGTTCACGAAGGCGATTCAATAATTTCCTAACTTTGATTTCGTGTTCCCGGAGCGACGAGGAGTAAACCACGATGTCGTCCAGATATACAAATAATTCAGTTCCTTGCATACCTGTTAAAACTTGGTCCATAAGGCGTTGGAATGTTGGTGGTGCGTTCTTCAAGCCAAAAGGCATACGCGCAAACTCGTAATGCCCATACGGAGTGGTAAAAGCCGTTTTCGCTTGGTCCTTTGGATCCATTTCGATTTGATGGAAACCATTGGCCAAATCAAAAACTGAAAAATATTTCGCACTCCCCAGCTTATCCAAAATTTCAGTAATCTGAGGAAGTGGATATTTATCACTGATGGTTTTTTCATTTAACGCCCGAAAATCGATGACCATACGCCAGCGTTTGTTGCCATCAGAATCGGCCTTTTTAGGTACGATCCACAGGGGTGAATTGTATGGTGATTAGACGGTTTGATAATACCTTGTGATAACAATGCTCCTACTTGCCGTTGAATCTCCTCTTGATGTACAAGTGGGTATCTGTACTGTCTTGTATTAATAGGAATTTCGTCAGTTACGTGAATAGAGTGATGGAAATTTGGAACTTTATCAAGGTTATCTCCCGGCAAGAAAAACCTATCAGGGAATTCTTGAATAATGTCCTCAATGTGTCGTTTTTCTTCAGGATTAAGGTGATCAGTTTTTAGGGTGTTCCATATATTCTGACCTCTATTTTGTTCGTTGATGGGCTGTGATAAATACGATGAAATTGGGTCTTCGTCGGAGGTGTCCATGGTATCGTAGGGTTGTAAATATTGAGGCTCCAAATCTATTTCTTCTTCCTCGTCTCCGGTGTTGGTGGCTAAAACGTAACATTTTCCATCTTGATTAGATACCACAGCTTCGCCGATGAAGACGTTCTTTGGTGTCTTGAGACGCGGAAGATAACCTTCCTTGACTTCCGGGTTGGCCACTAACAACGCTATCTGTTGCGTTGTCCTTCCAGGAATTCGGTGCTTTATTTTGGAAGAGTTGAACTGTTCCTCCATTTCTGGGAAATTAATAAATCTGATAGGCCTAACCGGTTGACTGTGGGTGATGAGTGTTTTGTGATGGTAGGAAATCTCTGCTTGCTCTTGTAGCAAAAAAGGGCTTCCTATGAGACCATCTGCGACTACGGGGAGATCTTTAATAACATAGAAATACGCTGGAATGCCATTGATATGCAACGTAGTGGTTCCCAAAGTGTGAATAGGCGAAGGAGACAGACTCGTTATCTCTATCTTTTCTCTGGAAGTGATTTCGGCCTTATCTCCCAATACGTTAAGGGCGACTAGGTTAACGGAGGCCCCTCCGTCTATGAGAAATTCCCCTTGTCCGTGTTCCAATTCTGGGACGTCAACTCTGATTCTCGGTATTGGCGCCTCTTTGAATAATCTTCGTTCTTCTCGTCGGTGAACCGGATTGTTTTTAGGCGATCCTTTTTTAAAACACTCACCGGATCGCCGTTGCGATGAGCGTCCTCGAAGTTTAAAGATTTACTTGGTCCGGCGGACGAAGTTATCGGTGATCTAGTTCTACGCTGAAATCTGCTTCTTTCCCTACAACTCTTCCCGTCGTGTCCCTTCACGCCGCAATTCCAACAGTATAATTCTTGCCTATCACTATTTCTCCCAGTGTATTTCCTATCGCGGTAATTACCCTGTTCTGACGCGTCTGAGTTATAGGATGGGGAACGTGAATCGCTCCTACGTAAGGTCATAGCCGTCACGCGTTTTGGTCGATCTTCGTATTCATTTTCCGAACCAGATGCGCTCCTGTCCCTAAAGTATTGCCTGCGATAGCGCGAGGGAGAGGGTGACTGAGGGTACAGAGGTCGCGGCCCGTGATCCCGTTCACGGCTCCGTCTTCTTCCGCGATACTCGTCGTCATAATCTATCGATCGGTCGTCGTGGGTTTCACGGCGATTCCTGAGGCGACGATCTACTAGGAGGACGGCCTCAATCGCCTCGTCCAAATCCTTGTGTTTTTGGCCCAATGCCGCCATTCGCCACGCAACGCGTTCCGGTAATCCCTCGATGAAATTCTCCAGTATGTCTTTATCCATTTCCTTCGTTATTTTATCGGCGTTCGCACCGTACCGATCCCGAATTGCTGCGCGAGAGCGATGAGCAAGATGACTAACTCGGTCGATATATCTTCTTAAGGATTCGTCGTTACGAATTTTAAGTCGAGCGATTTCCCCTTGGAAATGCGCTAGATTACGTCCCGGTGCGTATCGTTTTTTAAGATATTTTAATAACTCCGACGTATCAGAAAATGACTTATCCCGAATACTAATTCTCGCAGGACCCGTGAGTTTTGTTAATACGATTGTTAGATATTCAGGCTCCGTATTTGGCGGTATCAATGCCAACCCGTTTTCTACATTCTGCGCGAAAACCGAGAGGGCTGGAGTCTCACCGTCGAAAACCGGAATTGAAGCTGCGGCGTACTGTATGCAGTTACGCTGTGTAAGTAATGCCATTGAATTGGCCATTGACAAAGTCAGATTAGCTATATCCTCCGGAGAGGCCGAGGCTTCTGTCCCGGGCATGATTAATTAAAAAGGTAACGACCCGAACAGGCGTTAAAATTAAAGCGAAAGATTTTCTTTCCTTTTACAGATAATTTGATTGCTTCAAATTATCCGAACCGTTCACGGACCGTGCGTGAAATAATTTAGTATGCAACGAGGGCAATACAAAATTGGTTGAGTCTCGTACAAGAACTCGTTACAAGATTCGCAAAGAACTACAGGCGGATCACGTTGAAACCGATGTTCTAATGCGGTACTTGATATTTCTTTAGGCGTGGTTAAAGCACACTGTGAGCAGATTATGCTACCATCGACCAAGGTTGTAGTCCAACCTTTAATACAAATATTCTCGCGATATTCCGGCCTAACTCTAATAGGCCTTCTCGGACGCGGGGCCGTAAGATTTGACTTGTGCCGAAAGCACATCAAAATCTGAATAACCAGCTAAGAGAATAAATCCCACCGCTGTCACCAATTTGTTACGAGCCGAGGCTGAGGGCAATGTGAATGGCGGCTGCGAGGCCGAGGATTGAGTTTGTTTTTGGAGTTTGTTAGTAGCGGACGAACCGGGGTCTGGTATCCCCGGGAGCCGCTATAAGGAGGTTGGTTGTCGTGGACGAACCGGGGTCTGGTATCCCCGGGAGCCACTAGGAAGGTAAGCTTTCACGGACGAACCGGGGTCTGGTATCCCCGGGAGCCGCTAGGAAGGTGGAAGTCGTGGACGAACCGGGGTCTGGTATCCCCGGGAGCCACTAGGAGGTTGGTTGTCGTGGACGAACCGGGGTCTGGTATCCCCGGGAGCCACTAGGAAATGTTAGTTTAGCCTCGTAACTTTATAAAGTGATACACCTTGAGCGGTAAAGGAGTATCTATGTGGGTTTATCTCGAAGAGGAAATTCAGATAATGATTAATTTAAATAAAAGAACTCTGGGTTAGAAATAACTAATTATATTCTATAAATTCAGTCTTTTACAAATGTTTTTAGTGTTTAATTGTCGCGGTACCTAAGTCCACCTCTCGGTTTTGACGCACTGAGAAATGCGGGGGTCTCAAAGACTTTAATATATTAACAACACCTATCAGAATCTACGTACTGTGTGGTTTAAGTTGTAATAATACTTGGAGAAGAACGTTACTCGATCTCGCTAGCCTCTTTCGTCTAAACGTGCTAGATTTGAAATGAGCCCCCGAGTGTAGATTCATGGCCCTTTTTATACGGTGAAATTCGGTTAGAAAGTAGTGGGGACATGAGTGCCTTCATTGAATATTAGTTTTCGGGGGAAATTCGGTTGCATCACACCACTGCAGGAAACGGTGACCCCGCCGGGTCACGTGCATTCCGGACACCCGAAAGGGTTAGAAAGTCAAAGATAAGTCTGCGTACGTAACAAATAATTGAAAAATAATTGAAAACTAATTGAAAAATAATTGAAAAATAATTGAAAAATATTTGAAAAATAATTGAAAAATAATTGAAAACTAATCGAAAACTAATTGAAAAATAATTGAAAAATAATTGAAGAATAGTTGAAAAATAATTGGAAAATAATTGAAAAATAATTGAAAAAGAATTGAAAAATAATTGAAAAATAATTGAAAAATAATTGAAAAATAATTGAAAAATAATTGAAAAATAATTGAAAAATAATTGAAAAATAATTGAAAAATAATTGAAAAATAATTGAAAAATAATTGAAGAATAATTGAAAAATAATTGAAAAATAATTGAAAAAAAATTAAAAAATAATTGAAAAATAATTGAAAAATAATGGAAAAATAATTGAAAAATAATCGAAAAATAATTGAAAAATAATTGAAAAATAATTGAAGAATAGTTGAAAAATAATTGAAAAATAATTGAAAAATTATTGAAAAGTAATTGAAAAAATTTTGAAAAATAATTGAAAAATAATTGAAGAATAGTTGAAAAATAATTGAAAAATAATTTAAAAATAATTGAAAAATAATTGAAAAATTATTGAAAAATAATTGAAAAATAATTGAAAAATAGTTGAAAAATAATTGAAAAATAATTGAAAAATAATTGAAAAATAATTGAAAAATAATTGAAAAATAATTGAAAAATAATTGAAAAATAATTGAAAAATAATTGAAAACTAATTGAAAAATATTTGAAAAATATTTGAAAAATAATTGAAAAATAATATGAAAAATAATTGAAAAATAATTGAAAAATAATTGAAAAATAATTGAAAAATAATTGAAAAATAATTGAAAAATAATTGAAAAATAATTGAAAAATAATTGAAGAATAATTGAAAAATAATTGAAAAATTATTGTAAAATAGTTTAAAAAGAATTGAAAAATAATTGAAAAATAATTAAAAAATAATTGCAAAATAATTGAAAAATTATTGAAAAATAATTGAAAAATAATAGAAAAATAACTGAAAAATAATTGAAAAATAATTGAAAAATAATTGAAAAATAATTTGAAAATAATTGAAAAATAATCGAAAAGAATTGAAAAATAATTAAAAAATAATTGAAAATAATTTAATAATAATTGAAAAATAATGGAAAAATAATTGAAAAATAATTGAAAGAATTGAAAAATAATTGAAAAATAATTGAAAAATAATTGAAAAATAATTGAAAAATAATTGAATATAATTTAATAATAATTGAAAAATAATTGAAAAATAATTGAAAAATAATTGAAAAATAATTGAAAAATAATTTGAAAATAATTGAAAAATAATCGAAAAGAATTGAAAAATAATTAAAAAATAATTGAAAATAATTTAATAATAATTGAAAAATAATGGAAAAATAATTGAAAAATAATTGAAAAATAATTGAAAAATAATTGAAAGAATTGAAAAATAATTGAAAAATAATTGAAAAATAATTGAAAAATAATTGAAAAATAATTGAATATAATTTAATAATAATTGAAAATAATTGAAAAATAATTGAAAAATAATTGAAAAATAATTGAAAAGTAATTGAAAAATAATTGAAAAATTATTGAAAAATAATTGACAAAATTATTGAAAAATAATTTAAAAATAATTTAAAAATAATTGAAAAATAATTGAAAATAATTGAAAAATAATTGAAAAATAATTGAAAAATAAGTGAAAAATTATTGAAAAATAGATGAAAAATAATTGAAAAATAATTGAAAACTAATTGAAATATAATTGAAAAATAATTGAAAATAATTGAAAAAGAATTGAAAAATAATTGAAAAATAATTGAAAAATAATTGAAAAATAATTGAAAAATAATTGAAAAACAATTGAAAAGTAGTTGAAAAATAATTGAAAAATAATTGAAAACTAATTGAAAAATAATTGAAAAATAATTGAAAAATAATTGAAAAATAATTGAAAAATAATTGAAAAATAATTGAAGAATAATTGAAAAATAATTGAAAAATTATTGTAAAATAGTTTAAAAAGAATTGAAAAATAATTGAAAAATAATTAAAAAATAATTGCAAAATAATTGAAAAATTATTGAAAAATAATTGAAAAATAATAGAAAAATAACTGAAAAATAATTGAAAAATAATTGAAAAATAATTGAAAAATAATTTGAAAATAATTGAAAAATAATCGAAAAGAATTGAAAAATAATTAAAAAATAATTGAAAATAATTTAATAATAATTGAAAAAGAATGGAAAAATAATTGAAAAATAATTGAAAGAATTGAAAAATAATTGAAAAATAATTGAAAAATAATTGAAAAATAATTGAAAAATAATTGAATATAATTTAATAACAATTGAAAAATAATTGAAAAATAATTGAAAAATAATTGAAAAATAATTGAAAAATAATTGAAAAATAATTGAAAAATAATTGAAAAATAATTGAAAAATAATTGAAAAATAATTGAAAAATATTTGAAAAATAATTGAAAAATAATTGAAAACTAATCGAAAACTAATTGAAAAATAATTGAAAAATAATTGAAGAATAGTTGAAAAATAATTGAAAAATAATTGAAAAATAATTGAAAAATAATTGAAAAACAATTGAAAAATAGTTGAAAAATAATTTAAAAATAATTGAAAAATAATTGAAAAAGAATTGAAAAATAATTGAAAAATAATTGAAAAATAATTGAAAAATAATTGAAAAATAATTGAAAAATAATTGAAAAATAATTGAAAAATAATTGAAAAATAATTGAAAAATAATTGAAAAATAATTGAAAAATAATTGAAAAATAGTTGAAAAATAATTGAAGAATAATTGAAAAAAATTGGAATATAATAATTGAAAAATAATTGAAAAATAATTGAAAAATTATTGAAAAATAATTGAAAAATAATTGAAAAATAGTTGAAAAATAATTGAAAAATAATTGAAAAATAATTGAAAAATAATTGAAAAATAATTGAAAAATAATTGAAAAATAATTGAAAAATAATTGAAAAATAATTGAAAAAAAATTGAAAAATAATTGAAAAATAATTGAGGAATAATTGAAAAATTATTGAAAAGTAATCGAAAAATAATTGAAAAATAATTGAAGAATAGTTGAAAAATAATTGATAAATAATTGAAAAATAATTGAAAACTAATTGAAAAATAATTGAAAAATAATTGAAAAATAATTGAAGAATAGTTGAAAAATAATTGAAGAATAGTTGAAAAATAATTGAAAAATAATTGAAAAATAATTGAAAAAAATTGAAAAATAATTGAAAAATAATTGAAGAATAATTGAAAAATAATTGAAAAATAATCGAAAAATAATTGAAAAATAATTGAAAAATAATTGTAAAATTATTGAAAAATAATTGAAAAATAATTGAAAAATAATTGAAAAATAATTGAAAAATAATTGAAAAGTAATTGAAAAATAATTGAAAAATAATTGAAAAATAATTGAAAAATAATTGAAAAATAATTGAAAAATAATTGAAAAATAATTGAAAACTAATTGAAAAATAATTGAAAACTAATTGAAAAATAATTGAAAAATAATTGAAAAATAATTGAAAAATAATTGAAAAATAATTGATGAATAGTTGAAAAATAATTGAAAAATAATTGTAAACTAATTGAAAAATAATTGAAAAATAATTGTAAAATTATTGAAATATATTTGAAAAATAATTGAAAAATAATTGAAAAATAATTGAAAAATAATTAAAAAATAATTGAAAAATAATTGAAATATAATTGAACAATAATTGAAAAATAATTGAAAAATAATTGAAAAATAATTGAAAAATAATTGAAAAATAATTGAAAAATAATTGAAGAGTAGTTGAAAAATAATTGAAAAATAATTGAAAACTAATTGAAAAATAATTGAAAAATAATTGAAAAATAAATGAAACATAACTGAAAAATAATTGAAAAATAATGGAAAAATAATTGAAGAATAATTGAATAATAATTGAAAAATAATTGAAAACTAATTGAAAAATAATTGAAAAATAATTGAAAAATAATTGAAAAATAAGTGAAAAATAATTGAAACATAATTGAAAAATAGTTGAAAAGTAATTGAAAAATAATTGAAAAATAATTGAAACATAATAGAAAAATAAATGAAAAATAGTTGAAAAATAATTGAAAAATAATTGAAAAATAATTGAAAAATAATTGAAAAATAATTGAAAAGTAATTGAAAAGTAATATGAGAATAATTGAAAAATAATTAAAAAATAATTGAAAAATAATTGAAAAGTAATATAAGAATAATTGAAAAATAATTGAAAAATAATTGAAAAATAATTGAAAAATAATTGAAAAATAATTGAAAAGTAATATAAGAATAATTGAAAAATAAATGAAAAATAATTGAAAAATAATTGAAAAATAATTGAAAAATAATTGAAAAGTAATATAAGAATAATTGAAAATAATTGAAAAATAATAGAAAAAAAAATAATTGAAAACTAATTTAAAAATAATTGAAAAATAATGGAAAAATAATTGAAAAATAATTGAAAAATAATTGTAAAATAATTGAAAAATCATTGAGAAATAATTGAAGAATAGTTGAAAAATAATTGAAAAATAATTGAAAACGAATTGAAAAATAATTGAATAATAATTGAAAAATAATTGAAAAATAATTGAAAAATAGTTGAAAAATAATTGAAAAATAATTGAAAAATAATTGAAAAATAATTGAAAAATAATTGAAAAATAATTGAAAAATAATTGAAAAGTAATTGAAAAATAATTGAAAAATAATTGAAAAATAATTGAAAAATAATTGAAAAATAATTGAAAAATAATTGAAAAATAATTGAAAACTAATTGAAAACTAATTGAAAACTAATTGAAAAATAATTGAAAAATAATTGAAAAATATTTGAAAAATAATTGAAAAGTAATTGAAAAATAATTGAAAAATAATTGAAAAATAATTGAAAAATAATTGAAAAATAATTGAAAAATAATTGAAAAATAATTGAAAAATAATTGAAGAATAGTTGAAAAATAATTGAAAAATAATTGTAAACTAATTGAAAAATAATTGAAAAATAATTGTAAAATTATTGAAATATATTTGAAAAATAATTGAAAAATAATTGAAAAATAATTGAAAAATAATTGAAAAATAATTGAAAAATAATTGAAATATAATTGAACAATAATTGAAAAATAATTGAAAAATAATTGAAAAATAATTGAAAAATAATTGAAAAATAATTGAAAAATAATTGAAGAGTAGTTGAAAAATAATTGAAAAATAATTGAAAACTAATTGAAAAATAATTGAAAAATAATTGAAAAATAATTGAAAAATAATTGAAGAATAGTTGAAAAATAATTGAAGAATAGTTGAAAAATAATTGAAAAATAATTGAAAAATAATTGAAAAAAATTGAAAAATAATTGAAAAATAATTGAAGAATAATTGAAAAATAATTGAAAAATAATCGAAAAATAATTGAAAAATAATTGAAAAATAATTGAAACATAATAGAAAAATAATTGAAAAATAGTTGAAAAATAATTGAAAAATAATTGAAAAATAATTGAAAAATAATTGAAAAATAATTGAAAAGTAATTGAAAAGTAATATGAGAATAATTGAAAAATAATTAAAAAATAATTGAAAAATAATTGAAAAGTAATATAAGAATAATTGAAAAATAATTGAAAAATAATTGAAAAATAATTGAAAAATAATTGAAAAATAATTGAAAAATAATTGAAAAATAATTGAAAAGTAATATAAGAATAATTGAAAAATAAATGAAAAATAATTGAAAAATAATTGAAAAATAATTGAAAAATAATTGAAAAGTAATATAAGAATAATTGAAAATAATTGAAAAATAATAGAAAAAAAAATAATTGAAAACTAATTTAAAAATAATTGAAAAATAATGGAAAAATAATTGAAAAATAATTGAAAAATAATTGTAAAATAATTGAAAAATCATTGAGAAATAATTGAAGAATAGTTGAAAAATAATTGAAAAATAATTGAAAACGAATTGAAAAATAATTGAAAAATAATTGAAAAATAATTGAAAAATAATTGAAAAATAGTTGAAAAATAATTGAAAAATAATTGAAAAAAATTGGAATATAATAATTGAAAAATAATTGAAAAATAATTGAAAAATAATTGAAAAATAATTGAAAAAAAATTGAAATGTAATTGGAAAATAATTGAAAAATAATTGAAAAATAATTGAAAAATAATTGAAAAATAAGTGAAAAATAATTGAAACATAATTGAAAAATAATTGAGAAATAATTGAAAAATAATTGTAAAATTATTGAAATATAATTGAAAAATAATTGAAAAATAATTGAAAAATAATTGAAAAATAATTGAAAAGTAATTGAAAAATAATTGAAAAATAATTGAAAAATAATTGAAAAATAATTGAAAAATAGTTGAAAAATAATTGAAAAATAATTGAAAAATAATTGAAAAATAATTGAAAAATAATTGAAAAGTAATATAAGAATAATTGAAAAATAATTGAAAAATAATTGAAAAGTAATTGAAAAATAATTGAAAAAAAATTGGAATATAATAATTAGAAAATAATTGAAAAATAGTTGAAAAATAATTGAAAAATAATTGAAAAATAATTGAAAAATAATCGAAAAATAATTGAAAAATAATTAAAGAATAGTTGAAAAATAATTGATAAATAAATGAAAAATAATTGAAAACTAATTGAAAAATAATTGAAAAATAATAGAAAAATAATTGAAAAATAATAGAAAAATAATTGAAGAATAGTTGAAAAATAATTGAAAAATAAGTGAAAAATAAGTGAAAAATAATTGAAAAATAATTGAAAAATAATTGAAAAATAATTGAAGAATTGTCGAAAAATAATTGAAAAATAATTGAAAAATAATTGAAAAATAATTGAAAAATAATTGAAAAACAATTGAAAAGTAGTTGAAAAATAATTGAAAAATAATTGAAAACTAATTGAAAAATAATTGAAAAATAATTGAAAAATAATTGAAAAATAATTGAAAAATAATTGAAAAATAATTGAAGAATAATTGAAAAATAATTGAAAAATTATTGTAAAATAGTTTAAAAAGAATTGAAAAATAATTGAAAAATAATTAAAAAATAATTGCAAAATAATTGAAAAATTATTGAAAAATAATTGAAAAATAATAGAAAAATAACTGAAAAATAATTGAAAAATAATTGAAAAATAATTGAAAAATAATTTGAAAATAATTGAAAAATAATCGAAAAGAATTGAAAAATAATTAAAAAATAATTGAAAATAATTTAATAATAATTGAAAAAGAATGGAAAAATAATTGAAAAATAATTGAAAGAATTGAAAAATAATTGAAAAATAATTGAAAAATAATTGAAAAATAATTGAAAAATAATTGAATATAATTTAATAATAATTGAAAAATAATTGAAAAATAATTGAAAAATAATTGAAAAATAATTGAAAAATAATTGAAAAATAATTGAAAAATAATTGAAAAATAATTGAAAAATAATTGAAAAATAATTGAAAAATAATTGAAAAATAATTGAAAAATAATCGAAACAAATAATTGAAAAATAATGGAGAAATAATTGAAAAATAATTGAAAGAATTGAAAAATAATTGAAAAATAATTGAAAAATAATTGAAAAATAATTGAAAATAATTTAATAATAATTGAAAAATAATTGAAAAATAATTGAAAAATAATTGAAAAATAATTGAAAAATAATTGAAAAATAATTGAAAAATAATCGAAAAAAATTGAAAAATAATTGAAAAATAATTGAAAATAATTTAATAATAATTGAAAAATAATTGACAAATAATTGAAAAATAATCGAAAAATAATTGAAAAATAATTGAAAAAAATGAAAAATAATTGAAAAATAATTGAAAAATAATTGAGAACTAATTGAAAACTAATTGAAAAATAATTGAAAAATAATTGAAAAATAATTGAAAAATAATTGAAAACTAATTGAAAACTATTTGATAAATAATTGAAAAATAATTGAAGAATAGTTGAAAAATAATTGAAAAATAATTGAAAAATAATTGAAAAATAATTGAAAAACAATTGAAAAGTAGTTGAAAAATAATTGAAAAATAATTGAAAAATAATTGAAAAACAATTGAAAAATAGTTGAAAAATAATTGAAAAATAATTGAAAAATAATTGAAAAAGAATTGAAAAATAATTGAGAAATAATTGAAAAATAATTGAAAAATAATTGAAAAATAATTGAAGAATAATTGAAAAGTAATTGAAAAATAATTGAAAAATAATTTAAAAATAATTGAAAAATAATTGAAAAATATTTGAAAAATAATTGAAAAATAATTGAAAACTAATCGAAAACTAATTGAAAAATAATTGAAAAATAATTGAAGAATAGTTGAAAAATAATTGAAAAATAATTGAAAAATAATTGAAAAATAATTGAAAAACAATTGAAAAATAGTTGAAAAATAATTTAAAAATAATTGAAAAATAATTGAAAAAGAATTGAAAAATAATTGAAAAATAATTGAAAAATAATTGAAAAATAATTGAAAAATAATTGAAAAATAATTGAAATATAATTGAAAAATAATTGAAAAATAATTGAAAAATAATTGAAAAATAATTGAAAAATAATTGAAAAATAGTTGAAAAATAATTGAAGAATAATTGAAAAAAATTGGAATATAATAATTGAAAAATAATTGAAAAATAATTGAAAAATTATTGAAAAATAATTGAAAAATAATTGAAAAATAGTTGAAAAATAATTGAAAAATAATTGAAAAATAATTGAAAAATAATTGAAAAATAATTGAAAAATAATTGAAAAATAATTGAAAAATAATTGAAAAATAATTGAAAAAAAATTGAAAAATAATTGAAAAATAATTGAGGAATAATTGAAAAATTATTGAAAAGTAATCGAAAAATAATTGAAAAATAATTGAAGAATAGTTGAAAAATAATTGATAAATAATTGAAAAATAATTGAAAACTAATTGAAAAATAATTGAAAAATAATTGAAAAATAATTGAAGAATAGTTGAAAAATAATTGAAGAATAGTTGAAAAATAATTGAAAAATAATTGAAAAATAATTGAAAAAAATTGAAAAATAATTGAAAAATAATTGAAGAATAATTGAAAAATAATTGAAAAATAATCGAAAAATAATTGAAAAATAATTGAAAAATAATTGTAAAATTATTGAAAAATAATTGAAAAATAATTGAAAAATAATTGAAAAATAATTGAAAAATAATTGAAAAGTAATTGAAAAATAATTGAAAAATAATTGAAAAATAATTGAAAAATAATTGAAAAATAATTGAAAAATAATTGAAAAATAATTGAAAACTAATTGAAAAATAATTGAAAACTAATTGAAAAATAATTGAAAAATAATTGAAAAATATTTGAAAAATAATTGAAAAGTAATTGAAAAATAATTGAAAAATAATTGAAAAATAATTGAAAAATAATTGAAAAATAATTGAAAAATAATTGAAAAATAATTGAAAAATAATTGAAGAATAGTTGAAAAATAATTGAAAAATAATTGTAAACTAATTGAAAAATAATTGAAAAATAATTGTAAAATTATTGAAATATATTTGAAAAATAATTGAAAAATAATTGAAAAATAATTGAAAAATAATTAAAAAATAATTGAAAAATAATTGAAATATAATTGAACAATAATTGAAAAATAATTGAAAAATAATTGAAAAATAATTGAAAAATAATTGAAAAATAATTGAAAAATAATTGAAGAGTAGTTGAAAAATAATTGAAAAATAATTGAAAACTAATTGAAAAATAATTGAAAAATAATTGAAAAATAAATGAAACATAACTGAAAAATAATTGAAAAATAATGGAAAAATAATTGAAGAATAATTGAATAATAATTGAAAAATAATTGAAAACTAATTGAAAAATAATTGAAAAATAATTGAAAAATAATTGAAAAATAAGTGAAAAATAATTGAAACATAATTGAAAAATAGTTGAAAAGTAATTGAAAAATAATTGAAAAATAATTGAAACATAATAGAAAAATAAATGAAAAATAGTTGAAAAATAATTGAAAAATAATTGAAAAATAATTGAAAAATAATTGAAAAATAATTGAAAAGTAATTGAAAAGTAATATGAGAATAATTGAAAAATAATTAAAAAATAATTGAAAAATAATTGAAAAGTAATATAAGAATAATTGAAAAATAATTGAAAAATAATTGAAAAATAATTGAAAAATATTTGAAAAATAATTGAAAAGTAATATAAGAATAATTGAAAAATAAATGAAAAATAATTGAAAAATAATTGAAAAATAATTGAAAAATAATTGAAAAGTAATATAAGAATAATTGAAAATAATTGAAAAATAATAGAAAAAAAAATAATTGAAAACTAATTTAAAAATAATTGAAAAATAATGGAAAAATAATTGAAAAATAATTGAAAAATAATTGTAAAATAATTGAAAAATCATTGAGAAATAATTGAAGAATAGTTGAAAAATAATTGAAAAATAATTGAAAACGAATTGAAAAATAATTGAATAATAATTGAAAAATAATTGAAAAATAATTGAAAAATAGTTGAAAAATAATTGAAAAATAATTGAAAAATAATTGAAAAATAATTGAAAAATAATTGAAAAATAATTGAGAAGCAATTGGAGAATAGTTGAAAAATAATTGAAAAATAATTGAAAAATAATAGAAAAATAAATGAAAAAAAATTGAAAAATAATTGAAAAATAATTGAAAACTAATTGAAAAATAATTGAAAATAATTGAAAAATAATGGAAAAATAATTGAAAAATAATTGAAAAATAATTGAAAAATAATTGAAAAATAATTGAAAAATAATTGAAAAATAATTTAAGAATAATTGAAAAATAATTGGGCAATAATAATTGAAAAATAAATGAAAAATAATTGAAAAATAATTGAAAAATACTTGAAAAATAATTGAAAAATAATTGAAGAATTGTCGAAAAATAATTGAAAAATAATTGAAAAATAATTGAAAAATAATTGAAAAATAATTGAAAAATAATTGAAAAATAATTGAAGAATAATTGAAAAATAATCGAAAAAAATGGAAAAATAATTGAAAAATAATTGAAAAATAATTGAAAAATAATTGAAAAATAATTGAAAAATAATTGAAAAATAATTGAAAAATAATTGAAAAATAATTGAAAAATAATTGAAAAATAATTGAAAAATAATTGAAAAATAATTGAAAAATAATTGAAAAATAATTGAAAAATAATTGAAAAATAATTGAAAAATAATTGAAGAATAGTTGAAAAATAATTGAAAAATAATTGAAAAATAATTGAAAAAAAATTGAAAAATAATTGAAAAATAATTGAAAAATAATTGAAAAATAATTGAAAAATAATTGAAAACTAATTGAAAAATAATTGAAAAATAATTGAGAAGCAATTGGAGAATAGTTGAAAAATAATTGAAAAATAATTGAAAAATAATAGAAAAATAAATGAAAAAAAATTGAAAAATAATTGAAAAATAATTGAAAACTAATTGAAAAATAATTGAAAATAATTGAAAAATAATGGAAAAATAATTGAAAAATAATTGAAAAATAATTGAAAAATAATTGAAAAATAATTGAAGAATAGTTGAAAAATAATTGAAAAATAATTGAAAAATAATTTAAGAATAATTGAAAAATAATTGGGCAATAATAATTGAAAAATAAATGAAAAATAATTGAAAAATAATTCAAAAATAATTAAAAAATAATTAAAAAATAATTGAAAAACTATTGGAAAATAGTTGAAAAATAATTGAAAAATAATTGAAAAATAATTGAAGAATAGTTGAAAAATAATTGAAAAATAATTGAAAAATAATTGGATAATAATTGAAAAATAATTGAAGAATAGTTGAAAAATAATTGAAAATAATTGAAAAATAATTGAAAAATAATTGAAAAGTAATTAAAAAATAATTAAAAAATAATTGAAAATAATTGAAAAATAATTGAAAAATAATTGAAAAATAATTGAAGAATAGTTGAAAAATAATTGAAGAATAGTTAAAAATAATTGAAAAATAATTGAAAAATAATTGAAAAATAATTGAAAAATAATTGAAAAATAATTGAAAAATAATCGAAAAATAATTGAAAAATAATTGAAGAATAGTTGAAAAATAATTGATAAATAATTGAAAAATAATTGAAAAATAATTGAAAAATAATTGAAAAATAATTGAAGAATAGTTGAAAAATAATTGAAAAATAATAGAAAAATAAATGAAAAAAAATTGAAAAATAATTGAAAAATAATTGAAAACTAATTGAAAAATAATTGAAAAATAATTGAAAAATATTTGAAAAATAATTGAAAAATAATTGAAAACTAATCGAAAACTAATTGAAAAATAATTGAAAAATAATTGAAGAATAGTTGAAAAATAATTGAAAAATAATTGAAAAATAATTGAAAAATAATTGAAAAACAATTGAAAAATAGTTGAAAAATAATTTAAAAATAATTGAAAAATAATTGAAAAAGAATTGAAAAATAATTGAAAAATAATTGAAAAATAATTGAAAAATAATTGAAAAATAATTGAAAAATAATTGAAAAATAATTGAAAAATAATTGAAAAATAATTGAAAAATAATTGAAAATTAATTGAAGAATAGTTGAAAAATAATTGAAAAATAATTGAAAACTAATTGAAAAATAATTGAAAACTAATTGAAAAATAATTGAAAAATAATTGAAAAATATTTGAAAAATAATTGAAAAGTAATTGAAAAATAATTGAAAAATAATTGAAAAATAATTGAAAAATAATTGAAAAATAATTGAAAAATAATTGAAAAATAATTGAAGAATAGTTGAAAAATAATTGAAAAATAATTGAAAAATTATTGAAAAGTAATTGAAAAAATTTTGAAAAATAATTGAAAAATAATTGAAGAATAGTTGAAAAATAATTTAAAAATAATTTAAAAATAATTGAAAAGTAATTGAAAAATAATTGAAAAATAATTGAAAAATAATTGAAAAATAATTGAAAAATAATTGAAAAATAATTGAAAAATAATTGAAAACTAATTGAAAACTAATTGAAAACTAATTGAAAAATAATTGAAAAATAATTGAAAAATATTTGAAAAATAATTGAAAAGTAATTGAAAAATAATTGAAAAATAATTGAAAAATAATTGAAAAATAATTGAAAAATAATTGAAAAATAATTGAAAAATAATTGAAAAATAATTGAAGAATAGTTGAAAAATAATTGAAAAATAATTGTAAACTAATTGAAAAATAATTGAAAAATAATTGTAAAATTATTGAAATATATTTGAAAAATAATTGAAAAATAATTGAAAAATAATTGAAAAATAATTGAAAAATAATTGAAAAATAATTGAAATATAATTGAACAATAATTGAAAAATAATTGAAAAATAATTGAAAAATAATTGAAAAATAATTGAAAAATAATTGAAAAATAATTGAAGAGTAGTTGAAAAATAATTGAAAAATAATTGAAAACTAATTGAAAAATAATTGAAAAATAATTGAAAAATAAATGAAACATAACTGAAAAATAATTGAAAAATAATGGAAAAATAATTGAAGAATAATTGAATAATAATTGAAAAATAATTGAAAACTAATTGAAAAATAATTGAAAAATAATTGAAAAATAATTGAAAAATAAGTGAAAAATAATTGAAACATAATTGAAAAATAGTTGAAAAGTAATTGAAAAATAATTGAAAAATAATTGAAACATAATAGAAAAATAATTGAAAAATAGTTGAAAAATAATTGAAAAATAATTGAAAAATAATTGAAAAATAATTGAAAAATAATTGAAAAGTAATTGAAAAGTAATATGAGAATAATTGAAAAATAATTAAAAAATAATTGAAAAATAATTGAAAAGTAATATAAGAATAATTGAAAAATAATTGAAAAATAATTGAAAAATAATTGAAAAATAATTGAAAAATAATTGAAAAATAATTGAAAAATAATTGAAAAGTAATATAAGAATAATTGAAAAATAAATGAAAAATAATTGAAAAATAATTGAAAAATAATTGAAAAATAATTGAAAAGTAATATAAGAATAATTGAAAATAATTGAAAAATAATAGAAAAAAAAATAATTGAAAACTAATTTAAAAATAATTGAAAAATAATGGAAAAATAATTGAAAAATAATTGAAAAATAATTGTAAAATAATTGAAAAATCATTGAGAAATAATTGAAGAATAGTTGAAAAATAATTGAAAAATAATTGAAAACGAATTGAAAAATAATTGAAAAATAATTGAAAAATAATTGAAAAATAATTGAAAAATAGTTGAAAAATAATTGAAAAATAATTGAAAAAAATTGGAATATAATAATTGAAAAATAATTGAAAAATAATTGAAAAATAATTGAAAAATAATTGAAAAAAAATTGAAATGTAATTGGAAAATAATTGAAAAATAATTGAAAAATAATTGAAAAATAATTGAAAAATAAGTGAAAAATAATTGAAACATAATTGAAAAATAATTGAGAAATAATTGAAAAATAATTGTAAAATTATTGAAATATAATTGAAAAATAATTGAAAAATAATTGAAAAATAATTGAAAAATAATTGAAAAGTAATTGAAAAATAATTGAAAAATAATTGAAAAATAATAGAAAAATAATTGAAAAATAGTTGAAAAATAATTGAAAAATAATTGAAAAATAATTGAAAAATAATTGAAAAATAATTGAAAAGTAATATAAGAATAATTGAAAAATAATTGAAAAATAATTGAAAAATAATTGAAAAATAATTGAAAAAAAATTGGAATATAATAATTAGAAAATAATTGAAAAATAGTTGAAAAATAATTGAAAAATAATTGAAAAATAATTGAAAAATAATCGAAAAATAATTGAAAAATAATTAAAGAATAGTTGAAAAATAATTGATAAATAAATGAAAAATAATTGAAAACTAATTGAAAAATAATTGAAAAATAATAGAAAAATAATTGAAAAATAATAGAAAAATAATTGAAGAATAGTTGAAAAATAATTGAAAAATAAGTGAAAAATAAGTGAAAAATAATTGAAAAATAATTGAAAAATAATTGAAAAATAATTGAAAAAAATTTGAAAAATAATTGAAAAATAATAGAAAAATAATTGAAAAATAATTGAAAAATAATTGAAGAATAGTTGAAAAATAATTGAAAAATAATTGAAAAATAATTGAAAAATAATTGAAAAATAATTGAAATAATTGTAAAAAATTGAAAAATAATTGAAAAATAATTTAAAAATAATTGAAAACTAATCGAAAAATAATTTAAAAATAATCGAAAAATAATTGAAAAATAATTTAAATATAATTGAAATATAATTGAAAAATAATTGAAAAATAATTGAAAAATAATTGAAAAATAATTGAAAAAAAATTAAAAAATAATTGGAAGATAATTGAAAAATAATTGAAAAATAATTGAAAAATAATTGAAAAATAATTGAAAAATAGTTGGATAATAATAATTGAATAATAATTGAAAAATAATCGAAAAATAATTGAAGAATAGTTGAAAAATAATTGAAAAATAATTGAAAAATAATTGAAAAATAATCGAAAGAAATTGAAAAATAATTAAAAAATAATTGAAAAATAATTTAATAATAATTTAATAATAATTGAAACGTAATTGACAAATAATTGAAAAATAATTGAAAAATAATTGAAAAATTATTGAAAAATAGTTGAAAAATTATTGAAAAATAATTGAAAAATAATTGAAGAATAGTTGAAAAATAATTGAAAAATTATTGAGAAATAATTGAAAAAGAATTGAAAACTAATTGAAAAAGAATTGAAAAATAATTGAAAAATAATTGAAAAATAATCGAAAAATAATTAAAAAATAATTGAAGAATAGTTGAAAAATAATTGAAAACTAATTGAAAAATAATTGAAAAATAATTGAAAAATAATTGAAGAATAGTTGAAAAATAATTGAAAAATAAGTTAAAAATAATTGAAAAATAATTGAAAAATAATTGAAAAATAGTTGAAAAATAATTGAAAAATAATTGAAAAATAATTGAAAAATAATTGAAAAAAATTTGAAAAATAATTGAAAAATAATAGAAAAATAATTGAAAAATAATTGAAAAATAATTGAAGAATAGTTGAAAAATAATTGAAAAATAATTGAAAAATAATTGAAAAATAATTGAAAAATAATTGAAAAATAATTGAAAAATAATTGAAAAATAATTGAAAAATAATTGAAAAATAATTGAAAAATAATAGAAAAATAATTCAAAAAAAAATTAAAAAATAATTGAAAAATAATTGAAAAATAATTGAAGAATAGTTGAAAAATAATTTAAGAAAAGTTGAAAAATAATTGAAAAATAATTGAAAAATAATTGAAAAATAATTGAACAATAATTGAAAAATAATTAAAAATAGTAGAAAAATAATTGAAAAATAATTGAAAAATAATTGAACAATAATTGAAAAATAATTAAAAATAGTAGAAAAATAATTGAAAAATAATTGAAAAATAATTGAAAACTAATTGAAAAATAAATGGTAAAAATAATTGAAAAATAATTGAAAAAATATTGAAAAATAAATGGTAAAAATAATTGAAAAATAATTGAAAAGTAATTGAAAAATAATTGAAAAATAATTGAAAAATAATTGAAAAATAATTAAAAAATAATAGAAAAATAATTGAAAAATATTTGAAAAATATTTGAAAAATATTTGAAAAATAATTGAAAAATAATATGAAAAATAATTGAAAAATAATTGAAAAATAATTGAAGAATAGTTGAAAACTAATTGAAAAATAATTGAAAAATAATTGAAAAATAATTGAAAAATAATAGAAAAATAATTGAAAAAAATGAAAAAAATTGACAAATAATTGTAAAATAATTGAAAAATAATTTGAGAATAGTTGAAAAATAATTGAAAAATAATTGAATAATAATTGAAAACTAATTGAAAAATAATTGAAAAATAATTGAAACATAATTGAAGAATAGTTGAAAAATAATTGAAGAATAGTTGAAAAATAATTGAAAAATAATTGAGAAATAATTGAAAAAGAATTGAAAATTAATTGAAAAAGAATTGAAAAATAATTGAAAAATAATTTTAAATAATCGAAAAATAATTGAAAAATAATTGAAGAATAGTTGAAAAATAATTGATAAATAATTGAAAAATAGTTGAAAAATAATTGAAAAATATTTGAAAAATAATTGAAAAATAATTGAGAAAAAAATTGAAAAGAAATTGAAAAATAATTGTAAAATAATTGAAAAATAATTGAAGTATAGTTGAAAAATAATTGAAAAATAATTGAAAAATAATTGAAAAATAATTGAGAAATAATTGAAAAAGAATTGAAAACTAATTGAAAAATAATTGAAAAATAATTTTAAATAATCGAAAAATAATTGAAAAATAATTGAAGAATAGTTGAAAAATAATTGATAAATAATTGAAAAATAGTTGAAAAATAATTGAAAAATATTTGAAAAATAATTGAAAAATAATTGAAAAAAAAATTGAAAAGAAATTGAAAAATAATTGTAAAATAATTGAAAAATAATTGAAGAATAGTTGAAAAATAATTGAAAAATAATTGAAAAATAATTGAAAAATAATAGAAAACTAATTGAAAAATAAATGGTAAAAATAATTGAAAAATAATTGAAAAAATATTGAAAAATAAATGGTAAAAATAATTGAAAAATAATTGAAAAGTAATTGAAAAATAATTGAAAAATTATTGAAAAATAATTGAAAAATAATTGAAAAATGATTGAAAAATAATTGAAAAATAATTGAAAAATAATTGAATAATAATTGAAAAATAATTGAAAAATAATTGAAAAGTAATATAAGAATAATTGAAAAATAATTGAAAAATAATTGAAAAAAAAAATGAAAACTAATTTAAAAATAATTTAAAAATAATTGTAAAATAATTGAAAAATTATTGAAAAATAATTGAAAAATAATTGAAAAATAATTGAAGAATTGTTGAAAAATAATTGAAAAATAATTGAAAAATAATTGAAAAATAATTGAAAAATAAATGAAAAATAATTGATTAATAATTAAAAAATAGTTGAAAAATAATTGAAAAATAATTGAAAAATATTTGAAAAATAATTGAAAAATAATTGAAAAATAATTGAAAAATAATTGAAAAATTGTTGAAAAATAGTTGAAAAAGAATTGAAAAGGAATTGAAAAATAATTGAAAAATAATTTAAAAATAATTGAAAAATAGTTGAAAAATAATAGAAAATTAATTGAAAAATAATTGAAAAATAATTGAAAAATAATTGAAAAATAATTGAAAAATAATAGAAAAATAAATGAAAAAAAAATTGAAAAAAATTGAAAAATAATTGTAAAATAATTGAAAAATAATTGAAGAATAGTTGAAAAATAATTGAAAAATAATTGAAAAATAATTGAAAACTAATTGAAAAATAATTGAAAAATAATTGAAAAATAATTGAAAAATAATTGAAAAATATTTGAAAAATTATTGAAAAATTATTGAAAAATAATAGAAAAATAATTGAAAAATAATTGAAAAATAATTGAAAAATAATTGAAAAATAATTGAAAAATAATTGAAAAGTAATTGAAAAATAATAGAAAATTAATTGAAAAATAATTGAAAAATAATTGAAAAATAATTGAAAAATAATTGAAAATAATTGAAAAATAATTGAAAATTAATTGAAGAATAGTTGAAAAATGATTGAAAAATAATTGAAAAATAATTGAAAAATAATTGAAAAATAATTGAAAAATAATTTAAAAATAATTGAAAAATAATTGAAAAATAATTGAAAAATAATTGAAAAGTAATTGAAAAATAATTGAAAAGTAATTGAAAAATAATTGAAAAATAATTGAAAAATAATTGAAAAATAATTGAAAAATAATTGAAAAATAATTGAAAAATAATTGGATAATAATTGAAAAATAATTGAAAAATAATTAAAAAATAATTCAAAAATAATTCAAAAATAATTCAAAAATAATTCAAAAATAGTTGAAAAATAATTGAAAAATAATTGAAAAATAATTGTAAAATAATTGAAAAATAATTCAAAAATAATTGAAAAATAATTGAAAAATAATAGAAAAATAATTGAAAAAAAATTACAAAATGATTGAAAAATAATAGAAAAATAATTGAAAAATAGTTGAAAAATAATTGAAAAATAATTGAAAAATAATTGAAAAATAATTGAAAAATAATTGAAAAATAATTCAAAAATAATTAAAAATTAATTGAAAAATAGTTGAAAAATAATTGAAAAATAATAGAAAAATAATTGAAAAATAGTTGAAAAATAATTGAAAAATAATTGAAAAATAATTGAAAAATAATTGAAAAATAATTGAAAAATAATTGAAGAATAGTTGAAAAATAATTGAAAAATAATTGAAAAATAATTGAAAAATAATTGAAAAATAATATAAGAATAATTGAAAAATAATTAAAAAATAATTGAAAAATAATTGAAAAATAATTGAAAAATAATTGAAAAATAATTGAAAAATAATTGAAAAGTAATTGAAAAATAATTGAAAAATAATTGAAAAATAATTGAAAAATAATTGAAAAATAATTGAAAAATAATGGAAAAATAATTGAAAAATAATTGAAAAATAATTGAAAAATAATTGAAAAATAATTGAAAAATAATTGAAAATAATTGAAAAATTATTGAAAATTAATTGAAGAATAGTTGAAAAATGATTGAAAAATAATTGAAAAATGATTGAAAAATAATTGAAAAATAATTGAAAAATAATAGAAAAATAATTGAAAAATAGTTGAAAAATAATTGAAAAATAATTGAAAAATAATTGAAAAATAATTGAAAAATAATTTAAGAATAGTTGAAAAATAATTGAAAACTAATTGAAAAATAATTGAAAAATAATTGAAAAATAATTGAAAAATAATTGAAAAATAATTGAAGAGTAGTTAAAAAATAATTGAAAAATAATTGAAAAATAATTGAAAAATAATTGAAAAATAATTGAAAAATAATTGAAAAATAATTGAAAAATTATTGAAAAATAATAGAAAAATAATTGAAAAATAATTGAAAAATAATTGAAAAATAATTGAAAAATAATTGAAAAATAATTGAAAAATAATTGAAAAATAATTGAAAAATAATTGAAAAATAATTGAAAAATAATTGAAGAATAGTTGAAAAATAATTGAAAAATAATTGAAAAATAATTGAAAAATAATTGAAAAATAATTGAAAAATAATTGAAAAATAATTGAAAAATTATTGAAAAATAATAGAAAAATAATTGAAAAATAATTGAAAAAGAATTGAAAAATAATTGAAGAATAGTTGGAAAATAATTGATAAATAATTGAAAAATAATTGAAAACTAATTGAAAAATAATTGAAAAATTATTGAAAAATAATTTAAGAATAGTTGAAAAATAATTGAAAAATAATTGAAAACTAATTGAAAAATAATTGAAAAATAATTGAAAAATAATTGAAGAATAGTTGAAAAATAATTGAAAAATAATTGAAAAATAATTGAAGAATTGTTGAAAAATAATTGAAAAATAATCGAAAAAAATGGAAAAATAATTGAAAAATAATTGAAAAATAATTGAAAAATAATTGAAAAATAATTGAAAAATAATTGAAAAATAATTGAAAAATAATTGAAAAATAATAGAAAAATAAATGAAAAAAAATTGAAAAAAATTGAAAAATAATTGTAAAATAATTGAAAAATAATTGAAGAATAGTTGAAAAATAATAGAAAAATAATTGAAAAATAATTGAAAACTAATTGAAAAATAATTGAAAAATAATTGAAAAATAAGTGAAAAATAATTGAAAAATAATTGAAAAATAATTGAAAAATAATTGAAGAATAGTTGAAAAATAATTGAAGAATAGTTGAAAAATAATTGAAAAATAATTGAAAAATAATTGAAAAATAATTGAAAAATAATTGAACAATAATTGAAAAATAATTGAAAAATAGTTGAAAAATAATTGAAAAATAATTGAAAAATAATTGAAAAATAATTGAAAAATAATTGAAAAACAATTGAAAAATAATTGAAAAATAATTGAAAAATAATTGAAAAATTAGTGAAAAATAATTGAAAAATAATTGAAAAATAATTGAAAAATAATTGAAAAATAATTGAAATATAATTGAAAAATAATTGAAAAATAATTGAAAAATAATTGAAAAATAATTGAAAAGTTATTGAAAAATAATAGAAAAATAATTGAAAAATAATTGAAAAATAATTGAAAAATAATTGAAGAATAGTTGGAAAATAATTGATAAATAATTGAAAAATAATTGAAAACTAATTGAAAAATAATTGAAAAATTATTGAAAAATAATTGAAAAATAATTGAAAAATAATTCAAAAATAATTCAAAAATAATTCAAAAATAATTCAAAAATAGTTGAAAAATAATTCAAAAATAATTGAAAAATTATTGAAAAATAATTGAAAAATAATTGAAGAATAGTTGAAAAATAATTGGAAAATAATTGAAAACTAATTGAAAAATAATTGAAAAATAATTGAAAAATAATTTAAGAATAGTTGAAAAATAATTGAAAACTAATTGAAAACTAATTGAAAAATAATTGAAAAATTATTGAAAAATAATTGAAAAATAATTGAAAAATAATTGAAAAATAATTGAAAAATAATTTAAGAATAATTGAAGAATAGTTGAAAAATAATTGAAAAATAAGTTAAAAATAATTGAAAAATAATTGAAAAATAATTGAAAAATAGTTGAAAAATAATTGAAAAATAATTGAAAAATAATTGAAAAATAATTGAAAAAAATTTGAAAAATAATTGAAAAATAATAGAAAAATAATTGAAAAGTAATTGAAAAATAATTGAAAAATTATTGAAAAATAATTTAAAAATAATTGAAAAATGATTGAAAAATAATTAAAAAATAATAGAAAAATAATTGAAAAATATTTGAAAAATATTTGAAAGATATTTGAAAAATAATTGAAGAATAGTTGAAAAATAATTGAAAAATAATTGAAAAATAAATGAATAATATTTGAAAAATAATTGATAAAAAATTGAAAAATAATTGAAAAATAATTGAAAACTAATTGAAAAATAATTGAAAAATAATTGAAAAATAATTGAAAAATAATTGAAGAATAGTTGAAAAATAATTGAAAAATAATTGAAAAATAATTGTAAAATAATTGAAAAATAATTGAAAAATAATTGAAAAATAATTATGATTAATTGAAAAATAATTGAAAAATAATTGAAAAATAATCGAAAAATAATTGAAAAATAATCGAAAAATAATTGAAAAATAATCGAAAAATAATTGAAAAATAATTGAAGAATAGTTGAAAAATACTTGATAAATAATTGAAAAATAATTGAAAACTAATTGAAAAATAATTGAAAACTAATTGAAAAATAATTGAAAAATAATTGAAAATTAATTGAAGAATAGTTGAAAAATAATTGAAAAATAAGTGAAAAATAATTGAAAAATAATTGAAAAATAATTGAAAAATAGTTGAAAAATAATTGAAAAATAATTGAAAAATAATTGAAAACTAATTGAAAAATAATTGAAAAATAATCGAAAAAAATTGAAAAATAATTGAAGAATAGTTGAAAAATAATTGAAAAATAATTGAAAAATAATCGAAAAAAATTGAAAAATAATTAAAAAATAATTGAAAAATAATTTAATAATAATTTAATAATAATTGAAACATAATTGACAAATAATTGAAAAATAATTGAAAAATAATTGAAAAATAATTAAAAAATAGTTGAAAAACTATTGAATAATAATTGAAAAATAATTGAAAAATAATTGAAAAATAATTGAAGAATAGTTGAAAAATAATTGAAAAATAATTTTAAAATAATTTAAGAATATTTGAAAAATAATTGATAAATAATTGAAAAATAATTGAACACTAATTGAAAAATAATTGAAAAATAATCGAAAAATAATTGAAAAATAATTGAAAAATAGTTGAAAAATAATTGAAAAATAATTGAAAAATAATTGAAAAATAATTGAAAAATAATTGAAAAATAATTGAAAAATAATTGAAAAATAATTGAAAAATAATTGAAAAATAGTTGAAAAATAATTGAAAAGTAATTGAAAAATAATTGAAAAATAATTGAAAAAAATTTGAAAAATAATTGAAAAATAATAGAAAAATAATTGAAAAATAATTGAAAAATAATTGAAGAATAGTTGAAAAATAATTGAAAAATAATTGAAAAATAATTGAAAAATAATAGAAAAATAATTGAAAAAAAATGAAAAAAATTGACAAATAATTGTAAAATAATTGAAAAATAATTTAAGAATAGTTGAAAAATAATTGAAAAATAATTGAATAATAATTGAAAACTAATTGAAAAATAATTGAAAAATAATTGAAACATAATTGAAGAATAGTTTAAAAATAATTGAAGAATAGTTGAAAAATAATTGAAAAATAATTGAGAAATAATTGAAAAAGAATTGAAAACTAATTGAAAAAGAATTGAAAAATAATTGAAAAATAATTTTAAATAATCGAAAAATAATTGAAAAATAATTGAATAATAGTTGAAAAATAATTGATAAATAATTGAAAAATAGTTGAAAAATAATTGAAAAATATTTGAAAAATAATTGAAAAATAATTGAAAAAAAAATTGAAAAGAAATTGAAAAATAATTGTAAAATAATTGAAAAATAATTGAAGAATAGTTGAAAAATAATTGAAAAATAATTGAAAAATAATTGAAAAATAATTGAAAAATAATTGAAAAATAATTGAAAAATAATTGAAAAATAATTGAAAAATTATTGAAAAACAATTCAAAAATAATTGAAGAATAGTTGAAAAATAATTGAAAAATAATTGAAAGCTAATTGAAAAATAATTGAAAAATAATGGAAAAATAATTGAAAAGTAATTGAAAAATAATTGAAGAATACTTGAAAAATAATTGAAAAATAATTGAAAGAGAATTGAAAAATAATTGAAAAATAATTGAAAAATAATTGAAATAATTGTAAAAAATTGAAAAATAATTGAAAAATAATTTAAAAATAATTGAAAACTAATCGAAAAATAATTTAAAAATAATCGAAAAATAATTGAAAAATAATTTAAATATAATTGAAATATAATTGAAAAATAATTGAAAAATAATTGAAAAATAATTGAAAAATAATTGAAAAAAAATTAAAAAATAATTGGAAGATAATTGAAAAATAATTGAAAAATAATTGAAAAATAATTGAAAAATAATTGAAAAATAGTTGAAAAATAATTGAAAAGTAATTGAAAAATAATTGAAAAATAATTGAAAAAAATTTGAAAAATAATTGAAAAATAATAGAAAAATAATTGAAAAATAATTGAAAAATAATTGAAGAATAGTTGAAAAATAATTGAAAAATAATTGAAAAATAATTGAAAAATAATAGAAAAATAATTGAAAAAAAATGAAAAAAATTGACAAATAATTGTAAAATAATTGAAAAATAATTTAAGAATAGTTGAAAAATAATTGAAAAATAATTGAATAATAATTGAAAACTAATTGAAAAATAATTGAAAAATAATTGAAACATAATTGAAGAATAGTTTAAAAATAATTGAAGAATAGTTGAAAAATAATTGAAAAATAATTGAGAAATAATTGAAAAAGAATTGAAAACTAATTGAAAAAGAATTGAAAAATAATTGAAAAATAATTTTAAATAATCGAAAAATAATTGAAAAATAATTGAATAATAGTTGAAAAATAATTGATAAATAATTGAAAAATAGTTGAAAAATAATTGAAAAATATTTGAAAAATAATTGAAAAATAATTGAAAAAAAAATTGAAAAGAAATTGAAAAATAATTGTAAAATAATTGAAAAATAATTGAAGAATAGTTGAAAAATAATTGAAAAATAATTGAAAAATAATTGAAAAATAATTGAAAAATAATTGAAAAATAATTGAAAAATAATTGAAAAATAATTGAAAAATTATTGAAAAACAATTCAAAAATAATTGAAGAATAGTTGAAAAATAATTGAAAAATAATTGAAAGCTAATTGAAAAATAATTGAAAAATAATGGAAAAATAATTGAAAAGTAATTGAAAAATAATTGAAGAATACTTGAAAAATAATTGAAAAATAATTGAAAAATAATTGAAAAATAATATATGAATAATTGAAAAATAATTGAAAAATAATTGAAAAATAATTGAAAAAAATTTGAAAAATAATTGAAAAATAATAGAAAAATAATTGAAAAATAATTGAAAAATAATTGAAGAATAGTTGAAAAATAATTGAAAAATAATTGAAAAATAATTGAAAAATAATTGAAAAATAATTGAAATAATTGTAAAAAATTGAAAAATAATTGAAAAATAATTTAAAAATAATTGAAAACTAATCGAAAAATAATTTAAAAATAATCGAAAAATAATTTAAAAATAATCGAAAAATAATTGAAAAATAATTTAAATATAATTGAAATATAATTGAAAAATAATTGAAAAATAATTGAAAAATAATTGAAAAATAATTGAAAAAAAATTAAAAAATAATTGGAAGATAATTGAAAAATAATTGAAAAATAATTGAAAAATAATTGAAAAATAATTGAAAAATAGTTGGATAATAATAATTGAATAATAATTGAAAAATAATCGAAAAATAATTGAAGAATAGTTGAAAAATAATTGAAAAATAATTGAAAAATAATTGAAAAATAATCGAAAGAAATTGAAAAATAATTAAAAAATAATTGAAAAATAATTTAATAATAATTTAATAATAATTGAAACGTAATTGACAAATAATTGAAAAATAATTGAAAAATAATTGAAAAATTATTGAAAAATAGTTGAAAAATTATTGAAAAATAATTGAAAAATAATTGAAGAATAGTTGAAAAATAATTGAAAAATTATTGAGAAATAATTGAAAAAGAATTGAAAACTAATTGAAAAAGAATTGAAAAATAATTGAAAAATAATTGAAAAATAATCGAAAAATAATTAAAAAATAATTGAAGAATAGTTGAAAAATAATTGAAAACTAATTGAAAAATAATTGAAAAATAATTGAAAAATAATTGAAGAATAGTTGAAAAATAATTGAAAAATAAGTTAAAAATAATTGAAAAATAATTGAAAAATAATTGAAAAATAGTTGAAAAATAATTGAAAAATAATTGAAAAATAATTGAAAAATAATTGAAAAAAATTTGAAAAATAATTGAAAAATAATAGAAAAATAATTGAAAAATAATTGAAAAATAATTGAAGAATAGTTGAAAAATAATTGAAAAATAATTGAAAAATAATTGAAAAATAATTGAAAAATAATTGAAAAATAATTGAAAAATAATTGAAAAATAATTGAAAAATAATTGAAAAATAATTGAAAAATAATTGAAAAATAATTGAAAAATAATAGAAAAATAATTCAAAAAAAAATTAAAAAATAATTGAAAAATAATTGAAAAATAATTGAAGAATAGTTGAAAAATAATTTAAGAAAAGTTGAAAAATAATTGAAAAATAATTGAAAAATAATTGAAAAATAATTGAACAATAATTGAAAAATAATTAAAAATAGTAGAAAAATAATTGAAAAATAATTGAAAAATAATTGAACAATAATTGAAAAATAATTAAAAATAGTAGAAAAATAATTGAAAAATAATTGAAAAATAATTGAAAACTAATTGAAAAATAAATGGTAAAAATAATTGAAAAATAATTGAAAAAATATTGAAAAATAAATGGTAAAAATAATTGAAAAATAATTGAAAAGTAATTGAAAAATAATTGAAAAATAATTGAAAAATAATTGAAAAATAATTAAAAAATAATAGAAAAATAATTGAAAAATATTTGGGACTTCCGTTTCCGGACGCGAGAGTGGACAAAGTGTCGGTGTGTGGTTGTGAGTGGAAGTGGAAAGAGCGAGTGAAGTAGGGTGCGAGAGGATAGGGAGTGAGTGGAGAAGGTAGGAGGAGGGGTAGGAAGGGTGGAGTAGCAAGAGGAAAGGGCGGGGACAGTGGGCTACGAGGTGGTAAGCGGGTGAAGGGAACGGTTTTGAGGTTAGGTTGAGAGACAGGTGGTGTGGAGCGGGAAAGTAAAGACGGAGGAGCAGGCAGAGTAGTCTAGCGGACAGGAGTGGAAGCAGGAAGAGCTGGTAGGAAGGCGGGAAATTTGAAAGGAGATAAAGGAAAGGTGAGAGGTGGTGGTTAAAAAGAGTAAGGGTAACAGAGTGAAGGAGGTGGAGGGAAAGTAAGGAGCGTGAGGTCAAATGGAGGGTAGAAAAGGGGAGGGGGGGCGGGGAGGGGAAGAGGGGACAACAGGAGAGGAAAAGGGAAGACAGAAAAAGCAGGAAAGGTGCAGGAATGATAGCCAGAGCAGTGTGGGAAGCAATGCGGGAAGCATTGATAGTTGCGGGGGGAAAAATAGGAAGGAAAGGGAGGAAGGAGGTGGGAGTGAGGGGGAGCGGGAAAGAGCAGGGTTTAAAAGGAGTTCGAGGACGGTGAGGTCACCTGATGGCAGAGGAGAAGAGGGAAGAAGGGGGGAGGAAGAGGAGACGGGAAAGGTGGAGAGGATGTTAAGGGAGATGATGAAGGAATTAAGGGAGGAGAAAGAGGAAATGAGGAAGGAGATGAGGGAGATGAAACAGGAGTTGAGGAAGGAAAGGGAAGAGAGAAGAAAGGAGTTAGAGGAGTGGAGAGAGGAGAGGAGGAGATGGGAGGAGGACAGAGCGGAGGAAAAAAAGAAGAGGGAAAAGATGGAAGAAAGGTTGGAGAGGGTGGAAGAGAGGGGAGGGAGGGTGGAGGAAATGATAGGGAAGATGGAAAAATGGGAAAAGGAAAAGGAAGGGAGAGATAGTATGGAGAAGGGGGAGGGGGAGGATGTGGAGGAATGTCGGTTGAGAATAAGAAAGATGGAGCTAAGGCAGGACAGGAGGGAGAGGGAGGAGAGAAGGAATAATGTGGTGATAAGGGGGTTGAGGGCGGAGGGAGGGGAGGAGGAGAAGGAGGTGAAGAAGTTGTGGACAACGATGGGATTGGGGGAGGGGGGGGTAAGGGAGGTGAGAAGGGTTGGGGGAAGGGGAAAGGAAGTGGGAGGGGTGATTCTGGTGAAGCTTACGGGGAGGGAGGAGAAGATAAAGGTGTTAGAGGCGAGGAAAAGACTGAGAGGCAGGAGGGAAAGGATTGATGATGATATGACGGAGGAAGAAAGGAAGACGAGGTGGAAGGTAGAAAGAGAGGCGGAGAGGGAGAGGGAAGGAGGAAAGAAGGTCCAGGTGGGATATATGAAGCTCTGGATAAATGGGCGGATGAGAAAATGGGATGAATTGAGAGAAAGATGGGTTGAGGAGCAGGGAAACGAAAGATAAGGGAAAGGGGGGAGAAAAGGGAAAAAGGGGGGAGGGGGGGGGGAGGCGAGTGGGTACAAGGTAGCATTCTGGAATGTGGCGGGATTGAGGAGCAAGGACGGGGAGTTCTGGAAAGGTTTGGAGGAGTGGGACGTGGTGGTGATGTCGGAGACATGGATGGAGGAGGGGGGGTGGAGGAAGGTGGAAGGAAGACTGCCGAGAGGGTATGTGTGGGACAGGCAATGGGCGCGGAGGGAGAAGAAGAGGGGTAGAGCGATGGGAGGGATGTTAATGGGGGTGAGGAAAGGGATGGAGGTGGAGGTGGGGGAAGAAGGAGGGAAAGAGGGGATTTTGATGAAAAAAATTAGGATGGGGGGGGAATGGTGGAGGATAGTGGGGGTTTACGTGAATGGAGATTTGCAGAAGAAGCTGGAGGACATAGGGGAATGGATGGAGGAGAGGGAGAGGGGAGTGAGGGTGATAATAGGAGGTGACTTTAACGCGAGGACCGGGGAGGAGGGAGGATGGGTGATGGGAGGGGATGAGGAAGAGGGAGGGGGGTGCGGAAGTAGGAGGTCGAAGGATAAGGAGGTGAATGGTGACGGGAGGAGATTATGCGGGTTCATAGAGGAAAGGGGATGGAGTATTTTAAATGGAGGGATTGAGGGGGATGAACAGGGGGAGTGGACATTCACAGGAGGAAAGACAAGTACGGTGATTGATTATGTCATTGGGAACGAAGATACTTGGGAGAAAGTGGAAAGGTTAAAAGTAGAAGAGAGGGTGGATTCGGATCACCAACCACTGGTTGTCTGGGTGAGGGGAGAGATGGGGGGCAACGTAGATAGGAGGAAAAGTGGGGAGAGGGGAAGGAGAGGAGGAAGAGGGAATTGGACGGAAGAGGGGAGAAGGGAGTTTGTGAGGAACTTTGGGAAGAGAGTGGGGGGAGACTGGAGTGTGGATGAGGAGTGGGGAGAGCTGAAGGAAAGAATAAAGGGGGCGGTGGGGAAATCGGTGGTGAAGGGGGGGGAGATGAGGAGGAAGGAAGGTTGGTGGGATAAGGAGTGTAGAGAGGAGAAGAGTAAGGTGAGGAAGGAGTTGAGAAAGTGGAGAAGAGAGGGGGGGGATGGGATGGTATACAGGGAAAGGAAAAGGGGTTATGGAAGGTTATGCGAGGAAAAGAGAAAGAAGGAGGTGGAACGATGGGAAAGGGAGCTGGAGGGGGTTAGAACAGAAGCGCAAGTATGGAAGGTGGTAAATAGAGAGAGAGGGGGGAGAAGTAGGGTAAATGAGAGAATAAAGATAGAGGAATGGAACGAGTATTTTAGGGGGCTGTTGGGGGGAGTGGAATGGAGGGTGAAGTGGGGAGGGGGAAGGAGAGAAGGGAGGGACGAGGAGAGGGAGATAGGGAGGGACGAAATAGGAAGGGTGGTGAGGGGGTTAAAGGACGGGAAGGCGGGAGGAAGCGATGGGATACAAAATGAGGTTTGGAAATATGGGGGGGAGGAAGTGGAAAAATGGTTATGGGTGGTGTGTAATAGGGTATGGAGGGGGGAAGGGTGGCCGGAGGGGTGGAAGGAAGGGATTGTGGTGCCAGTGTTGAAGAAAGGGGCTGGGGAAAGGGTGGAGGATTATCGGGGGATTACCCTGACCCAGACGGCATATAAGATATATGCGTCGGTGCTGGCGGAGAGATTGAGGCTGGAGGTGGAGGAGAAGGTGATACTGCCACCGAGTCAGGCGGGATTTAGGAGGGGGGTGGGGTGTGTAGATCACATCTACACGCTCAACTACCTCATAAACAGGCAGGTGGGGAGGAAGGAAAGGAAATTAATAATCCTTTTCGTAGATATGAAGGCAGCTTTCGACTCGGTGGACAGAGAGGTGCTGATCAAGGCGATGAGAGAGAGGGGAGTGAGGGAAGGGCTGGTGGCAAGATGTGAGGAGGTGTTGAGGGAAACAACAGGAAGGGTCAGGGTGGGAGAAGAGGAGGGGGATAGGTTTTGGACCGCCAGGGGGGTAAGACAGGGGTGCCCGCTTAGCCCAATCCTGTTCACAATACTGATTGCGAACATGGACGAGGAATTGGGAAGGGGGGGGTGGGGGGGAGTGAAGCTGGGGGAGAGGAGGGTATATACGCTGGCATACGCGGATGACGTGGCGGTGCTGGCAGAGGATGTGGATGGGATGAAGGGGATAATAGGGAAGCTGGAAAAGTATGTGGACGGGAAGGGGTTACAGGTGAACGTTGGAAAAACTAAGGTAATGAGGTGTAGAAGGGGAGGGGGGAGATGGGGAAAGGTGATATGGAGGTGGAAAGGAAAACAGATAGAGGAGGTGCATAGGTTCAAGTACTTAGGATATACAATGATGGGGAGTGGAGGACAGGAAGAACATGTAAAGGAGAGGGTAAGGAAGGGGGCTGCGTTGTTGGGACAGGTTTGGGGGATAGGGAAAAGGAAGTGTAGGAAAGATTGGGGGAGAAGACTGTGGCTGTTTGACAAGCTGGTGTGGGCGGTGATTAGTTACGGGGTGGAGGTATGGGGATGGAAGTGCAGGGAAAAGGTAGAGGGGCTGCACGAAAGATATCTGAAGTGGGTGTTGGGAGTGGATTATTGTACCCCGGGGTACATGGTAAGGGAGGAATTGCAGAGGGGGATGATGAAAGGAGGGGCAGGGATGAGGGCATGGGGATATGAGAGAAAGTTGGAGGAGGGAAATAGGGGGGGGAGTTGGCGAGAGAATGTTGGGAGGAGATGAAGAGGAGGATGAGGAGGGGAAAGGTGCTGGAGGGGTGGGAGGAAGAGAGGGAGCAGTATTATAAGGACAAAGGGTGGACAGTGGAGGAGGTGGAAAGGTTGAGGGATAAAGGGGAATTAAGAGGGGAGGAGTTGGTGGAGAGGGAGAGAAGGACGCAGGAAGAGGAGAGGTGGAGGAAAATAGGGGAGGGGAAATATAATAAATGGTATGGGAGGGTGAAAGGAGTGGGGGTTCCGGGGTACTTGAAGAAAGGGTGGGGGGAAGATAGGTGGAGGAGGATAGCAAGATTTAGGTTAGGGAATGAGATGAGGGGGGGGAGGTATTGGGAGGAGGAGGAGAAAAGAAGTTGTAGGGTATGTGGTCAAGGAGAGGAAACTTGGGGACATGTGTGGGAGGTTTGTACAGGTTGGGGGGTGGAGAGGGGGTGGCAGAATGCGATGGCAGAGGTGCTGGGGGATGATGGGGAGGGGGAGGAGTGGATGAAGAGGCTGGAGGAAAGAAGAGATTTATGTGGGGGGAGTGTTGGGGTGAATGAAGGAATGTGAGTGGATGGGGAAGTGTGCGGAAGCGGAGGTCCGAGGAGCGGAGGAGGGGAGCGTGCGAGCGAGCGGGAATAGATTTAAGACGTAGGATAAGTTAGGTTAAGTAAAATAAGATAGATAGATTAAGGAAAGTGTACAGAGGTGTAGGAATGGGGAGATTGTAACCCTCAGGGGAACGATAATAAATATTACATACATTACAATTGAAAAATATTTGAAAAATATTTGAAAAATATTTGAAAAATAATTGAAAAATAATATGAAAAATAATTGAAAAATAATTGAAAAATAATTGAAGAATAGTTGAAAACTAATTGAAAAATAATTGAAAAATAATTGAAAAATAATTGAAAAATAATAGAAAAATAATTGAAAAAAATGAAAAAAATTGACAAATAATTGTAAAATAATTGAAAAATAATTTGAGAATAGTTGAAAAATAATTGAAAAATAATTGAATAATAATTGAAAACTAATTGAAAAATAATTGAAAAATAATTGAAACATAATTGAAGAATAGTTGAAAAATAATTGAAGAATAGTTGAAAAATAATTGAAAAATAATTGAGAAATAATTGAAAAAGAATTGAAAATTAATTGAAAAAGAATTGAAAAATAATTGAAAAATAATTTTAAATAATCGAAAAATAATTGAAAAATAATTGAAGAATAGTTGAAAAATAATTGATAAATAATTGAAAAATAGTTGAAAAATAATTGAAAAATATTTGAAAAATAATTGAAAAATAATTGAGAAAAAAATTGAAAAGAAATTGAAAAATAATTGTAAAATAATTGAAAAATAATTGAAGTATAGTTGAAAAATAATTGAAAAATAATTGAAAAATAATTGAAAAATAATTGAGAAATAATTGAAAAAGAATTGAAAACTAATTGAAAAAGAATTGAAAAATAATTGAAAAATAATTTTAAATAATCGAAAAATAATTGAAAAATAATTGAAGAATAGTTGAAAAATAATTGATAAATAATTGAAAAATAGTTGAAAAATAATTGAAAAATATTTGAAAAATAATTGAAAAATAATTGAAAAAAAAATTGAAAAGAAATTGAAAAATAATTGTAAAATAATTGAAAAATAATTGAAGAATAGTTGAAAAATAATTGAAAAATAATTGAAAAATAATTGAAAAATAATAGAAAACTAATTGAAAAATAAATGGTAAAAATAATTGAAAAATAATTGAAAAAATATTGAAAAATAAATGGTAAAAATAATTGAAAAATAATTGAAAAGTAATTGAAAAATAATTGAAAAATTATTGAAAAATAATTGAAAAATAATTGAAAAATGATTGAAAAATAATTGAAAAATAATTGAAAAATAATTGAATAATAATTGAAAAATAATTGAAAAATAATTGAAAAGTAATATAAGAATAATTGAAAAATAATTGAAAAATAATTGAAAAAAAAAATGAAAACTAATTTAAAAATAATTTAAAAATAATTGTAAAATAATTGAAAAATTATTGAAAAATAATTGAAAAATAATTGAAAAATAATTGAAGAATTGTTGAAAAATAATTGAAAAATAATTGAAAAATAATTGAAAAATAATTGAAAAATAAATGAAAAATAATTGAATAATAATTAAAAAATAGTTGAAAAATAATTGAAAAATAATTGAAAAATATTTGAAAAATAATTGAAAAATAATTGAAAAATAATTGAAAAATAATTGAAAAATTGTTGAAAAATAGTTGAAAAAGAATTGAAAAGGAATTGAAAAATAATTGAAAAATAATTTAAAAATAATTGAAAAATAGTTGAAAAATAATAGAAAATTAATTGAAAAATAATTGAAAAATAATTGAAAAATAATTGAAAAATAATTGAAAAATAATAGAAAAATAAATGAAAAAAAATTGAAAAAAATTGAAAAATAATTGTAAAATAATTGAAAAATAATTGAAGAATAGTTGAAAAATAATTGAAAAATAATTGAAAAATAATTGAAAACTAATTGAAAAATAATTGAAAAATAATTGAAAAATAATTGAAAAATAATTGAAAAATATTTGAAAAATTATTGAAAAATTATTGAAAAATAATAGAAAAATAATTGAAAAATAATTGAAAAATAATTGAAAAATAATTGAAAAATAATTGAAAAATAATTGAAAAGTAATTGAAAAATAATAGAAAATTAATTGAAAAATAATTGAAAAATAATTGAAAAATAATTGAAAAATAATTGAAAATAATTGAAAAATAATTGAAAATTAATTGAAGAATAGTTGAAAAATGATTGAAAAATAATTGAAAAATAATTGAAAAATAATTGAAAAATAATTGAAAAATAATTTAAAAATAATTGAAAAATAATTGAAAAATAATTGAAAAATAATTGAAAAGTAATTGAAAAATAATTGAAAAGTAATTGAAAAATAATTGAAAAATAATTGAAAAATAATTGAAAAATAATTGAAAAATAATTGAAAAATAATTGAAAAATAATTGGATAATAATTGAAAAATAATTGAAAAATAATTAAAAAATAATTCAAAAATAATTCAAAAATAATTCAAAAATAATTCAAAAATAGTTGAAAAATAATTGAAAAATAATTGAAAAATAATTGTAAAATAATTCAAAAATAATTCAAAAATAATTGAAAAATAATTGAAAAATAATAGAAAAATAATTGAAAAAAAATTACAAAATGATTGAAAAATAATAGAAAAATAATTGAAAAATAGTTGAAAAATAATTGAAAAATAATTGAAAAATAATTGAAAAATAATTGAAAAATAATTGAAAAATAATTCAAAAATAATTAAAAATTAATTGAAAAATAGTTGAAAAATAATTGAAAAATAATAGAAAAATAATTGAAAAATAGTTGAAAAATAATTGAAAAATAATTGAAAAATAATTGAAAAATAATTGAAAAATAATTGAAGAATAGTTGAAAAATAATTGAAAAATAATTGAAAAATAATTGAAAAATAATTGAAAAATAATTGAAAAATAATATAAGAATAATTGAAAAATAATTAAAAAATAATTGAAAAATAATTGAAAAATAATTGAAAAATAATTGAAAAATAATTGAAAAATAATTGAAAAGTAATTGAAAAATAATTGAAAAATAATTGAAAAATAATTGAAAAATAATTGAAAAATAATTGAAAAATAATGGAAAAATAATTGAAAAATAATTGAAAAATAATTGAAAAATAATTGAAAAATAATTGAAAAATAATTGAAAATAATTGAAAAATTATTGAAAATTAATTGAAGAATAGTTGAAAAATGATTGAAAAATAATTGAAAAATGATTGAAAAATAATTGAAAAATAATTGAAAAATAATAGAAAAATAATTGAAAAATAGTTGAAAAATAATTGAAAAATAATTGAAAAATAATTGAAAAATAATTGAAAAATAATTTAAGAATAGTTGAAAAATAATTGAAAACTAATTGAAAAATAATTGAAAAATAATTGAAAAATAATTGAAAAATAATTGAAAAATAATTGAAGAGTAGTTAAAAAATAATTGAAAAATAATTGAAAAATAATTGAAAAATAATTGAAAAATAATTGAAAAATAATTGAAAAATAATTGAAAAATTATTGAAAAATAATAGAAAAATAATTGAAAAATAATTGAAAAATAATTGAAAAATAATTGAAAAATAATTGAAAAATAATTGAAAAATAATTGAAAAATAATTGAAAAATAATTGAAAAATAATTGAAGAATAGTTGAAAAATAATTGAAAAATAATTGAAAAATAATTGAAAAATAATTGAAAAATAATTGAAAAATAATTGAAAAATAATTGAAAAATAATTGAAAAATTATTGAAAAATAATAGAAAAATAATTGAAAAATAATTGAAAAATAATTGAAAAATAATTGAAGAATAGTTGGAAAATAATTGATAAATAATTGAAAAATAATTGAAAACTAATTGAAAAATAATTGAAAAATTATTGAAAAATAATTTAAGAATAGTTGAAAAATAATTGAAAAATAATTGAAAACTAATTGAAAAATAATTGAAAAATAATTGAAAAATAATTGAAGAATAGTTGAAAAATAATTGAAAAATAATTGAAAAATAATTGAAGAATTGTTGAAAAATAATTGAAAAATAATCGAAAAAAATGGAAAAATAATTGAAAAATAATTGAAAAATAATTGAAAAATAATTGAAAAATAATTGAAAAATAATTGAAAAATAATTGAAAAATAATTGAAAAATAATAGAAAAATAAATGAAAAAAAATTGAAAAAAATTGAAAAATAATTGTAAAATAATTGAAAAATAATTGAAGAATAGTTGAAAAATAATAGAAAAATAATTGAAAAATAATTGAAAACTAATTGAAAAATAATTGAAAAATAATTGAAAAATAAGTGAAAAATAATTGAAAAATAATTGAAAAATAATTGAAAAATAATTGAAGAATAGTTGAAAAATAATTGAAGAATAGTTGAAAAATAATTGAAAAATAATTGAAAAATAATTGAAAAATAATTGAAAAATAATTGAACAATAATTGAAAAATAATTGAAAAATAGTTGAAAAATAATTGAAAAATAATTGAAAAATAATTGAAAAATAATTGAAAAATAATTGAAAAACAATTGAAAAATAATTGAAAAATAATTGAAAAATAATTGAAAAATTAGTGAAAAATAATTGAAAAATAATTGAAAAATAATTGAAAAATAATTGAAAAATAATTGAAATATAATTGAAAAATAATTGAAAAATAATTGAAAAATAATTGAAAAATAATTGAAAAGTTATTGAAAAATAATAGAAAAATAATTGAAAAATAATTGAAAAATAATTGAAAAATAATTGAAGAATAGTTGGAAAATAATTGATAAATAATTGAAAAATAATTGAAAACTAATTGAAAAATAATTGAAAAATTATTGAAAAATAATTGAAAAATAATTGAAAAATAATTCAAAAATAATTCAAAAATAATTCAAAAATAATTCAAAAATAGTTGAAAAATAATTCAAAAATAATTGAAAAATTATTGAAAAATAATTGAAAAATAATTGAAGAATAGTTGAAAAATAATTGGAAAATAATTGAAAACTAATTGAAAAATAATTGAAAAATAATTGAAAAATAATTTAAGAATAGTTGAAAAATAATTGAAAACTAATTGAAAACTAATTGAAAAATAATTGAAAAATTATTGAAAAATAATTGAAAAATAATTGAAAAATAATTGAAAAATAATTGAAAAATAATTTAAGAATAATTGAAGAATAGTTGAAAAATAATTGAAAAATAAGTTAAAAATAATTGAAAAATAATTGAAAAATAATTGAAAAATAGTTGAAAAATAATTGAAAAGTAATTGAAAAATAATTGAAAAATTATTGAAAAATAATTGAAAAATAATTGAAAAATGATTGAAAAATAATTAAAAAATAATAGAAAAATAATTGAAAAATATTTGAAAAATATTTGAAAGATATTTGAAAAATAATTGAAGAATAGTTGAAAAATAATTGAAAAATAATTGAAAAATAAATGAATAATATTTGAAAAATAATTGATAAAAAATTGAAAAATAATTGAAAAATAATTGAAAACTAATTGAAAAATAATTGAAAAATAATTGAAAAATAATTGAAAAATAATTGAAGAATAGTTGAAAAATAATTGAAAAATAATTGAAAAATAATTGTAAAATAATTGAAAAATAATTGAAAAATAATTGAAAAATAATTATGATTAATTGAAAAATAATTGAAAAATAATTGAAAAATAATCGAAAAATAATTGAAAAATAATCGAAAAATAATTGAAAAATAATCGAAAAATAATTGAAAAATAATTGAAGAATAGTTGAAAAATACTTGATAAATAATTGAAAAATAATTGAAAACTAATTGAAAAATAATTGAAAACTAATTGAAAAATAATTGAAAAATAATTGAAAATTAATTGAAGAATAGTTGAAAAATAATTGAAAAATAAGTGAAAAATAATTGAAAAATAATTGAAAAATAATTGAAAAATAGTTGAAAAATAATTGAAAAATAATTGAAAAATAATTGAAAACTAATTGAAAAATAATTGAAAAATAATCGAAAAAAATTGAAAAATAATTGAAGAATAGTTGAAAAATAATTGAAAAATAATTGAAAAATAATCGAAAAAAATTGAAAAATAATTAAAAAATAATTGAAAAATAATTTAATAATAATTTAATAATAATTGAAACATAATTGACAAATAATTGAAAAATAATTGAAAAATAATTGAAAAATAATTAAAAAATAGTTGAAAAACTATTGAATAATAATTGAAAAATAATTGAAAAATAATTGAAAAATAATTGAAGAATAGTTGAAAAATAATTGAAAAATAATTTTAAAATAATTTAAGAATATTTGAAAAATAATTGATAAATAATTGAAAAATAATTGAACACTAATTGAAAAATAATTGAAAAATAATCGAAAAATAATTGAAGAACAGTTGAAAAATAATTGAAAAATAATTGAAAAATAATCGAAAAATAATTGAAAACTAATTGAAAAATAATTGAAAAATAATCGAAAAATAATTGAAGAACAGTTGAAAAATAATTGAAAAATAATTGAAAAATAATCGAAAAATAATTGAAAAATAATTGAAGAATTGTTGATAAATAATTGAAAACTAATTGAAAAATAATTGAAAAATAATTGAAAAATAATTGAAGAATAGTTGAAAAATAATTGAAAAATAAGTGAAAAATAATTGAAGAATAGTTGAAAAATAATTGAAAAATAAGTTAAAAATAATTGAAAAATAATTGAAAAATAATTGAAAAATAGTTGAAAAATAATTGAAAAATAATTGAAAAATAATTGAAAAATAATTGAAAAAAATTTGAAAAATAATTGAAAAATAATAGAAAAATAATTGAAAAATAATTGAAAAATAATTGAAGAATAGTTGAAAAATAATTGAAAAATAATTGAAAAATAATTGAAAAATAATTGAAAAATAATTGAAAAATAATTGAAAAATAATTGAAAAATAATTGAAAAATAATTGAAAAATAATTGAAAAATAATTGAAAAATAATTGAAAAATAATAGAAAAATAATTCAAAAAAAAATTAAAAAATAATTGAAAAATAATTGAAAAATAATTGAAGAATAGTTGAAAAATAATTTAAGAAAAGTTGAAAAATAATTGAAAAATAATTGAAAAATAATTGAAAAATAATTGAACAATAATTGAAAAATAATTAAAAATAGTAGAAAAATAATTGAAAAATAATTGAAAAATAATTGAACAATAATTGAAAAATAATTAAAAATAGTAGAAAAATAATTGAAAAATAATTGAAAAATAATTGAAAACTAATTGAAAAATAAATGGTAAAAATAATTGAAAAATAATTGAAAAAATATTGAAAAATAAATGGTAAAAATAATTGAAAAATAATTGAAAAGTAATTGAAAAATAATTGAAAAATAATTGAAAAATAATTGAAAAATAATTAAAAAATAATAGAAAAATAATTGAAAAATATTTGAAAAATATTTGAAAAATATTTGAAAAATAATTGAAAAATAATATGAAAAATAATTGAAAAATAATTGAAAAATAATTGAAGAATAGTTGAAAACTAATTGAAAAATAATTGAAAAATAATTGAAAAATAATTGAAAAATAATAGAAAAATAATTGAAAAAAATGAAAAAAATTGACAAATAATTGTAAAATAATTGAAAAATAATTTGAGAATAGTTGAAAAATAATTGAAAAATAATTGAATAATAATTGAAAACTAATTGAAAAATAATTGAAAAATAATTGAAACATAATTGAAGAATAGTTGAAAAATAATTGAAGAATAGTTGAAAAATAATTGAAAAATAATTGAGAAATAATTGAAAAAGAATTGAAAATTAATTGAAAAAGAATTGAAAAATAATTGAAAAATAATTTTAAATAATCGAAAAATAATTGAAAAATAATTGAAGAATAGTTGAAAAATAATTGATAAATAATTGAAAAATAGTTGAAAAATAATTGAAAAATATTTGAAAAATAATTGAAAAATAATTGAAAAAAAAATTGAAAAGAAATTGAAAAATAATTGTAAAATAATTGAAAAATAATTGAAGTATAGTTGAAAAATAATTGAAAAATAATTGAAAAATAATTTAAAAATAATTGAGAAATAATTGAAAAAGAATTGAAAACTAATTGAAAAAGAATTGAAAAATAATTGAAAAATAATTTTAAATAATCGAAAAATAATTGAAAAATAATTGAAGAATAGTTGAAAAATAATTGATAAATAATTGAAAAATAATTGAAAACTAATTGAAAAATAATTGAAAAATAATCGAAAAAAATTGAAAAATAATTGAAAAATAATTGAAAAATAATTTAATAATAATTGAAAAATAATTGACAAATAATTGAAAAATAATTGAAAAATAATTGAAAAATAATTGAAAAATATTTGAAAAATAATTGAAAAATAATTGAAAAATAATTTAAAAATAATTGAAAAATAATTTAAAAATAATTGAAAAATAATTTAAAAATAATTGAAAAATAATTTAAAAATAATTTAAAAATAATTGAAAAATTGTTGAAAAATAGTTGAAAAATAATTGAAAAAGAATTGAAAAATAATTGAAAAATATTTGAAAAATTATTTAAAAATAATTGAAAAATAATTGAAAAATAATAGAAAACTAATTGAAAAATAAATGGTAAAAATAATTGAAAAATAATTGAAAAAATATTGAAAAATAAATGGTAAAAATAATTGAAAAATAATTGAAAAGTAATTGAAAAATAATTGAAAAATTATTGAAAAATAATTGAAAAATAATTGAAAAATGATTGAAAAATAATTGAAAAATAATTGAAAAATAATTGAATAATAATTGAAAAATAATTGAAAAATAATTGAAAAGTAATATAAGAATAATTGAAAAATAATTGAAAAATAATTGAAAAAAAAAATGAAAACTAATTTAAAAATAATTTAAAAATAATTGTAAAATAATTGAAAAATTATTGAAAAATAATTGAAAAATAATTGAAAAATAATTGAAGAATTGTTGAAAAATAATTGAAAAATAATTGAAAAATAATTGAAAAATAATTGAAAAATAAATGAAAAATAATTGAATAATAATTAAAAAATAGTTGAAAAATAATTGAAAAATAATTGAAAAATATTTGAAAAATAATTGAAAAATAATTGAAAAATAATTGAAAAATAATTGAAAAATTGTTGAAAAATAGTTGAAAAAGAATTGAAAAGGAATTGAAAAATAATTGAAAAATAATTTAAAAATAATTGAAAAATAGTTGAAAAATAATTGAAAAATAATTGAAAAATAATCGAACAAAAATTGAAAAATAATTGAAAAATAATTGAAAAATAATTTAATAATAATTGAAAAATAATTGACAAATAATTTAAAAATAATTGAAAAATAATTGAAAAATAATTGAAAAATAATTGAAAATAATTTAATAATAATTGAAAAATAATTGACAAATAATTGAAAAATAATCGAAAAAAATGGAAAATAATTGAAAAATAATTGAAAATAATTTAATAATAATTAAAAATAATTGAAAAATAATTGAAAAATAATTGAAAAATAATCGAACAAAAATTGAAAAATAATTGAAAAATAATTGAAAAATAATTTAATAATAATTGAAAAATAATTGAAAAATAATTGAAAAATAATTGAACAATAATTGAAAAATAATTGAAAAATAATTGAAAAATAATTGAAAAATAATTGAAAAATAATTGAAAAATAATCGAAAAATTATTGAAAAATAATTGTAAAATTATTGAAAAATAATTGAAAAATAATTGAAAAAAAAAATGAAAACTAATTTAAAAATAATTTAAAAATAATTGTAAAATAATTGAAAAATTATTGAAAAATAATTGAAAAATAATTGAAAAATAATTGAAAAATAATTGAAAAATAATTGAAAAATAATTGAAAAATAATTGAAAAATAATTGAAAAATAATTGAAAAATAATTGAAGAATAGTTGAAAAATAATTGAAAAATAATTGAAAAATAATTGAAAAATAAATGAAAAATAATTGAAAAATAATTGAAAAATAATTGAAAAATTATTGAAAAATAATTGAAAAATAATTGAAAAATAATTGAAAAATAATTGAAAAATAATTGAAAAATAATTGAAAAATAATTGAAAAATAATTGAAAAATAATTAAAAAATAATAGAAAAATAATTGAAAAATATTTGAAAAATATTTGAAAAATATTTGAAAAATATTTGAAAAATATTTGAAAAATATTTGAAAAATATTTGAAAAATAATTGAAAAATAATATGAAGAATAATTGAAAAATAGTTGAAAAATAATTGAAAAATAATTGAAGAATAGTTGAAAAATAATTGAAAAATAATTGAAAAATAATTGAAAAATAATTGAAAAATAATTGAAAAATAATTGAAAAATAATTGAAGAATAGTTGAAAAATAATTGAAAAATAATTGAAAAATAATTGAAAAATAAATGAAAAATAATTGAAAAATAATTGAAAAATAATTGAAAAATAATTGAAAAATAATTGAAAAATAATTGAAAAATAATTGGCTAATAATAATTGAAAAATAATTGAAAAATAATTGAAAAATAATTGAAAAATTATTGAAAAATTATTGAAAAATAATTGAAAAATAATTGAAAAATAATTGAAAAATAATTGAAAAATAATTGAAAAATTATTGAAAAATAATTGAAGAATAATTGAAAAATAATTGAAAAATAATTGAAAAATAATTGAAAAATAATTGTAAAATTATTGAAGTATAATTGAAAAATAATTGAAAAATAATTGAAAAATAATTGAAGAATAGTTGAAAAATAATTGAAAAATAATTGAAAAATAATTGAAAAATAAATGAAAAATAATTGAAAAATAATTGAAAAATAATTGAAAAATTATTGAAAAATAATTGAAAAATAATTGAAAAATAATTGAAAAATAATTGAAAAATAATTGAAAAATAATTGAAAAATAATTGAAAAATAATTGAAGAATAGTTGAAAAATAATTGAAAAATAATTGAAAAATTATTGAAAAATAATTGAAAAATAATGGAAAAATAATTGAAAATTAACTGAAAAATAATTAAAAAATAATTGAAAAATAATTGAAAAATAATTGAAAAATAATTTAAAAATAATTGAAAAATAATTGAAGAATAGTTGAAAAATAATTGAAAAATAATTGAAAAAAAATTGAGAAGTAATTGGAAAATAATTGAAAAATAATTTAAAAATAATTGAAAAATAATTGAAAAATAATTGAAGAATAGTTGAAAAATAATTGAAAAATAATTGAAAAATTATTGAAAAATAATCGAAAATTAATTGAAAAATAATTGAAAAATAATTGAAAAATAATTGAAAAATAATTGAAGAATAGTTGAAAAATAATTGAAAAATAATTGAAAAATAATTGAAAAATAAATGAAAAATTATTGAAAAATAATTGAAAAATAATTGAAAAATAATTGAAAAATAATTGAAAAATAATTGAAAAATAATTGGCTAATAATAATTGAAAAATAATTGAAAAATAATTGAAAAATAATTGAAAAATAATTGAAAAATTATTGAAAAATAATTGAAAAATAATTGAAAAATAATTGAAAAATAATTGAAAAATAATTGAAAAATTATTGGAAAACAATTGAAAAATAATTGAAAAATAATTGAAAAATAATTGAAAAATAATTGAAAAATAATTGAAAAAGAATTGAAAAATAATGGTAAAGTAATTGAAAAATAATTGAAAAATAATTGAAAAGTAATTGAAAAATAATTGAAAAATAATTGAAAAATAATTGAAGAATAGTTGAAAAATAATTGAAAAATAATTGAAAACTAATTGAAAAATAATTGAAAAATAATTGAAAAATAATTGAGAAATAATTGAAAAATAATTGAAAAATAATTGCAAAATAATTGAATAATAATTGAAAAGTAATTGAAAAATAATTGAAAAATAATCGAAAAACAATTGAAAAATAATTGAAAAATAATTGAAAAATAATTGAAAAAGAATTGAAAAATAATTGAAAAATAATTGAAGAATAGTTGAAAAATAATTGAAAAATAATTGAAAAATTATTGAAAAATTATTGAAAAATAATCGAAAATTAATTGAAAAATAATTGAAAAATAATTGAAAAATAATTGAAAAATAATTGAAGAATAGTTGAAAAATAATTGAAAAATAATTGAAAAATAATTGAAAAATAAATGAAAAATTATTGAAAAATAATTGAAAAAAAATTGAAAAATAATTGAAAAATAATTGAAAAATAATTGAAAAATAATTGGCTAATAATAATTGAAAAATAATTGAAAAATAATTGAAAAATAATTGAAAAATAATTGAAAAATTATTGAAAAATAATTGAAAAATAATTGAAAAATAATTGAAAAATTATTGAAAAATAATTGAAAAATAATTGAAAAATAATTGAAAAATAATTGAAAAATAATTGAAAAATAAATGAAAAATAATTGAAAAATAATTGAAAAATAATTGAAAAATAATTGAAAAATAATTGAAAAATAATTGAAAAATAAATGAAAAATAATTGAAAAATAATTGAAAAATAATTGAAAAATAATTGAAAAATAATTGAAAAATTATTGAAAAATAATTGAAAAATAATTGAAAAATAATTGAAAAATAATTGAAAAATAATTGAAAAATTACTGAAAAATAATTGAAAAATAATTGAAAAATAATTGAAAAATAATTGAAAAATAATTGAAAAATAATTGAAAAATAGTTGAAAAATAATTGAAAAATAATTGAAAAATAATTGAAAAATAATTGAAAAATAATTGAAAAATAATTGAAAAATAATTGAAAAATAATTGAAAAATAATTGAAGAATTGTTGAAAAATAATTGAAAAATAATTGAAAAATAATTGAAAAATAATTGAAAAATAATTGAAAAATAATTGAAAAATAATTGAAAAATAATTGAAAAATAATTGAAAAATAATTGAAAAATAATTGAAAAATAATTGAAGAATAGTTGAAAAATAATTGAAAAATAATTGAAAAATAATTGAAAAATAATTGAAAAATAATTGAAAAATAATTGAAAAATAATTGAAAAATAATTGAAAAATAATTGAAAAATAATTGAAAAATAATTGAAGAATAGTTGAAAAATAATTGAAAAATAATTGAAAAATAATTGAAAAATAAATGAAAAATAATTGAAAAATAATTGAAAAATAATTGAAAAATTATTGAAAAATAATTGAAAAATAATTGAAAAATAATTGAAAAATAATTGAAAAATAATTGAAAAATAATTGAAAAATAATTGAAGCATAGTTGAAAAATAATTGAAAAATAATTGAAAAATAATTGAAAAATAATTGAAAAATAATTGAAAAATAATTGAAAAATAATTGAAGAATTGTTGAAAAATAATTGAAAAATAATTGAAAAATAATTGAAAAATAATTGAAAAATAATTGAAAAATAATTGAAAAATAATTGAAAAATAATTGAAAAATAATTGAAAAATAATTGAAAAATAATTGAAAAATAATTGAAGAATAGTTGAAAAATAATTGAAAAATAATTGAAAAATAATTGAAAAATAATTGAAAAATAATTGAAAAATAATTGAAAAATAATTGAAAAATAATTGAAAAATAATTGAAAAATAATTGAAAAATAATTGAAGAATAGTTGAAAAATAATTGAAAAATAATTGAAAAATAATTGAAAAATAAATGAAAAATAATTGAAAAATAATTGAAAAATAATTGAAAAATTATTGAAAAATAATTGAAAAATAATTGAAAAATAATTGAAAAATAATTGAAAAATAATTGAAAAATAATTGAAAAATAATTGAAGCATAGTTGAAAAATAATTGAAAAATAATTGAAGAATAGTTGAAAAATAATTGAAAAATAATTGAAAAAAAATTGAAAAGTAATTGGAAAATAATTGAAAAATAATTGAAAAATAATTGAAAAATAATTGAAAAATAATTGAAGAATAGTTGAAAAATAATTGAAAAATAATTGAAAAATAATTGAAAAATAATTGAAAAATAATTGAAAAATAATTGAAAAATAATTGAAAAATAATTGAAAAATAATTGAAAAATAATTGAAGAATAGTTGAAAAATAATTGAAAAATAATTGAAAAATAATTGAAGAATAGTTGAAAAATAATTGAAAAATAATTGAAAAATAATTGAAAAATAAATGAAAAATAATTGAAAAATAATTGAAAAATAATTGAAAAATTATTGAAAAATAATTGAAAAATAATTGAAAAATAATTGAAAAATAATTGAAAAATAATTGAAAAATAATTGAAAAATAATTGAAGAATAGTTGAAAAATAATTGAAAAATAATTGAAGAATAGTTGAAAAATAATTGAAAAATAATTGAAAAAAAATTGAAAAGTAATTGGAAAATAATTGAAAAATAATTGAAAAATAATTGAAAAATAATTGAAAAATAATTGAAGAATAGTTGAAAAATAAATGAAAAATAATTGAAAAATAATTGAAAAATAATTGAAAAATAATTGAAAAATAATTGAAAAATAATTGAAAAATAATTGAAGAATAGTTGAAAAATAATTGAAAAATAATTGAAAAATAATTCAAAAATAAATGAAAAATAATTGAAAAATAATTGAAAAATAATTGAAAAATAATTGAAAAATAATTGAAAAATAATTGGCTAATAATAATTGAAAAATAATTGAAAAATAATTGAAAAATAATTGAAAAATTATTGAAAAATTATTGAAAAATAATTGAAAAATAATTGAAAAATAATTGAAAAATAATTGAAAAATAATTGAAAAATTATTGAAAAATAATTGAGGAATAATTGAAAAATAATTGAAAAATAATTGAAAAATAATTGAAAAATAATTGTAAAATTATTGAAGTATAATTGAAAAATAATTGAAAAATAATTGAAAAATAATTGTAAAATTATTGAAGTATAATTGAAAAATAATTGAAAAATAATTGAAAAATAATTGAAGAATAGTTGAAAAATAATTGAAAAATAATTGAAAAATAATTGAAAAATAAATGAAAAATAATTGAAAAATAATTGAAAAATAATTGAAAAATTATTGAAAAATAATTGAAAAATAATTGAAAAATAATTGAAAAATAATTGAAAAATAATTGAAAAAAAATTGAGAAGTAATTGGAAAATAATTGAAAAATAATTGAAAAATAATTGAAAAATAATTGAAAAATAATTGAAGAATAGTTGAAAAATAATTGAAAAATAATTGAAAAATTATTGAAAAATAATTGAAAAATAATTGAAAAATAATTGAAAAATAATTGAAGAATAGTTGAAAAATAATTGAAAAATAATTGAAAAAAAATTGAGAAGTAATTGGAAAATAATTGAAAAATAATTGAAAAATAATTGAAAAATAATTGAAAAATAATTGAAGAATAGTTGAAAAATAATTGAAAAATAATTGAAAAATTATTGAAAAATTATTGAAAAATAATCGAAAATTAATTGAAAAATAATTGAAAAATAATTGAAAAATAATTGAAAAATAATTGAAGAATAGTTGAAAAATAATTGAAAAATAATTGAAAAATAATTGAAAAATAATTGAAAAATAATTGAAAAATAATTGAAAAATAATTGAAAAATAATTGGCTAATAATAATTGAAAAATAATTGAAAAATAATTGAAAAATAATTGAAAAATAATTGAAAAATTATTGAAAAATAATTGAAAAATAATTGAAAAATAATTGAAAAATAATTGAAAAATAATTGAAAAATTATTGGAAAACAATTGAAAAATAATTGAAAAATAATTGAAAAATAATTGAAAAATAATTGAAAAATAATTGAAAAAGAATTGAAAAATAATTGTAAAGTAATTGAAAAATAATTGAAAAATAATTGAAAAGTAATTGAAAAATAATTGAAAAATAATTGAAAAATAATTGAAGAATAGTTGAAAAATAATTGAAAAATAATTGAAAACTAATTGAAAAATAATTGAAAAATAATTGAAAAATAATTGAAAAATAATTGAAAAATAATTGAAAAATAATTTCAAAATAATTGAATAATAATTGAAAAGTAATTGAAAAATAATTGAAAAATAATCGAAAAACAATTGAAAAATAATTGAAAAATAATTGAAAAATAATTGAAAAAGAATTGAAAAATAATTGAAAAATAATTGAAGAATAGTTGAAAAATAATTGAAAACTAATTGAAAAATTATTGAAAAATTATTGAAAAATAATCGAAAATTAATTGAAAAATAATTGAAAAATAATTGAAAAATAATTGAAAAATAATTGAAGAATAGTTGAAAAATAATTGAAAAATAATTGAAAAATAATTGAAAAATAAATGAAAAATTATTGAAAAATAATTGAAAAAAAATTGAAAAATAATTGAAAAATAATTGAAAAATAATTGAAAAATAATTGGCTAATAATAATTGAAAAATAATTGAAAAATAATTGAAAAATAATTGAAAAATAATTGAAAAATTATTGAAAAATAATTGAAAAATAATTGAAAAATAATTGAAAAATTATTGAAAAATAATTGAAAAATAATTGAAAAATAATTGAAAAATAATTGAAAAATAATTGAAAAATAAATGAAAAATAATTGAAAAATAATTGAAAAATAATTGAAAAATAATTGAAAAATAATTGAAAAATAATTGAAAAATAAATGAAAAATAATTGAAAAATAATTGAAAAATAATTGAAAAATAATTGAAAAATAATTGAAAAATAATTGAAAAATAATTGAAAAATAATTGAAAAATAACTGAAAAATAATTGAAAAATTATTGAAAAATTATTGAAAAATAATCGAAAAATAATTGAAGAATAGTTGAAAAATAATTGAAAAATAATTGAAAAATAATTGAAGAATAGTTGAAAAATAATTGAAAAATAATTGAAAAATAATTGAAAAATAAATGAAAAATTATTGAAAAATAATTGAAAAAAAATTGAAAAATAATTGAAAAATTATTGAAAAATAATTGAAAAATAATTGGCTAATAATAATTGAAAAATAATTGAAAAATAATTGAAAAATAATTGAAAAATAATTGAAAAATTATTGAAAAATAATTGAAAAATAATTGAAAAATAATTGAAAAATTATTGAAAAATAATTGAAAAATAATTGAAAAATAATTGAAAAATAATTGAAAAATAATTGAAAAATAAATGAAAAATAATTGAAAAATAATTGAAAAATAATTGAAAAATAATTGAAAAATAATTGAAAAATAATTGAAAAATAAATGAAAAATAATTGAAAAATAATTGAAAAATAATTGAAAAATAATTGAAAAATAATTGAAAAATTATTGAAAAATAATTGAAAAATAATTGAAAAATAATTGAAAAATAATTGAAAAATAATTGAAAAATTACTGAAAAATAATTGAAAAATAATTGAAAAATAATTGAAAAATAATTGAAAAATAATTGAAAAATAATTGTAAAATTATTGAATTATAATTGGAAAATAATTGAAAAATAATTGAATAGTAATTGAAAAATAATTGAAAAATAATTGAAAAATAATTGAAGAATAGTTGAAAAATAATTGAAAAATAATTGAAAACTAATTGAAAAATAATTGAAAAATAATTGAAAAATAATTGAAAAATAATTGAAAAATAATTGAAAAATAATTGCAAAATAATTGAATAATAATTGAAAAGTAATTGAAAAATAATTGAAAAATAATCGAAAAACAATTGAAAAATAATTGAAAAATAATTGAAAAATAATTGAAAAAGAATTGAAATATAATTGAAAAGTAATTGAAAAATAATTGAAAAATAATTGAAAAATAATTGAAAAATAAATGGAAAATAATTGAAAAATAATTGAAAAATAATTGAAAAATAATTTAAGAATAATTGAAAACTAATTGAAAACTAATTGAAATATAATTGAAAAATAATTTAAAAATAATTTAAAAATAATTGAAGAATAGTTGAAAAATAATTGAAAAATAATTGAAAAAAAATTGAAAAGTAATTGGAAAATAATTGAAAAATAATTGAAAAATAATTGAAAAATAATTGAAAAATAATTGAAGAATAGTTGAAAAATAATTGAAAAATAATTGAAAAATTATTGAAAAATTATTGAAAAATAATCGAAAAATAATTGAAAAATAATTGAAAAATAATTGAAAAATAATTGAAAAATTATTGAAAAATAATTGAAAAATAATTGAAAAATAATTGAAAAATAATTGAAAAATAATTGAAAAATAATTGAAAAATAATTGTAAAATTATTGAAATATAATTGAAAAATAATTGAAAAATAATTGAAAAATAATTGAAAAATAATTGAAAAATAATTGCAAAATAATTGAATAATAATTGAAAAGTAATTGAAAAATAATTGAAAAATAATCGAAAAACAATTGAAAAATAATTGAAAAATAATTGAAAAATAATTGAAAAAGAATTGAAAAATAATTGAAAAGTAATTGAAAAATAATTGAAAAATAATTGAAAAATAATTGAAAAATAAATGGAAAATAATTGAAAAATAATTGAAAAATAATTGAAAAATAATTTAAGAATAATTGAAAACTAATTGAAAACTAATTGAAAAATAATTGAAAAATAATTTAAAAATAATAGAAAAATAATTGAAGAATAGTTGAAAAATAATTGAAAAATAATTGAAAAAAAATTGAAAAATAATTGAAAAATAATTGAAAAATAATTGAAAAATTATTGAAAAATAATTGAAAAATAATTGAAAAATAATTGAAAAATAATTGAAAAATAATTGAAAAATAATTGAAAAATAATTGTAAAATTATTGAAATATAATTGAAAAATAATTGAAAAATAATTGAAAAATAATTGAAAAATAATTGAAAAATTATTGAAAAATAATTGAAAAATAATTGAAAAATAATTGAAAAATAATTGAAAAATAATTGAAAAATAATTGTAAAATTATTGAAGTATAATTGAAAAATAATTGAAAAATAATGGAAAAGTAATTGAAAAATAATTGAAAAATAATTGAAAAATAATTGAAGAATAGTTGAAAAATAATTGAAAAATAATTGAAAACTAATTGAAAAATAATTGAAAAATAATTGAAAAATAATCGAAAAACAATTGAAAAATAATTGAAAAATAATTGAAAAATAATTGAAAAAGAATTGAAAAATAATTGAAAAGTAATTGAAAAATAATTGAAAAATAATTGAAAAATAATTGAAAAATAAATGGAAAATAATTGAAAAATAATTGAAAAATAATTGAAAAATAATTTAAGAATAATTGAAAACTAATTGAAAACTAATTGAAAAATAATTGAAAAATAATTTAAAAATAATAGAAAAATAATTGAAGAATAGTTGAAAAATAATTGAAAAATAATTGAAAAAAAATTGAAAAGTAATTGGAAAATAATTGAAAAATAATTGAAAAATAATTGAAAAATAATTGAAAAATAATTGAAGAATAGTTGAAAAATAATTGAAAAATAATAGAAAAATTATTGAAAAATTATTGAAAAATAATCGAAAAATAATTGAAAAATAATTGAAAAATAATTGAAAAATAATTGAAAAATTATTGAAAAATAATTGAAAAATAATTGAAAAATAATTGAAAAATAATTGAAAAATAATTGAAAAATAATTGAAAATAATTTAATAATAATTAAAAATAATTGACAAATAATTGAAAAATAATTGAAAAATAATTGAAAAATAATTGAAAAAATTGAAAAATAATTGAAAAATAATTGAAAATAATTTAATAATAATTGAAAAATAATTGTCAAATAATTGAAAAATAATTGAAAAACAATTGAAAAGTAATTGAAAAATAGTTGAAAAATAATTGAAAAATAACTGAAAAATAATTGAAAAATAATTGAAAAATAATTGAGAAATAGTTGATAAATAATTGAAAAAAAATTGAAAAAAAATAAAAAATAATTGAAAACTAATTTAAAAATAATTGATAAATAATTGAAAAATAATTGAAAAATAATTGAAAAATAATTGAAAAATAATTGAAAAATAATTGAAAAATAACTGAAAAAGAACTGAAGAATAGTTGAAAAATAATTGATATATAATTGAAAAATAATTGAAAACTAATTGAAAAATAATTGAAAAATAATTAAAAATAGTTGAAAAATAATTGAAAAATAATTGAAAAATAATTGAAAAATAATTGAAGAATAGTTGAAAAATAATTGAAAAATAATTGAAAAATAATTGAAAAATAATTGAAAAATAATTGGCTAATAATAAATGAAAAATAATTGAGAAATAATTGAAAAATAATTGAGAAATAGTTGATAAATAATTGAAAAAAAATTGAAAAAAAATAAAAAATAATTGAAAACTAATTTAAAAATAATTGATAAATAATTGAAAAATAATTGAAAAATAATTGAAAAATAATTGAAAAATAATTGAAAAATAATTGAAAAATAGTTTAAAAATAATTGAAAAATAATTGAAAAATAATTGAAAAATAATTGAAAAATAATTGAAAAATAATTGAAAAATAACTGAAAAATAATTGAAAAATAATTATAAAATAATTGAAAAAAATTGAAGAATAGTTGAAAAATAATTGAAAAATAATTGAAGAATAGTTGAAAAATAATTGAAAAATAATTGAAAAATAATTGAAAAATAATTGAAAAATAATTGGCTAATAATAAATGAAAAATAATTGAGAAATAATTGAAAAATAATTGAGAAATAGTTGATAAATAATTGAAAAAAAATTGAAAAAAAATAAAAAATAATTGAAAACTAATTTAAAAATAATTGATAAATAATTGAAAAATAATTGAAAAATAATTGAAAAATAATTGAAAAATAATTGAAAAATAATTGAAAAATAGTTTAAAAATAATTGAAAAATAATTGAAAAATAATTGAAAAATAATTGAAAAATAATTGAAAAATAATTGAAAAATAACTGAAAAATAATTGAAAAATAATTATAAAATAATTGAAAAAAATTGAAGAATAGTTGAAAAATAATTGAAAAATAATTGAAAAATAATTGAAAAATAATTGAAAAATAATTGAAAAATAATTCAAAAATAATAATAAAATAATTGAAAAATAATTGAAAAATAGTTGAAAAATAATTGAGAAATAATTGACAAATAATTGAAAAATAATTGAAAAATAATTGAAAAATAATTGAAAAATATTTGAAAAATAATTGAAAAATAATTGAAAAATAATTTAAAAATAATTGAAAAATAATTTAAAAATAATTGAAAAATAATTTAAAAATAATTGAAAAATAATTTAAAAATAATTGAAATATAATTTAAAAATAATTTAAAAATAATTGAAAAATTGTTGAAAAATAGTTGAAAAATAATTGAAAAAGAATTGAAAAATAATTGAAAAATATTTGAAAAATTATTTAAAAATAATTGAAAAATAATTGAAAAATAATTGAAAAATAATTGAAAAATAATTGAAAAATAATTGAAAAATAATCGAACAAAAATTGAAAAATAATTGAAAAATAATTGAAAAATAATTTAATAATAATTGAAAAATAATTGACAAATAATTGAAAAATAATTGAAAAATAATTGAAAAATAATTGAAAAATAATCGAAAAAAATTGAAAAATAATTGAAAAATAGTTGAAAATAATTTAATAATAAATGAAAAATAATTGACAAATAATTGAAAAATAATCGAAAAAAATGAAAAATAATTGAAAAATAATTAAAAATAGTTGAAAAATAATTGAAAAATAATTGAAAAATAATTGAAAAATAATTGAAGAATAGTTGAAAAATAATTGAAAAATAATTGAAAAATAATTGAAAAATAATTGAAAAATAATTGGCTAATAATAAATGAAAAATAATTGAGAAATAATTGAAAAATAATTGAGAAATAGTTGATAAATAATTGAAAAAAAATTGAAAAAAAATAAAAAATAATTGAAAACTAATTTAAAAATAATTGATAAATAATTGAAAAATAATTGAAAAATAATTGAAAAATAATTGAAAAATAATTGAAAAATAATTGAAAAATAATTTAAAAATAATTGATAAATAATTGAAAAATAATTGAAAAATAATTGAAAAATAATTGAAAAATAATTGAAAAATAATTGAAAAATAACTGAAAAAGAACTGAAGAATAGTTGAAAAATAATTGATATATAATTGAAAAATAATTGAAAACTAATTGAAAAATAATTGAAAAATAATTAAAAATAGTTGAAAAATAATTGAAAAATAAGGGGGGAACCACGTGACGTGCGCGAGAGAATAACGTGTGTCGGCAGACAGGTGAAAGAAATAGACGAAAAGTGTGGTAAAAGTGCTCAGAAAATTACGAGGTCGGGTGGAAAACGAGGGGATCAGACAAGGTTCCGGTGGACAGTATAATCGACAATTAATAAAGGGCCGAAGGGTGAGATAAAAGGTGAAGAAGAGAAGGTGTGAAACGAGTGCACGAAGTATGAGATACGTGGCAAGGATAAGTGACATCTAAGGAGTGGAAGAAGTGAGAAGACAAAGCGAAGACAGCAGTTGGTAAAGAAGAGCGGCGAGGCTAATGAACCAAGCAGGCGAAGGCGGGGAAGTGCAAAAGGAAACCAGGAGAAGGGGAAGACCATCGTTGGCAGAACAGCTGGGAAGAAGAAGAGCGGACAGCGAAGGCTCGATACTGGACTCATTTAAGAGGAAACGGGAGGACGAGGAGAAGCAGGAGAGGTTGAGGGCCGAAAGGGAAATAGAAGAAGAATTCTTAAAAGCAAGGAAAGTAGGGAGGTCGCCTCCGCTGAAGAAAACCGAGGTAGCCATAGGATCTGTGGAAACGTCGGACAGCCAGGAGACAGGGCAGGAAAAAGAAATGGATGCAAAATTAGACAAATTGATGGAAGCAGTGCTGGCAGTTAAGAAAGACATGGAAGAGTTGAGAAGAGATAATAAAGATCTAAGGCAGGGAATGCAGGATTTGAGGGACGAGTGGAAGAGTAGGGACGAGATATGGGAAAAGGAAAGGAAAGAAATGAAAGGAAGGATAGAAGTACTGGAGACCAAGAAGGTTCAGGCTGAGAGGCTGACAGAAAGAATAGAGGGGCTAGAAAAGAAGGAAGAGGCTCGAGAAAAGAGAGAGAGAAGAAATAATATTACCCTAAGGGGAGAAGATCTACCACGTAAAGAGACGCCGAAGGATACGGTGGAGTATGTGTTAAAGCACGAATTGCAGGTAGATGCAGAAATCGAGGAAGCATACTGGGTAGGAAGAGGAGAGAAAAAAGGGCTTCTGATAGCGAAGTTAAGAAGCTGGCAACAGAAAAGAGCAGTAATGCTAAAGAAGAGTACATTGAAAGATAAGAGGCTGTTCATTGACAATGACCTGACGAAAAAAGAAAGGGAGATACAAAGAGATATTAAAGATATTGCCAAGACGGAAAGGGAGCAAGGGGCAAAGGTGAAAGTTGGGTACAGGAAAGTAAAAATCAACGATAAGACATTTATCTGGAAAGCAGAGGGTGGGCTGAAAGAAGTAAATTTTTGGAGTCGGCAAAGTTCTGTGAACCTCTAAATTTTTGGAGGATCGCAGAGCTTACAAGGACAACGAAAGCAAGACAAAAGGCAGTACCAACACTCGTTCCCCGCGCGTCTGCGGATGCAGATATGCGGGGAGAGAGGGTACACAGAATTGGGAAAGGAATAAGAAGCCAAAGAGAAATAGATACATTTAAAATAGGATACTGGAATGTAGCAGGATTACTCAGCAAAGACAAGCAGTTTTGGGATTTCCTAAAAGAAATCGATGTAATAGGATTAGTAGAAACGTGGATTGAAGAGAAACAATGGGAAGGATTGAAAGATAAATTGCCACAAGAATTCTCATGGAAGTGTAAATATGCCACCAGAGAGAGAAAAAAAGGGAGAGCGATAGGCGGAATTATCACAGGCATAAGAAAGGGCATAGAAGAGGCGGAATCGAACGCAGGAACGGAAAACATTCAAGAGAGAAGAATAAAGATACAAAATGAAAAATGGAGAATAATTACAGTGTACAGCAGAGATATGAAGGAGACAAAAGAAGAGCTAGACCAGATAATAGAAGAGATGGAGGTGGGGAAACTGATAATTGGAGGAGATTTCAATGCAAGAATTGGACAGGAAGGGGGCGATTGTAGAATAGAAGAAAAGCATGGCTTAAGGAGATCAAAAGACAAAGTTAAAAACTCAGAGGGAAAGCTGTTATTAGAGGTGGTTGAGGAAAGAGGATGGAATATTCTGAATGGGAATATGGAGGGAGACGATAAAGGAGAGTATACATACTCGGGGCCAAGAGGCAGCACAGTAATCGACTATATAATAACAAATGTCGAGGCGAAAGAAGAGATCAAGAAATTCACAGTGGAAGAGAGAGTTGAGTCAGACCATATGCCTCTGATTGCAGAACTATATGCGGGAAATAAAAGGGAAGATCGAGAGGGAAATCAGGAGGAGAGGTGGAGAGAGAGAAGAATTTGGACAGAAGAAGGCAGGAGAGAGTTTGAAATCGAAATAAACAAAATAAACTTTAATAGGACGGAGGTGAATGAAATGGTAGAAGAAATGATAGAAAAAATAAATAATGCAGTACAAAAAGAAGAAGTAAAAATTAAAAAATGGAAATTGGGCAGCTTTAAGTGGTGGAATTCGAATTGTACAAAAAAGAAAAGGGAAGCCAGGAAAGCATTGAGGAACTGGAGAAGAGGTAAAGGAGACAAAGAAGACTACCAGAAGAAAAGAAGGGAGTACAAAAAAGTGTGCGATGAAAGGAGAAGGGAATTACAAGAAAATACAGAAAATGAGATAATGCAATTAAAGGGAGAAAATCAAATATGGGAATATATAAATAAACAGAGAAAGAAAAGAATAGGAATCTCCAATAAAATAGATTTAAAAGAATGGAAGGATCACTTTAAAACATTGCTAGAAGGCGACGACTGTAAGAAAGAAGTAGGAGAGTTGGAAGAAATAGACAACACGGAAGGAGAAGAGGAAGAGGAAATAACAGAAGCAGAAGTAAAAGAACAAATCAGGAAATTAAAAAAGAAGAAAGCAGCAGGGGAAGACAAAATAGAAAATGAAGCCTGGATTTACGGTAACATGAAAATAGTAAAAAGGATCACAGAAATTTTTAATAAAGTGTGGAAGGGAGAAGGATTCCCGGAAAGGTGGAAAGAAGGGGTGATTTCACCAATATTCAAAAAAGGAGATAGAGAAAAGGTGAGTAACTACCGGGGGATAACGATCCTAAACACAGCGTACAAAATATATGCTATGGTTCTGGAAAAAAGACTAAAAGAGGAATTGGAAAAGAACCACATAATACCAGAAACACAAGCAGGATTCAGGAGCGGTAGGTCGACAATAGATAATATTTTTATTCTGAACTATGTAGCTAACAGAGAAATACAGAAAAAAGGGGGAAAGCTGTATACCTTTTTTGCAGACCTAAGCGCTGCATTTGATAAAGTGGATAGAGTAAAACTTCAAAACATCATGAAGAAAAAGGAAATAAGTAAATGCTTGAGGATGAGAATCGGAGAAATTTACAAAGAAACAAGAAATACTATAAAAGCAAACGGAGAAATGTCATCCAAATTCTGGACAACAAAAGGGGTAAGACAGGGATGCCCACTGAGTCCAACGTTATTCACAATATATGTAGCGGATTTGGAGGAAACCATCAGGAAAAACCAAGCGGGAGGAGTTAGAGTAGGAAAAGAAAAAATCTGGACTCTAGCATATGCGGACGATATAGCGTTATTAGCAAATGAACCAAAGGATCTTAAGGACATGATAAGAAGATTCGGAACATATCTTGAACGGAAAGGGCTGCAACTGAATGCAGAGAAGTCAAAAGTGCTGATTTTCCATAAAGGAAGAGGAAAGAAGAAGAGAGAAGAATGGGGCTGGCAGGGGCACAATCTGGAAGAAGTAAAGGAGTTCAAATACTTAGGGTATAATTTCCAGAAAAATGGGGGCAGAGAGATGCATATAAGGGAAGTCATAAAGAAAGCAAGAATAGCAATGGCGCAGATATGGGGAATAGGGCAAAGAATGTTCAAGAACAATTTTGAGAGAAGAATGAGAATATTCCGAAGCATAGTGAAAAGTATCTTGCTGTACGCGTCAGAAATCTGGGGATGGATGGAAGCAGAAAAGATAGAGAAAATACAGGAGAAATATATAAGGTGGACTTTAGGTTTGGACTTCAATACACCAGCGTATCTAATCTTGGAGGAAACAAAAACGGACAAAGTAAGGATAGAAGCGGGAAGAAGAGCAATAAAATACGAGGAGAAAGCGAAACGGCTGAATAAGAATAAAATAGTACAAGAGTGCTGGAGGGAAATAGACGCGAAGCAGGCAGAGAAAAAGTCGAAATGGGAGGAAATGAGAGTCGCATACTACAGACAAAAAATGATGGATATGCAAGAAATGGAAATAGAAAGAAGGAGAGGAAGAGAGTTTGCTGAGGAACTAGCGCAAAGAGACAGGACAGAGCAGGTGCAATGGCAATACGAAAGAATACTAGGAGGCAGATACAACGCACATTACACAGAAATCAGAGAAGACCAAAGAGCAAATTACCTAGACGGAAACTACAGAGGCAGAGACCAAAGCATGATCGCAAGGTTCAGATGTGGGAATGAAGAAAGAGGAAGCAAGTACTGGAAGGAAGAAAAAGAGACAGTATGCAGACTATGTAACAGGGCTAGAGAGACCCTGGGCCACATGTTACAAGACTGTAAGGAGCTGAAAAGAGAAAATTCAACGATTAGAGGAATACTAAAGGGAGAAGCAGAAGGAGCGGAGTGGATGCGTTTGGTTCTGGAAAAAAGGAGAAGAAAAGAAGTCCAAGATGAAGGAAGAAGTCAAAACGAAAGCAGAACATGCAGTTAACAGTCCCAGAAACACTTACACACTTACACACATGTAACCCCATTTTGAGGCCGAAAGGCAAAAAATAAACCTATTTACTACTAATTGAAAAATAATTGAAAAATAATTGAAAAATAATTGAAGAATAGTTGAAAAATAATTGAAAAATAATTGAAAAATAATTGAAAAATAATTGAAAAATAATTGGCTAATAATAAATGAAAAATAATTGAGAAATAATTGAAAAATAATTGAGAAATAGTTGATAAATAATTGAAAAAAAATTGAAAAAAAATAAAAAATAATTGAAAACTAATTTAAAAATAATTGATAAATAATTGAAAAATAATTGAAAAATAATTGGCTAATAATAAATGAAAAATAATTGAGAAATAATTGAAAAATAATTGAGAAATAGTTGATAAATAATTGAAAAAAAATTGAAAAAAAATAAAAAATAATTGAAAACTAATTTAAAAATAATTGATAAATAATTGAAAAATAATTGAAAAATAATTGAAAAATAATTGAAAAATAATTGAAAAATAATTGAAAAATAGTTTAAAAATAATTGAAAAATAATTGAAAAATAATTGAAAAATAATTGAAAAATAACTGAAAAAGAACTGAAGAATAGTTGAAAAATAATTGATATATAATTGAAAAATAATTGAAAACTAATTGAAAAATAATTGAAAAATAATTAAAAATAGTTGAAAAATAATTGAAAAATAATTGAAAAATAATTGAAAAATAATTGAAGAATAGTTGAAAAATAATTGAAAAATAATTGAAAAATAATTGAAAAATAATTGAAAAATAATTGGCTAATAATAAATGAAAAATAATTGAGAAATAATTGAAAAATAATTGAGAAATAGTTGATAAATAATTGAAAAAAAATTGAAAAAAAATAAAAAATAATTGAAAACTAATTTAAAAATAATTGATAAATAATTGAAAAATAATTGAAAAATAATTGAAAAATAATTTAAAAATAATTGATAAATAATTGAAAAATAATTGAAAAATAATTGAAAAATAATTGAAAAATAATTGAAAAATAATTGAAAAATAACTGAAAAAGAACTGAAGAATAGTTGAAAAATAATTGATATATAATTGAAATATAATTGAAAACTAATTGAAAAATAATTGAAAAATAATTAAAAATAGTTGAAAAATAATTGAAAAATAATTGAAAAATAATTGAAAAATAATTGAAAAATAATTGAAAAATAACTGAAAAAGAACTGAAGAATAGTTGAAAAATAATTGAAAAATAATTGAAAAATAATTGAAAAATAATTGAAAAATAATTGGCTAATAATAAATGAAAAATAATTGAGAAATAATTGAAAAATAATTGAGAAATAGTTGATAAATAATTGAAAAAAAATTGAAAAAAAATAAAAAATAATTGAAAACTAATTTAAAAATAATTGATAAATAATTGAAAAATAATTGAAAAATAATTGAAAAATAATTGAAAAATAATTGAAAAATAATTGAAAAATAGTTTAAAAATAATTGAAAAATAATTGAAAAATAATTGAAAAATAATTGAAAAATAATTGAAAAATAATTGAAAAATAACTGAAAAATAATTGAAAAATAATTATAAAATAATTGAAAAAAATTGAAGAATAGTTGAAAAATAATTGAAAAATAATTGAAAAATAATTGAAAAATAATTGAAAAATAATTGAAAAATAATTCAAAAATAATAATAAAATAATTGAAAAATAATTGAAAAATAGTTGAAAAATAATTGAGAAATAATTGACAAATAATTGAAAAATAATTGAAAAATAATTGAAAAATAATTGAAAAATATTTGAAAAATAATTGAAAAATAATTGAAAAATAATTTAAAAATAATTGAAAAATAATTTAAAAATAATTGAAAAATAATTTAAAAATAATTGAAAAATAATTTAAAAATAATTGAAATATAATTTAAAAATAATTTAAAAATAATTGAAAAATTGTTGAAAAATAGTTGAAAAATAATTGAAAAAGAATTGAAAAATAATTGAAAAATATTTGAAAAATTATTTAAAAATAATTGAAAAATAATTGAAAAATAATTGAAAAATAATTGAAAAATAATTGAAAAATAATTGAAAAATAATCGAACAAAAATTGAAAAATAATTGAAAAATAATTGAAAAATAATTTAATAATAATTGAAAAATAATTGACAAATAATTGAAAAATAATTGAAAAATAATTGAAAAATAATTGAAAAATAATCGAAAAAAATTGAAAAATAATTGAAAAATAGTTGAAAATAATTTAATAATAAATGAAAAATAATTGACAAATAATTGAAAAATAATCGAAAAAAATGAAAAATAATTGAAAAATAATTGAAAATAATTTAATTGTCACGTCCCGGGTGAGGTCTTTTGGGGACAATGACATGCGGGGTAGAATGGACTCAGGCGCGAATCTAAAATCCAGCACTCTGAGATTTTGTGGGAACTTAGGCGCGAATATTAAATCCGTCACTCTGAGGGTTTTTGAGGGAGTCAGGCGCGAATCTGTAATCCAGCACACTGAGGGTTTTTGAGGGAAGCCAGGCGCGAATATTAAATCCGTCACGCTGAGGGTTTTTGAGGGATCAGGCGCGAATCTGTAATCCAGCACACTGAGGGTTTTAGAGGAAGCCAGGCGCGAATATTAAATCCGTCACGCTGAGGGTTTTAGAGGAATCAGGCGCGAATCTGTAATCCAGCACACTGAGGGTTTTAGAGGAAGCCAGGCGCGAATATTAAATCCGTCACTCTGAGGGTTTTTGAGGGAGTCAGGCGCGAATCTGTGATCCAGCACGCTGAGGGTTTTAGAGGAATCAGGCGCGAATCTGTAATCCAGCACACTGAGGGTTTTTGAGGGAAGCCAGGCGCGAATCTTACATCCTGCACTCTAAAGCTAAAGGATAGATCAGGCGCGAATCTGACATCCAGCACACTAATCGTTTTTGAGGGAAGCCAGGCGCGAATCTTACATCCTGCACTCTAAAGCTAAAGGATAGATCAGGCGCGAATCTGACATCCAGCACACTAATCGACCAGGGAAGGTTTAAAGGCGAATGGTATCCGGGGACACCCGTTAGCACTCTTGTTTTGATTTTAACGTTGCATTTATGTAGAGAAAATCACTTATAATATTTCCGTGAATAGCACGGCTCGTGCAATAGTATGTTTGTAAACACAACTGGGGCTTTAGCGTTCACTGATCGAGATCAGCTGTTGCTGCAGTTTGTTTTGGTTTGAGGATATTCGCAACCGGAGATTAGACACAATAATTCAAAGCGTGATTTAAACAAGAACGTTTGTTTATTCAAGGTACGATAATATGCCATGCATCGTTAATGCAAAAGCAGTTAATTGTTATAGAAATGCGTTTGACAGCGAGCATTAGCACATGACATTTATATAAATTGTGATTAGTACAATATAAAAGTATGAATATGAAATACAATATGCGATAATTAAAGGAAATGATTACAATAAGCACATATATAGAAAGTAGTAATAGTAATAATACAAAATATAAATGATCGCAATAAGCGTATAGAAAAGTAGTAGTAATTCAATTATATATATATATGATAAGCTTTAAGTAAATAGAATAATATGAAAATAATAAGCGTTAATACGCGAAAGCAATAGACGAAATGAAAGTTATAAATACAAGATAATAAGTGAACGCAATAAGCAATAATAATACGAAATTATAAATGGGAATGATATAAATAATAATAATAATAATAATTGATTGCTTACGGTAGAAGCCGTAGGTAACTGATTTTAATGGTTTCACTATATAATTTTCACTAAATGAATACTTTTAGTACTATTGAAAATACTGGTGATAATGATCTCCGGCCTCTCAGGACCTCGTATTTATATGTTTGTTGCGGGGTACGCGCGGTATCGGCCTTGACACATTTAAGAATTTAGTCGCAGTAGGACTTCCGGGGTTTTTATAAACTGAGTGTCTATTAATAGACATTCTTCTGTCACGTACGCCGAATATGCGTCGCAATTAGATTTCTTGGGTTTTTATGAACGGTATTTGGAGATATTCAACCCATCGCATGGATTTTGGGTATTTTAACGGGAAAGGGGTTTGAATGGCTTGGATTTGGAGGGTCGTAGAGTAGGAGTGAGACGTGGTCTCGGTTTAAGAAGATTCTGGGGCGAGGGACTTGTTTAGATTTACTTTTGAGGAGGGAATTCGTGCCTCGTTGGGCGAATAAGTGAAGGAGGTTTCGTACTGACCATCTCGAGATGGGGACCGCTAAGGTACATCATCGAGGTGATCAGCGATTGGGGAAAAGGGGTAATAATTGAATTTGAGGGACTTTGGTGGAGTGATTCTGAGATTTTTAATAGATTTTCTGAATAGTACCGCGCGAAAAATGTTGGGACGTTACACCTTCCCCCTTATATGAAGAAATGGGTACATTTCTTAACACAGGGTACGGGTGTATTGAAATGAGAAAACGAAAATAAAAGATATAGCCTATTTGGCAAAAAAGAAAAAGAAAATAAATTGTGTCGCCTACTTGGCGAAAGAGAAAAAAAAATAAAGCTAATTTTATAATTAAAATATAAAAATAAAAAAAAAAGGGACTATTTATAAGGAGAGGACTAACAGAAGGAGCTATGTACAAGGAAATGGGAATTAGTATGGGGGATAGGAATATTCAAGGGTTTGGAAAATAGGATCGTCCAGGATGAACGTGAGGTCCTGACCGTTTTGGTACTGGTCATCGAACCATCTCAGGAACTCGGGCGTCAGCTCACTGTGGTCCGGGACTCTAGTTGCTAACCCCGTGTCCAGGATTTCCACGACACCTGGACAAGGAGGGATTGAGGAGGGAATTTGGGATGTGGGAATATGGGATGGAGAACGGTAAGGAGAGGGTGGTGGACGGGAGAGTACCTCTCTGCCTTTTGCGGGAGGGCAGCAAGGGGGCGGTGGAGTAACGATCTCCTGCATTGTCTCCAGGTCCATCGTTGTGGGGGAGTCTCCAATGACGATAATCTCTGGTGAGGGCTCAGCCTCCCTGATGGTTTTTGTGGAGGTCACCCTGGGAAGGAAGGGCGATAGGCTCCTTCCCTCTTTTATAGCCTCCTTCCGCATCCATCTGATGTGGGCGAGCCTTCGTTTGAGGCCACCCCCACCTCTCTTAGCCCCATTAGGGTTGTGGGCCCTTTTATGTGGCATCCTGGCAATACTATAGTTTTGGTAGAAATGAAATAATTAATATTTGTTTTAAGATTAGGGTCAACCGGGATTCTCGCGTAAACGACTAAGACGCGCTTTGTTAGCGTGTATGATTTTAGTTTTTCCTATCCAGGAAATTTTCAAATTTTGCGAAGGGATAACCTCTAGTATTGTGTGCGGACCGGAGTACTGGTCCCCGAATTTCCCTTTTCTCGGTTCTATTAACACGAATATTGGGTCACCCGGTTTGAAGGTCTCTTCATTTATGTGACGATCATAATATTTTTTATAGCGAAGTTTAGACTGATTTAACTTTTCCGCAGCAGCGGTTTGTATTTCTTGCATTCTTATACTTAATTTCGAGAGGTATTGATTATAAGTTTCGTTTTCAAAATCTTCGGGCACCCTTTTTCGACTGGGTACCCGGGCTATTTTCCCGAATACTAACTCGTGTGGAGTGTAACCAGTGCCCTCGTGGACGCTGGTATTATAAGAGAACGCGGCCATGTCGGTCCATTCGTCCCAGTCGCTGTATTTACTGATAAACATTTTCAAATATTCCGTTAGGACAAGGTGCGATCGCTCTAAAGAACCGTTAGTCTGTGGGTGAAAAGCTGTGGTTCGAAATTGTTCAATTCTAAATTTTTGCGCGATAACTTTCATGAATTTACCAGTGAAATTAGCTCCCTGGTCAGTGAGGATGGCTCTGGGAGCTCCGAATTGACAGATAAATTTTCTTATAAATGCGTCCGCGATTTTTATCGATGTGGACTGTTTGAGGGGTTCGCACACGAAGTATTTCGTCAATAAATCTTGCATAGTTAGTATATAAGTATGTCCTTCTCTAGTAGTGGGTAACGGTCCCACTATATCCAGGGCGATTTTGTCAAAGGCTCTTCCAGGTGTGTCGGTGAGAATCATTGGTTGTTTGATTTTAACACGGACGAGTTTCTTCCGCTGACAATCCTCGCATTTTCGAATATAATCTTCCACGGCTTTCTTCATTCCTTTCCAAAAATAGTAATGACGAATTCGATTATATGTTTTAGTTACTCCTTTGTGTCCAGCTAATGCAGACGCGTGATTTTCCATAATAATATTTTGTCTTTCCGATTCTTCGGGAATTCGAACTAGCTGTAAACATATTGTGACACTGATGTCTTCTTCATTAACGGCTTCAAGGATGTCCGTAATGATATTTTGCCAGCTCAAATGATCAATATTTGTAGTCTTAGCTATACTGAATGAAAATATGATCAATTCGCGTATTACCTCTTTAAGGGAGGAAAGAACTTTGCTCCAATTTGTCGTGGTTAGGGGAGTATTTTGCGTTTCTTTAATTACTAACCCTACAAGAATTTGTCCTTTATTATACGATACATTAGCTCTGCCCAAAGTGAGTTCGCTTGTTACTATTAATTCTCCTGCTTCTTGTAATTGTTTAGCTCCATCGTCGCAAGGTTTTCCGTCGGTGCTTAAAAAGAAAACGAGCGTTTCCTTACGTAAGGACAATGGGTCGCGACTGATTGACGGTGTTATTATGATATCTCGATTCGGATCTGCTTCGTATGCTGCATCACGGGAATCGTCAGGCTCAATTATTGATAAATCTGAGTCAGTTGTTGATTCGACCGACGCGTTGGATTCCACCTCGGAATCGGGGTCTTCCTGTTCCTGTGGTACTGGAGATTGCGGAGGCGAAATAATTTGATAAGGGGTGTCCGCTAATTCTATTTCTTCATCCTGGTCAATTTCTTCTTCGCTACTCATTGGTTCCGACGGCACTGTTATAGGTGTCGGAGTTTTGCGTACCTTTCGGCTCGGCTGAATCCTCGTAGGCGCCGTCCTTAGGCGGTTTTTACGTGTAGGTTTTGTCGCAGCGATGGGTACTTTGGAGCCCCGCGGCCTTCCTCGACCTCGTTTAGGCGGGGGTTGGTCTTCCCAGTCATCGTCGGCTTCTTCTCGTGGCCGTATTGGGCATGCCTCTACTGTAGGGGGATTTCGGGATAAAGCATCGGCAAGTTTGTTACTTTTTCCCGGTTGGTATCGAATTTCGTATTCATACTCAGCTAATTTCAATCGCCACCTGACAAGGCGCGAGGTTGGGTCCTTTACTTTATGTAACCAAATCAAGGGTTGGTGGTCAGTAAATAAAATAAACTTCCTTCCATATAAGTAAGGTCGGAAATGTCTAACACAATATACAATAGCTAAAAGTTCTTTCTCTATGGTTGCATAATTTATTTCTGCTTTATTTAGGAGGCGAGAAGCGTAAGCGATCGGTAATTCCTTTCCGTCGATAGCCTGACTTAATATTCCTCCTATAGCGTATTCGGAAGCATCAGTAGTGATATGAAATTGCATTTCAAAATTTGGATATTGCAGGATAGGTTCCTTCTGCAACGCTGACCTTAAGTGGTCAAAAGCCGTTTTCTGGGACGGTCCCCAGTCAAATTTTATGTCTTTCTTTAGTAGTTGGGTTAACGGCCGAGCTATTTTGGAAAATTCTGGGATAAACCTTCTATAATATCCGGTTAATCCAAGGAATTGTTTGATCCCTTTTGGTGTACTTGGTGCCGGGTAGTTTCGGACGGCTTGAATTTTTCCTAAATCTGGTTTTACCCCTTCCTCGGTAATTATATGTCCCAGGTAAGCGACTTCCTTATGTAGGAATTTACATTTTGTAGGTTGTAACTTTAAGTTTGCTTCTCGTAAACGGTGAGCGAGTTTTTTAAATTTGATTAAATGCTCTGTTAGGGAACTTGCGTAAAGGACGATATCGTCCAAATATACGAACATTTCCGTGCCTTGGAGTCCCGTAAGGGTATGGTCCATTAGACGCTGGAAAGTAGCTGGTGCATTACAAAGTCCAAATGGCATCCTGACAAACTCATAATGTCCATGAGGTGTAGAAAATGCGGTTTTTGGTGCGTCTTCCGGTTTCATAGGGATTTGGTGGAATCCTGACGCGAGGTCAAATACGGAGAAGTACTTTGCTCCTCCTAATTGATCTAATATTTCATTGATATTTGGAAGTGGGTATGCGTCGGGAACTGTAATTTTGTTTAAATCCCTGAAGTCAATTACCATTCGCCACAAGAGTTCCCCATCGGGTCCCGGTTTCTTAGAGACGATCCAAATAGGTGAATTGTAAGGTGACAATGATGGTTTTATTATTTCCTGATCTAGTAATTTGCCTACTTGTTTATCTATTTCCTTTTTGTGTACTGGAGGAAATCGATATTGTTTAGTATTGACAGGCACTGGGTCCGTTGTCTGGATCCCATGCTGGATAGCGTTCGTATGACCCAACTTCTCATCTGGTAGATGAAAAAGGTCATGGTACTTACTTAAAATTCCTTGGACATGTAGTTTTTCTTCCGGATTCATATGATCCATTGAAATTAATCCGAGCACTTGTTCCATCCTTGTTGTGGGTTTTTCAGAAATTATTGATACTTCCTCACCCGACGCAATACTAAGAGACTCAAGGAAATTTGGGTGGAGGGTTGATCTGGCATAATGCTCAGAGAGTGAGTGCACTTTCACGGGTGCCTCGGTTTGGTGGATCAACGGATCCTGGGGTATAAGGGACTTGTTTAAATTTAGGGCGGGGATAGGAGTGACGCGCTTTGACGTCATAGTCTCTTTTGTTCGTCTTTGTTTGGGTTCTGGAATCACAATTTCGAATTCATCCAATTCAACAGTAGGTCTTGTGATCGTTATGTCCGTTTCATTAGAATTTATTATTTGTAAGTACGCTTTGCCGTCTTGATTACGGACAAGAGCGTTACCAGCATGAATCCCAGTACCTAAGTCTAACCGGGGTAAATACCCTTCCTTTATATTTGAATTTAATATATTAATAAAGGAAACGGTTTTTGATCTAGCAGGTAGTACGATTTGAGTTCTGTTTACAAATGGAATAGAGTTTCCGTTGAACTCTAACTGCTTTTTGGAATAATGTATCGAGGCATTTTGTTTCATAAAAAATTCTGTACCTAGTATTCCTTGTGGTTTAATTGGGAAATCATTTTCGACTACGTTAAACGTGACGTTGTCGCCAAAAAGGGTTATCTTCACTGTACCAAGCGTGGTGACGGGGACCGGAGAGATGCCCTTGAGTATTAGTCGATCTTTCTTGTCTATCTCTTGTGGTAGCTTTACGATTTGAATTTTTAATAAGTTCACCTGTGACCCAGTATCAATCATTAATTCAGGTGTAGTTTCGAAGTCGGGGGAGGGAATTCTTACAGATGGAGCTTCATCGGCAGTATTTAACCATGCTGTTGCGATTCTAGTTTCGATATTCCCGGTTCCGTTTGTATTATTATTGGATGCGCTCTCGTTTGGCCCGTTCCACGGTACGCATCCATGGTTGACCGTAGGGGCGGAGCGTTTCCCGAATCTCGTTCCTGGAAGGTTCCTGGGTTTCTTTCATTCCGATTAAATATGCGTTTCCTGCATTCTGAGATTAAGTGTCCGGGCTTTTTGCAATAAGCGCAGATGCGCAATTCCGTAGGTCTTGAGGGAGGTGGTCGAGTTTTGTCCCAGTAAGGGAGCAAAGGGTTAAGGGCCTGATTACCATATCCCACAACTCGGTTTTGGGGATATCGTTCGGACGGTTGGGAGGCAATTTTTTGGTTGCTTCTGCAGGATAACGCGTCGTGTCCTGTCTTATTACAAAGTTGGCATACTAATTTAGGAGCTTTTTGTTCTGTAAACCTTTGACGGTCCCTTTCTATTTTTTTGTCTACGAGTACAGCCAGTTCAAAAGCTTCATCGAGTGTTTCGAAATTATGTTGGAAGAGTCTTGTTCGTATATGGGGAGGAAGGCCATCCACAAAAGAATCCAACGTCAAACGATCTAAGTCCTCGGGGTGGTTCCGTGCGAAGTCGCGATAGTATTCTCTGTCCTCTTCCAAAATAGCGAATCGGAGATCCTTAACGCGCGAAATATATTCCAATATGTGTTCGTTATTTCCTTTGATAATGTTTGCAAGTTCTCCTCGATAATGATCTGATGTTTTCGCGGGTGAGAATGTACGTTTCAGTTGCTTTATTAAGTCATTTACGGAGTCAAAGACCCTATCCTCAACGGCCAAGCAGGCGTGGTCTTGCAGTTTATTGCGCAACAACCTCGCCAGCTGGGGTTCAGCCTGCGGGGGAACCAGTGCTTTAGCCCTATTGCAAGCTCTCGCGAATTGCTCCACTGGTATATTATGTCCATTAAAACTAGGGACGGTTTCTATAGCGTCCTTTAACGTGATCTGGGGTATTGGATCCTGGTCTGGAATATAGCTACGATTCAATGCCTCTGGAACTTTATTATAATTTAGCACCGGTTTTCTATCAAAACGAGAGGAACCCGGTGTGGCGAAATTATTCACAACTGGCGGGGGTGCAAGAAGTTTTTCCATCATCCTTTCGATATTTTGTATTTTATTAGAAAGACCTTCAAACGTGGGGTCTGCCGATCCCGTGCCTACGCCCGAATGCGTTTTAGTTTCTGGGTTTTTCGCAAATCTCGCGTGCAAATTGTCAATCTCGGCTCGTTTCTCACGCAATAATTGCAACCGTTCCTTTATTTCGGCGGTCTCGATTTCTATAGCGCTATTGAAAGGCCCCGCGTCTTGGTCGATTATGAGGGGGTCTTCAATATCGTTGTATTCAGACATGTTTAACTCAGTAAATTTTATTATTTTAGGGTGACTTAGAAGTTTCCCTATATTAGGCGTGCGGTAGCAGCTATTCAAAATCTATGGTATTCTCTACCCGGGTAGTTATTATCGAATCTAGTTTGATTTTTCTTTATTCGACTGTAGTGCTCTGTGCATACGGCACTTAATTTGAACAAGAGGTTCTTGCAACGAGGGCATTCAGGGAATATATCGTTAGGTTGGTGGTAGTGTACTTGATTTATTTCGTCTACTTCCACCGGGTTTGAATTAAAACAATTTAGGCAAATTTTTCCGCCTTCCGTGGTCGTAGCTGCTCCTCCCGAAACACAAATCAACGCGTTTGAATCTGACAAAACGCCTCGCAGCCTGCGGCTTGGGTAATATAACGTATTTTGACTTTGACGCGAATCGCGCATGTTGGGTATCAATATATATATATGTCGCGTCAGGCAGTCTGTTTAGATTTCATAAGTTTTTTTTCTTCTAAATGATTCATAGTCTGTTTGAAAGAAAGTGCCACTGTGTGCACGCGGCACAATTGGTTGCGGGACGCGTTTGTAATAAAATTGTATTGCACCGAGGGCAATTAGGGAATGTATAAGGCGTATGTAAGAAATGAATTTGATACGTTTTCACCGTATTTGTTGGATCAAGTTTGGAGCAATTTAAGCAAATTTCTTCGTCTTCGTTATTTGCCACTATGGTCCCGGAAACACAGACCATCCACTGTATTGATTCCGTCAACTTTTGTAATTGGCGGCTCTGGTAGGCTGGTTTCCACGGGTTTACGTGTTCTAAGTACATACTAAGTAGCGGGACTTTGTGGGTGCCGCGTCGGAGAATCTAATTCTTATCAACGGCAAACGAAAATCCCACCGCTGTCACCAAAAATATGTCACGTCCCGGGTGAGGTCTTTTGGGGACAATGACATGCGGGGTAGAATGGACTCAGGCGCGAATCTAAAATCCAGCACTCTGAGATTTTGTGGGAACTTAGGCGCGAATATTAAATCCGTCACTCTGAGGGTTTTTGAGGGAGTCAGGCGCGAATCTGTAATCCAGCACACTGAGGGTTTTTGAGGGAAGCCAGGCGCGAATATTAAATCCGTCACGCTGAGGGTTTTTGAGGGATCAGGCGCGAATCTGTAATCCAGCACACTGAGGGTTTTAGAGGAAGCCAGGCGCGAATATTAAATCCGTCACGCTGAGGGTTTTAGAGGAATCAGGCGCGAATCTGTAATCCAGCACACTGAGGGTTTTAGAGGAAGCCAGGCGCGAATATTAAATCCGTCACTCTGAGGGTTTTTGAGGGAGTCAGGCGCGAATCTGTGATCCAGCACGCTGAGGGTTTTAGAGGAATCAGGCGCGAATCTGTAATCCAGCACACTGAGGGTTTTTGAGGGAAGCCAGGCGCGAATCTTACATCCTGCACTCTAAAGCTAAAGGATAGATCAGGCGCGAATCTGACATCCAGCACACTAATCGTTTTTGAGGGAAGCCAGGCGCGAATCTTACATCCTGCACTCTAAAGCTAAAGGATAGATCAGGCGCGAATCTGACATCCAGCACACTAATCGACCAGGGAAGGTTTAAAGGCGAATGGTATCCGGGGACACCCGTTAGCACTCTTGTTTTGATTTTAACGTTGCATTTATGTAGAGAAAATCACTTATAATATTTCCGTGAATAGCACGGCTCGTGCAATAGTATGTTTGTAAACACAACTGGGGCTTTAGCGTTCACTGATCGAGATCAGCTGTTGCTGCAGTTTGTTTTGGTTTGAGGATATTCGCAACCGGAGATTAGACACAATAATTCAAAGCGTGATTTAAACAAGAACGTTTGTTTATTCAAGGTACGATAATATGCCATGCATCGTTAATGCAAAAGCAGTTAATTGTTATAGAAATGCGTTTGACAGCGAGCATTAGCACATGACATTTATATAAATTGTGATTAGTACAATATAAAAGTATGAATATGAAATACAATATGCGATAATTAAAGGAAATGATTACAATAAGCACATATATAGAAAGTAGTAATAGTAATAATACAAAATATAAATGATCGCAATAAGCGTATAGAAAAGTAGTAGTAATTCAATTATATATATATATGATAAGCTTTAAGTAAATAGAATAATATGAAAATAATAAGCGTTAATACGTGTAACGTTCTCGAACGAGACGTTGCCGTTTGTTACAGGAGATTCCACAAGTAGAGCGGTTTACCCGTGGAATTGTGGGATTTGGTTCGGGTGGCGTGCAATAAAGAAATGAATTTCACGAACTAGAGTCCTTCCTTTTAACAATACGTAAAAAAAAGATAATTTATTCAAATAAATGCTTATTGACCCTTGGTCACTCGGTCGGTAAATTAATATAATTCTTTATAACTTATATCGTATCGGTCGGTACTAAAGAATAACCCTCGGTTTGGGTTTCGGCGCTGAGTCGGTAATTTAGGAGTATTACTTTGGTTTCTAGACGCTAAGTCGTTTATAATGAATATTGCGCTAATTACTTAGAGGTGCGATTCTAAATCGTAAATGAAAATAATGTCTTTCGCGCGTAGTTGGTAATATATAATGAAGAATTGACGCTAGGTCGAATTGGTAATGTTAGTTGAGAGTTTGAGAGTATTCCTTCTCTCTGAATAGTGTTGGCTTCCAGTTGCCTATCAGCTTGCCCACGCTTTCTAGGATGGTAGCCGAGTGCTAATGAAAGCGATCTCAGATGGTAGCCAGGTAGCCGGTAAAGGCGTCCCCAGATGGAAGTCGATAGTGGCTTCCTTCCTTCTGATTCGGTTGTAGCTTCTGGTGCCTATAAGCTGGCCCACGCTTGGTAGGATGAGGTTGAGGGGCTACTAAGCGGCCTCGAATGGAAATCAAGGGGCTACTCAAAGCGACCTTGTATGGTGTAGAGGGGCTACTGAAAGCGGCCTCGTAGGAAATAGTATGGAGTGCGTAGATTCAGAGTAAACTTCCTTAGACTGAGCTAGACTGAGGGGCTGGTGGAAGCGGCCTCGATCCAGTAGGTTCGGTTGCAGAACCAAGTCTGATCTCTGCTGCTGGCGGGCCTCTACTTATACTCCAAGTCGATGTTTGGCCCGCGCCAATCACTAGCTGCGCGATCTCGCGCACCAATTATAATTAATATCCGGTTCGCGCCACTTTGACACTACGCTCGGGATATTTCGGCGTCCGGTTTATCGTACGGTGTGCGCACGCGTTCTTTGGTTCACTCGCGGCACTGAGTTAGCTGTTTGAATGGGCAGCTATGCGCATGCGTTGCGCGTCACTTACTTCACTGTTTCCCGCCGCATGGGATGTCGCTCGCACGTGTTTCGCGTGTCCTTACTAATAATGTTATAAAACGAATAAAATGAACTAGAATGATAATTAACTTAGGAAAAATGTACATCGGTTCGTAGCGGTACGTTACATCTCGCCGCCCGGTTTTTCTCTCGTCCCGAGAGATGTAGGTTTAGGTATAGATGCTGCGGTGATTATCGGTACGCTTGTAGAGGTTTGGTACTCTACCTCCTTTTCTATTTTCCGGAATGTTTCTGCGTCCTTGTTAGCCCTGATTGCTCTTCCCAGCGTTGAAGGTGGTGCGTTCCCAGTCCCGAATAGGAATATGTATTTCCATGCGCGCCGCCGTGGATCGGAACGATCGAGCCTAATATATGGGCGCCAGTCTACTTCTGGCACTGTTATTTTACGCGGTTCCCATGGTATGGGTGGTTCGAAACGCGGCGATGTCGAATTTAACGGCGTTGGCTGTGTCGACGGCGTTGACGGAGTTGGCACTGAGTTTAATGACGCAATTATTTTTCTAATTTTCTTTCCCCCTCGATTGGGCATAATGAAAGTGAAGAGTTTGCTTTACGTTCGGTATGGATACTCGATACTGAATGAAGCCTTTCTGTAGGATGTCCTTTAAATATGTTTGGTTCTCCTGACGTTGTACTATCCCCCTTATTGACTACATTTTCCCCTAATATATTTCTTGTCTTTCTCTATTTACAGTGTTTCTATTGCTTACTTATAAGATTCCTCGAAAAGTTTCTATCCTATTCTATTTACTATGTGACTCTATTGTTCGGAATGCGCGGTTTGTTTATGTCGCGGGTCGGCGTGTCCTTGACGCAGGGTCGTCGTTCTCGTGGTTGATAGGGATACGAAGGTAGGTTCGAAATAAGTATGGAGAATTAATATGTTGGAAAAAATAGAAAAGTTTTATTGGGGCCGTGGTTGGGCCCGTTCATGGGCCTCCAATATATTGAGGGCTACCCCTAATTCAAGGGCTTCCTCGTTTTTGACGTTGAGGTGCATGAATGCTTCAACACAATCGCTACACTGGGCCGCTATTCCCCATGTGTAAATTTCTTCAGTGCAATTGAGGCAATATTTGAAGTTTACGAGGTGCCTTCGTAGCGTAAGGATGTGGTGGCTTGCCTGGGTGTAATATTGGGTGTCCTTCGCCCTTAGTTTCCGGTAGCACGGATGACAGATTTTTCGGCGGAACAGATCGTTCAGATCTGTGTGGTATCTATCCCATTTCGCCTTGAGGCACACCATCTCCAAAAGACGGATGTAAGGGTCCTTTTCCCTTCTGCGAGGGCGATTCACCCACTTTTCCTCCGCCGATTTATGGGACATGGTCTGTACAGGCATACCATGTGTTTAAATGACTTGATTTTCTTTAATAATAATTCTGTTTTTTAAATTAATATGTGTTTCGTGTTGTTCCTACCTCAGTTTCTTTTGTGATCTGTTTTCCTTCAGCTTTGCTACTTTCTTTCTTGCTTCTTTTCACTTTTGTACTTAGAAAAATTTTCGCGTGGCTTTTGGCTTGGCGTCACTTTTCAGAATGGCCCTTGTATAATCCCCACCACCTTTGAATTTTAGCGCTGCGAAGTTGTTTAGAGGTTTGTTCTAATGTCCCTAGGGGCGCCACAGTCTGGTGGTGTATAGGCCCTTTTTATTCTGTCCTGGTGGACAACCTTAGTTCGGCGGGGGCTCACAGCTATCTTTACATTGTTGTTTTTTAGGATTTCTATTATTGTATACGGGCCGTCATATTCGTCGCTGAATTTATCCCTTTTTGGTTTTAATACTAATACTTGTTCGCCTTTGTGGTAATTAACTGAGGATACTTTTCGGTCGTAGTAGTATTTTTGTGTATGTTTTGAGTTTGTTAGATTGTGTCTTCCCATTTCGCGGATATTAAATAACTTTGTGACTAACCTATCCACGAAGTCTGGATATGTGGCTAACGAGTCGTTTGGTATTAAGCTTGATGGTTGTCTGGCCTTTTTACCGTATATTAATTCGTAGGGAGTGTATTTAGTACCTTCATGTATACTTGTATTATAAGAGAACATAGCTTGTGGTAGCCACTGATCCCATTGTTTTTCTTTAGTTATGTAGTGTTTTAAATATTCGACTAACACATGATGGCTTCTTTCCAGGGATCCGTTTGACTGAGGATGGAACGCTGAGGTTTTGTACTGCTTAATGTTAAGAGCTTTTGCGAACTTTTGCATGAGAGAGCTGATGAATGAAGTTCCTTGATCTGTCAGAATGGCTTTTGGGCATCCGTATTGGCAAATGAAGTGTGTGGTGAATGCTTGGGCTATTTCTTCGCTTGTGAACGAGACTAATGGTATTGCTAATGAAAATTTCGTTAAGTTGTCCTGTATGGTAAGTATATATGATTTTCCTGACTTAGTGGGTGGCAATGGTCCCACAATATCCATGGATATTTTGTCAAAGGCATCTAGTGGCGTATCTGTTATTATCATTGGTTCTTTAGTTTTAATTCGCACTAGTTTTTTCTTTTGACAACTTATGCATGTTTTAATGTGTTGCCTTACATCCTTTTTCATGTTTGGCCAATGGTATAGGTTTCTGATTCTGTTGTAGGTTTTGGTTACCCCTTTATGTCCTCCTACTGGTGACTCGTGGTTTTCTTTGATTATTACTAGACGATCTTGTTCTGATGGCATTTGTACGGTGCCATTACAGATTGTGATGCTGATATTTGTTTGTAAGAACCTTAGCGTGATCATTTGTTTTAATTTTTCCCATGATATATTAATTTCTATTCTTGGTAGCGAGATTTTGTTAATGTTTTCTTCTGTTAATTTATTATACAGGTTCCTGATTATGGTATGATAGGCTTCTTCGTTTGGGGGATCTGGCATTACCATCCCTAAGATGGTTCGTCCTGGTTTGGGAAGTTTTATTATACTTCCAGCCTGGAGTGGTAAGGTAATTTTAATTTGTTCCTTAGTTATAAATTCTGTACTTTCTTCGCCCATTGGTTTGCCGAGTGTAGTGATGAATATTCCTGCGGTTTCTCTTCTCATCCATAAATGATCCGTAATTTCTTTGACTCTACTCTTGATTAATTCTTGGTTAGTTACTCTTGGTAATGCTCGTTGTCGTGGTGATTTTTGCTGTTGTGGTGGTCCCTGTCGTCGTGATGATACTTGCTGTCGGGGTGGTCCAATGAATGTTTTGAAATTATTGTTTGAGTCTTTTCTTATCGTTACTGGTGATATTGGCCCTGTTAGTGTTTCGCTAGATTCCCTTGTACAGTATTTTCTTCCTCTCATTGGTGGGCTGTTTTTCTTGCTGCTACTGCTATCACTGGAGTTTATTTTAGGGGGGTTTCTATAAGCATGAGTCCTTGGGACTTCTTCGTTTTCGGTTATTTCCATGATTTGATTCCAATCCTTTTCTGTTGCTTCTATTTCCATTCGTTGTGGGCTCTGAGGACGGTTAAGGGTGGTTGGTCTGGGGTTTGACGGTGGAAGACCGATTTGTTCAGGGGAGGGGTGAACCTCTACTGATACTTGAATATTTTTATTTGCTTTAAAACTATCGGTGGATACCTCCATTTCCTCTGATTCCCCTTTTGGTGTAATTCCCCTCTTTTTCTCCGCCGGTCTGCTTGATGATGTGGTAGTTGTTGTTTTATGTTTCCTTTTTAATTTTCTTCTCATTTGTATTTTGTCAGGATTGAATTCGGATGATGACGAGGAGGATGAGCCATCTCCTTTTGGTTGTTTCGTTGGGCTTGGATTTGGGGATCCCGGACTCGTGGCGGTTTGGGAGTGTGATCGTTTCCCTGTTACTTGTAACGGAAGTATAGTTACTGGATTCCGTGAGAGAGCATCTGCGTTAGTGTTATGCCTCCCAGGCTTGTATATGATTTTGTAGTCATATTCGGCTAGTTTTATTTTCCAGCGCATGAGTCTTGAGGTAGGATTATCTAGTGTATGTAGCCATTCTAGCGGTTTATGGTCCATCACTAAAGAGAAACGTTTTCCGTATATGTATGTGCGGAAATGTTGTACGGCGTATATTAGAGCTAGAAGTTCGCGTTCTGTTGGGGCGTACCGTGTTTCGGCTTCGTTTAGTATTCGTGAGGCGTATGCTATGGGTAGGTCTTTTCCGATTTCCCCTTGACTTAGAACGGCCCCTACTGCGTAACCAGAGGCGTCAGTAGTTATTATAAAAGGTTTATCGAAATCTGGGTATTGCAATATTGGTTCTTCGCATAATGCGTCTCGTAATGTTTCGAATGCGTTTTGTTGTTTGATCGTCCATTCGAATCTGCGATCCTTTCTGGTTAGGTCGGACATTGGTTTAGCTATTTTTGAAAAGTTCTTTATAAATCTTCGGTAGTATCCGGCTAGTCCTAAAAATTGTCTAATATTTTTCGCGGTTCTAGGTTGTGGAAATAGTTTTACAGCTTCTAGTTTATTTGGGTCTGGCCTAACCCCTTCTTCACTAATAATATGACCCAAGTAACATACTTCTCTTTTTAGGAATTCACATTTGTCCGGTTGCAGAGAAAGGTTGGCTTCTCTAAGTCTATTCATTAACCTTATAAATTTTGTAGCGTGTTCTTGAAGTGAACTAGCATAGATTACTATGTCGTCGAGGTACACGAATAATTCTATTCCTTGTAGTCCGGTAAGAACTTGGTCCATTAACCTTTGAAATGTAGCTGGGGCGTTTTTGAGACCGAATGGCATTCGATTGAACTCATAATGTCCATAGGGTGTTGAAAAAGCAGTTTTGTGTTTATCGTCTGGATGCATTGGTATCTGGTGGAATCCAGATGCTAGATCGAATATTGAGAAGTACTTGGCGCTGCCTAGCTGGTCTAATATTTCTACAATATTCGGTAAGGGGTACGCGTCGCCTATAGTTTTCTCGTTCAATCGACGGAAGTCTATTACTATTCTCCAGCGTATGTTCCCTTCACTATCCTTTTTCTTCGTTACTATGAACAACGGGGAGTTGTACGGAGAGGTTGAATGCGAGATGATTTTGTTTTGTATGAGCTCATTTATCTGTCTATTGATTTCTTCCTTATGGACTTGGGGGTATCGATATTGTTTTACGTTTACCGGTGCCTCATTCTCGGTGATTATTCTGTGAGTTACGGCGTTCGTTGCTCCTAATTCGCTACCAGGAAGGTGGAATCTATCTGCGTATAGTTTAATTAGGTTCTCGATGTTTGCCCTTTCTTCCGGATTTAAGTGATTAAGCCGAAGTAGTTCTAGTACTTGCCTAACGTGTTCTGGCGATTCTATTTCTCCTTCGAATTTTACTTCTTCGTACGGTTCTATTTCTACTGAAGGTATTTCGATTTTGATGTCATTGGGGGAAGTGTTAATTGCGTAGAGATATCCTATTCCATCGTCGTTTGTAACTATAGCGTTACCCATTAAGATTTTTGGGTGCACGTTCAATTTCGGCACATATCCCGTTTGTAGACCTTGATTTAAAATCTTGATGGGTATTTGATATCTCATGCGGGCAGGAATTTTTATTTCTACATTTTTAAACGGAAGTAATTCGCTTCCTATCGTGATCCCTAGCCTTGAGTAATCTATAACAGCTCCGCTGCAGTGGAAAAAATCTGATCCTAAAATTCCGTCCTGAGCGGTTGGTAAGGTTTTTACTACATGGATTACTGCTGTTGTATTTAATATGTTGGTTTTAATGTACCCTATTGTGTCTAGAGTACCTTCTGTAATCCCCGATAGATTGTAGGTGATGTCGGTAAAAATCTGCGTGCCTGGCGAAACGGCTTCTTCTTTGATTACGCTCAAATCAGCTCCTGTGTCTATCATCATTATTACCCTATTTTGTTTGAAATCTGGACTAGATAATGCTAAACTGGGGGCTCTCCATGTTTCGGATATTCGTAATTTTAGTACGGCTTGACTGCGTACAGGATTTTGGGAGGAATTCGGCGTTTGTTGTTCTGGATTTGGTGATTCCGCGGATCTTCGTTTGTCGTTATACATTTTCTTTCTACATTCCTGAATCGTATGTCCATAGTTTTTACAGTATCTACACTCGATTTGTTGTGATTGACGCGTCGCGGAATTACGCGACGTCGTTGGTGACCCAGAATTATTCTGTGTTGATCGCGGCTTTGTGTTTACATTCCGGCATTCCTGAACCGTGTGCCCTACTTTCCTACAATGATTGCAGTATTTTGATCTCCAGCTGATTTGTGCTATTTGTCCTCCAGAGAATTTACTGCTACATTCCGTGGCTGAGTGCCCGTACCCGAAACAATTCGCGCACTGCGCGGAGTGCGATAATCCTTCCGCAAATTTATTTCTCATTATATTTTCCTGACACTCTGCCTCGGCCTTGATCGCAGTGCTAATGGCGCTATCTAGGTTAGTGAATTCGACGGTTCGCATTCGTGCGTAGATTTCTGGTTTTAAGCCCGTTAAGAAGGCTTTAATTGAATTGGCTTCCGCGGATTGATTGTATTGCACTACATGTAAGGGAACCTCTATTTCGTTACAGTATCTTAATTGTAGGAGGATCCCAGAGACTCGACTGCTATAATCTACAGTGGCTTCATTCGGTAACTGAGCAATTTTGGACATTTCCCCATATAACTGAATTGAGGAATGTAGTGGGGCGAAACGCGAGCTTAGGACCTTAATTACTTCTTCAATCGTATTATAATCCCCGTTTAGTATGACTCGAGAGGCTTGCCCGGTTAGTTTACATTTGATTAGCTGTACTAGACCGTATTCGGCGTTTGGCGCGATCATACCTTTCGCGTTCCTACAGCATTTTGAGAATTGGTGTATTGTAATGTTACGCCCGTCAAAAACCGGAACCGTGTCCGCGGCATCGCGAATTCTCGTGTGCGGTTGCCGTGCGTTATCCTGACTTAACTGTAAGCGTTGTAATTCTTCGATAACGGCGTTCACCTGAGGGGTGTTAGATCCTGCTCCGTCGGTAGGCATGATTTTGCTTCTTTTAACGCGCCTGACTTAGTAAGAAAGAAGGAGTCTTGTTCTTCGCTAGGAGAGTTTATCTCCCTTGCCACACGTATTTGCGGTTTCAAAGCAATTTTCTATCCCACCGCTGCCACCAAAATTTACTACCTGTAACGTTCTCGAACGAGACGTTGCCGTTTGTTACAGGAGATTCCACAAGTAGAGCGGTTTACCCGTGGAATTGTGGGATTTGGTTCGGGTGGCGTGCAATAAAGAAATGAATTTCACGAACTAGAGTCCTTCCTTTTAACAATACGTAAAAAAAAGATAATTTATTCAAATAAATGCTTATTGACCCTTGGTCACTCGGTCGGTAAATTAATATAATTCTTTATAACTTATATCGTATCGGTCGGTACTAAAGAATAACCCTCGGTTTGGGTTTCGGCGCTGAGTCGGTAATTTAGGAGTATTACTTTGGTTTCTAGACGCTAAGTCGTTTATAATGAATATTGCGCTAATTACTTAGAGGTGCGATTCTAAATCGTAAATGAAAATAATGTCTTTCGCGCGTAGTTGGTAATATATAATGAAGAATTGACGCTAGGTCGAATTGGTAATGTTAGTTGAGAGTTTGAGAGTATTCCTTCTCTCTGAATAGTGTTGGCTTCCAGTTGCCTATCAGCTTGCCCACGCTTTCTAGGATGGTAGCCGAGTGCTAATGAAAGCGATCTCAGATGGTAGCCAGGTAGCCGGTAAAGGCGTCCCCAGATGGAAGTCGATAGTGGCTTCCTTCCTTCTGATTCGGTTGTAGCTTCTGGTGCCTATAAGCTGGCCCACGCTTGGTAGGATGAGGTTGAGGGGCTACTAAGCGGCCTCGAATGGAAATCAAGGGGCTACTCAAAGCGACCTTGTATGGTGTAGAGGGGCTACTGAAAGCGGCCTCGTAGGAAATAGTATGGAGTGCGTAGATTCAGAGTAAACTTCCTTAGACTGAGCTAGACTGAGGGGCTGGTGGAAGCGGCCTCGATCCAGTAGGTTCGGTTGCAGAACCAAGTCTGATCTCTGCTGCTGGCGGGCCTCTACTTATACTCCAAGTCGATGTTTGGCCCGCGCCAATCACTAGCTGCGCGATCTCGCGCACCAATTATAATTAATATCCGGTTCGCGCCACTTTGACACTACGCTCGGGATATTTCGGCGTCCGGTTTATCGTACGGTGTGCGCACGCGTTCTTTGGTTCACTCGCGGCACTGAGTTAGCTGTTTGAATGGGCAGCTATGCGCATGCGTTGCGCGTCACTTACTTCACTGTTTCCCGCCGCATGGGATGTCGCTCGCACGTGTTTCGCGTGTCCTTACTAATAATGTTATAAAACGAATAAAATGAACTAGAATGATAATTAACTTAGGAAAAATGTACATCGGTTCGTAGCGGTACGTTACATACGCGAAAGCAATAGACGAAATGAAAGTTATAAATACAAGATAATAAGTGAACGCAATAAGCAATAATAATACGAAATTATAAATGGGAATGATATAAATAATAATAATAATAATAATTGATTGCTTACGGTAGAAGCCGTAGGTAACTGATTTTAATGGTTTCACTATATAATTTTCACTAAATGAATACTTTTAGTACTATTGAAAATACTGGTGATAATGATCTCCGGCCTCTCAGGACCTCGTATTTATATGTTTGTTGCGGGGTACGCGCGGTATCGGCCTTGACACATTTAAGAATTTAGTCGCAGTAGGACTTCCGGGGTTTTTATAAACTGAGTGTCTATTAATAGACATTCTTCTGTCACGTACGCCGAATATGCGTCGCAATTAGATTTCTTGGGTTTTTATGAACGGTATTTGGAGATATTCAACCCATCGCATGGATTTTGGGTATTTTAACGGGAAAGGGGTTTGAATGGCTTGGATTTGGAGGGTCGTAGAGTAGGAGTGAGACGTGGTCTCGGTTTAAGAAGATTCTGGGGCGAGGGACTTGTTTAGATTTACTTTTGAGGAGGGAATTCGTGCCTCGTTGGGCGAATAAGTGAAGGAGGTTTCGTACTGACCATCTCGAGATGGGGACCGCTAAGGTACATCATCGAGGTGATCAGCGATTGGGGAAAAGGGGTAATAATTGAATTTGAGGGACTTTGGTGGAGTGATTCTGAGATTTTTAATAGATTTTCTGAATAGTACCGCGCGAAAAATGTTGGGACGTTACATAATAATAATTAAAAATAATTGACAAATAATTGAAAAATAATTGAAAAATAATTGAAAAATAATTGAAAAAATTGAAAAATAATTGAAAAATAATTGAAAATAATTTAATAATAATTGAAAAATAATTGTCAAATAATTGAAAAATAATTGAAAAACAATTGAAAAATAATTGAAAAATAGTTGAAAAATAATTGAAAAATAACTGAAAAATAATTGAATAATAATTGAAAAAAAATTGAAAAATAATCGAAAAATATTGAAAAATAATTGAAGAATAATTGAAAAATAGTTTAAAAATAATTGAAAAATAATTGAAAAATAATTGAAAAATAATTGAAAAATAACTGAAGAATAGTTGAAAAATAATTGATATATAATTGAAAAATAATTGAAAACTAATTGAAAAATAATTGAAAAATAATTAAAAATAGTTGAAAAATAATTGAAAAATAATTGAAAAATAATTGAAAAATAATTGAAGAATAGTTGAAAAATAATTGAAAAATAATTGAAAAATAATTGAAAAATAATTGAAAAATAATTCAAAAATAATAATAAAATAATTGAAAAATAATTGAAAAATAGTTGAAAAATAATTGAAAAATAATTGAAAAAAAATTGAAAAATAATTGAAAAATAATTGAAAAATAATTGAAAAATAATTGAAAAATAGTTGAAAAATAATTGAAAAATAGTTGAAAAATAATTGAAAAATAATAGAAAAATAATTGAAAAAAATTGAAAAAAAATTGAAAAATAATTGCAAAATAATTGAAAAATAATTGAAGAATAGTTTAAAAATAATTGAAAAATAATTGATAAATAATTGAAAAATAATTGAAAAATAATTGAAAATAATTTAATAATAATTAAAAATAATTGACAAATAATTGAAAAATAATTGAAAAATAATTGAAAAATAATTGAAAAAATTGAAAAATAATTGAAAAATAATTGAAAATAATTTAATAATAATTGAAAAATAATTGTCAAATAATTGAAAAATAATTGAAAAACAATTGAAAAATAATTAAAAAATAGTTGAAAAATAATTGAAAAATAACTGAAAAATAATTGAATAATAATTGAAAAAAAAATGAAAAATAATCGAAAAATATTGAAAAATAATTGAAGAATAATTGAAAAATAGTTTAAAAATAATTGAAAAATAATTGAAAAATAATTGAAAAATAATTGAAAAATAACTGAAGAATAGTTGAAAAATAATTGATATATAATTGAAAAATAATTGAAAACTAATTGAAAAATAATTGAAAAATAATTAAAAATAGTTGAAAAATAATTGAAAAATAATTGAAAAATAATTGAAAAATAATTGAAGAATAGTTGAAAAATAATTGAAAAATAATTGAAAAATAATTGAAAAATAATTGAAAAATAATTCAAAAATAATAATAAAATAATTGAAAAATAATTGAAAAATAGTTGAAAAATAATTGAAAAATAATTGAAAAAAAATTGAAAAATAATTGAAAAATAATTGAAAAATAATTGAAAAATAATTGAAAAATAGTTGAAAAATAATTGAAAAATAGTTGAAAAATAATTGAAAAATAATAGAAAAATAATTGAAAAAAATTGAAAAAAAATTGAAAAATAATTGCAAAATAATTGAAAAATAATTGAAGAATAGTTTAAAAATAATTGAAAAATAATTGATAAATAATTGAAAAATAATTGAAAACTAATTGAAAAATAATTGAAAAATAATTGAAAAATAATTGAAGAATAGTTGAAAAATAATTGGAAAATAAGTGAAAAATAATTGAAAAATAATTGAAGAATAGTTGAAAAATAATTGGAAAATAAGTGAAAAATAATTGAAAAATAATTGAAAAATAATTGAAAAATAGTTGAAAAATAATTGAAAAATAATTGAAAAATAATTGAGAAATAATTATAAAATAATAGAAAAATAATTGAAAAATAATTGAAGAACTGTTGAAAAATAATTGAAAAATAACTGAAAAATAATTGAAAAATAATTGAAAAATAGTTGAAAAATAATTGAAAAATAATTGAAAAATAGTTTAAAAATAATTGAAAAACAGTTGAAAAATAATTGAAAAATAGTTGAAAAATAATAGAAAAATAATTGAAAAAAAATTGAAAAAAAGTTGAAAAATAATTGCAAAATAATTGAAAAAAATTGAAGAATAGTTGAAAAATAATTGAAAAATAGTTGAAAAATAATTGATAAATAATTGAAAAATAATTGAAAACTAATTGAAAAATAATTGAAAAATAATTGAAAAATAATTGAAGAATAGTTGAAAAATAATTGGAAAATAAGTGAAAAATAATTGAAAAATAATTGAAGAATAGTTGAAAAATAATTGAAAAATAATTGAAAAATAATTGAAAAATAATTGAAAAATAATTGAAAAATAATTGAAAAATAACTGAAAAATAATTGAAAAATAATTGAAAAATAATTGAAAAATAATTGAAAAATAATTGAAAAATAGTTGAAAAATAATTGTAAAATAATTGAAAAATAATTGAAAAATAATTGAAAAATAATTGAAAAATAATTGAAAAATAGTTGAAAAATAATTGAAAAATAGTTGAAAAATAATTGAAAAATAATAGAAAAATAATTGAAAAAAATTGAAAAAAAATTGAAAAATAATTGCAAAATAATTGAAAAATAATTGAAGAATAGTTTAAAAATAATTGAAAAATAAATGATAAATAATTGAAAAATAATTGAAAACTAATTGAAAAATAATTGAAAAATAATTGAAAAATAATTGAAGAATAGTTGAAAAATAATTGGAAAATAAGTGAAAAATAATTGAAAAATAATTGAAGAATAGTTGAAAAATAATTGGAAAATAAGTGAAAAATAATTGAAAAATAATTGAAAAATAATTGAAAAATAGTTGAAAAATAATTGAAAAATAATTGAAAAATAATTGAGAAATAATTATAAAATAATAGAAAAATAATTGAAAAATAATTGAAGAACTGTTGAAAAATAATTGAAAAATAACTGAAAAATAATTGAAAAATAATTGAAAAATAATTGAAAAATAGTTGAAAAATAATTGAAAAATAATTGAAAAATAGTTTAAAAATAATTGAAAAACAGTTGAAAAATAATTGAAAAATAGTTGAAAAATAATAGAAAAATAATTGAAAAAAAATTGAAAAAAAGTTGAAAAATAATTGCAAAATAATTGAAAAAAATTGAAGAATAGTTGAAAAATAATTGAAAAATAGTTGAAAAATAATTGATAAATAATTGAAAAATAATTGAAAACTAATTGAAAAATAATTGAAAAATAATTGAAAAATAATTGAAGAATAGTTGAAAAATAATTGGAAAATAAGTGAAAAATAATTGAAAAATAATTGAAGAATAGTTGAAAAATAATTGAAAAATAATTGAAAAATAATTGAAAAATAATTGAAAAATAATTGAAAAATAATTGAAAAATAACTGAAAAATAATTGAAAAATAATTGAAAAATAATTGAAAAATAATTGAAAAATAGTTGAAAAATAATTGTAAAATAATTGAAAAATAATTGAAAAATAATTGTAAAATTATTGAAATATAATTGAAAAATAATTGAAAAATAATTGAAAAATAATTGAAAAATAATTGAAAAATAATAGAAAAGTAATTGAAAAATAATAGAAAAATAATTGAAAAATAATTGAAAAATAATTGAAAAATAATTGAAAAATAATTGAAAAATAATTGAAAAATAATTGAAAAGTAATTGAAAAATAGTTTAAAAATAATTGAAAAACAGTTGAAAAATAATTGAAAAATAGTTGAAAAATAATTGAAAAGTAATTGAAAAATAATTGAAAAAATTGAAAAATAATTGAAAAATAATTGAAAAAATTGAAAAATAATTGAAAAATAATTGAAAAATAATTGAAAAATAATTGAAAAATAATTGAAAAATAATTGAAAAATAATCGAAAATAATTGAAAAATAATTGAAAACTAATTGAAAACTAATTTAATAATAATTGAAAAATAATTGACAAATAATTGAAAAATAATTGAAAAATAGTTGAAAAATAATTGAAAAATAATAGAAAAATAATTGAAAAAAATTGAAAAAAAATTGAAAAATAATTGCAAAATAATTGAAAAATAATTGAAGAATAGTTTAAAAATAATTGAAAAATAATTGATAAATAATTGAAAAATAATTGAAAACTAATTGAAAAATAATTGAAAAATAATTGAAAAATAATTGAAGAATAGTTGAAAAATAATTGGAAAATAAGTGAAAAATAATTGAAAAATAATTGAAGAATAGTTGAAAAATAATTGGAAAATAAGTGAAAAATAATTGAAAAATAATTGAAAAATAATTGAAAAATAGTTGAAAAATAATTGAAAAATAATTGAAAAATAATTGAGAAATAATTATAAAATAATAGAAAAATAATTGAAAAATAATTGAAGAACTGTTGAAAAATAATTGAAAAATAACTGAAAAATAATTGAAAAATAATTGAAAAATAATTGAAAAATAGTTGAAAAATAATTGAAAAATAATTGAAAAATAGTTTAAAAATAATTGAAAAACAGTTGAAAAATAATTGAAAAATAGTTGAAAAATAATAGAAAAATAATTGAAAAAAAATTGAAAAAAAGTTGAAAAATAATTGCAAAATAATTGAAAAAAATTGAAGAATAGTTGAAAAATAATTGAAAAATAGTTGAAAAATAATTGATAAATAATTGAAAAATAATTGAAAACTAATTGAAAAATAATTGAAAAATAATTGAAAAATAATTGAAGAATAGTTGAAAAATAATTGGAAAATAAGTGAAAAATAATTGAAAAATAATTGAAGAATAGTTGAAAAATAATTGAAAAATAATTGAAAAATAATTGAAAAATAATTGAAAAATAATTGAAAAATAATTGAAAAATAACTGAAAAATAATTGAAAAATAATTGAAAAATAATTGAAAAATAATTGAAAAATAGTTGAAAAATAATTGTAAAATAATTGAAAAATAATTGAAAAATAATTGTAAAATTATTGAAATATAATTGAAAAATAATTGAAAAATAATTGAAAAATAATTGAAAAATAATTGAAAAATAATAGAAAAGTAATTGAAAAATAATAGAAAAATAATTGAAAAATAATTGAAAAATAATTGAAAAATAATTGAAAAATAATTGAAAAATAATTGAAAAATAATTGAAAAGTAATTGAAAAATAGTTTAAAAATAATTGAAAAACAGTTGAAAAATAATTGAAAAATAGTTGAAAAATAATTGAAAAGTAATTGAAAAATAATTGAAAAAATTGAAAAATAATTGAAAAATAATTGAAAAAATTGAAAAATAATTGAAAAATAATTGAAAAATAATTGAAAAATAATTGAAAAATAATCGAAAATAATTGAAAAATAATTGAAAACTAATTGAAAACTAATTTAATAATAATTGAAAAATAATTGACAAATAATTGAAAAATAATTGAAAAATAGTTGAAAAATAATTGAAAAATAATAGAAAAATAATTGAAAAAAATTGAAAAAAAATTGAAAAATAATTGCAAAATAATTGAAAAATAATTGAAGAATAGTTTAAAAATAATTGAAAAATAATTGATAAATAATTGAAAAATAATTGAAAACTAATTGAAAAATAATTGAAAAATAATTGAAAAATAATTGAAGAATAGTTGAAAAATAATTGGAAAATAAGTGAAAAATAATTGAAAAATAATTGAAGAATAGTTGAAAAATAATTGAAATATAATTGAAAAATAATTGAAAAATAATCGAAAAATAATTGAAAAATAATTGAAGAATAGTTGAAAAATAATTAATAAATAATTGAAAAATAATTGAAAAATAATTGAAAAATAATTGAAAAATAATTGAAAAATAATTGAAAAATAATTGAAAAATAATTGAAAAATAATTGAAGAATAATTGAAAAATAATTGAAAAATTATTGTAAAATAGTTTAAAAAGAATTGAAAAATAATTGAAAAATAATTAAAAAATAATTGCAAAATAATTGAAAAATTATTGAAAAATAATTGAAAAATAATAGAAAAATAACTGAAAAATAATTGAAAAATAATTGAAAAATAATTGAAAAATAATTTGAAAATAATTGAAAAATAATCGAAAAGAATTGAAAAATAATTAAAAAATAATTGAAAATAATTTAATAATATTTGAAAAATAATGGAAAAATAATTGAAAAATAATTGAAAGAATTGAAAAATAATTGAAAAATAATTGAAAAATAATTGAAAAATAATTGAAGAATAGTTGAAAAATAATTAAAAAATAATTGAAAAATAATTGAAAAATAATTGAAAAATAATTGAAAAATAATCGAAACAAATAATTGAAAAATAATTGAAAAATAATTGAAAAATAATTTGAAAATAATTGAAAAATAATCGAAAAGAATTGAAAAATAATTAAAAAATAATTGAAAATAATTTAATAATAATTGAAAAATAATGGAAAAATAATTGAAAAATAATTGAAAGAATTGAAAAATAATTGAAAAATAATTGAAAAATAATTGAAAAATAATTGAAAAATAATTGAATATAATTTAATAATAATTGAAAATAATTGAAAAAGAATTGAAAAATAATTGAAAAATAATTGAAAAATAATTGAAAAGTAATTGAAAAATAATTGAAAAATTATTGAAAAATAATTGACAAAATAATTGAAAATAATTGAAAAATAATTGAAAAATAATTGAAAAATAATTGAAAAATAATTGAAAAATAGTTGAAAAATAATTGAAAAATAATTGAAAACTAATTGAAATATAATTGAAAAATAATTGAAAATAATTGAAAAAGAATTGAAAAATAATTGAAAAATAATTGAAAAATAATTGAAAAATAATTGAAAAATAATTGAAAAACAATTGAAAAGTAGTTGAAAAATAATTGAAAAATAATTGAAAACTAATTGAAAAATAATTGAAAAATAATTGAAAAATAATTGAAAAATAATTGAAAAATAATTGAAAAATAATTGAAGAATAATTGAAAAATAATTGAAAAATTATTGTAAAATAGTTTAAAAAGAATTGAAAAATAATTGAAAAATAATTAAAAAATAATTGCAAAATAATTGAAAAATTATTGAAAAATAATTGAAAAATTATTGAAAAATAATTGAAAAATAATAGAAAAATAACTGAAAAATAATTGAAAAATAATTGAAAAATAATTGAAAAATAATTTGAAAATAATTGAAAAATAATCGAAAAGAATTGAAAAATAATTAAAAAATAATTGAAAATAATTTAATAATAATTGAAAAATAATGGAAAAATAATTGAAAAATAATTGAAAGAATTGAAAAATAATTGAAAAATAATTGAAAAATAATTGAAAAATAATTGAAAAATAATTGAATATAATTTAATAATAATTGAAAAATAATTGAAAAATAATTGAAAAATAATTGAAAAATAATTGAAAAATAATTGAAAGAATTGAAAAATAATTGAAAAATAATTGAAAAATAATTGAAAAATAATTGAAAAATAATTGAATATAATTTAATAATAATTGAAAAATAATTGAAAAATAATTGAAAAATAATTGAAAAATAATTGAAAAATAATTGAAAAATAATTGAAAAATAATTGAAAAATAATTGAAAAATAATTGAAAAATAATTGAAAAATAATTGAAAAATAATTGAAACAAATAATTGAAAAATAATGGAGAAATAATTGAAAAATAATTGAAAGAATTGAAAAATAATTGAAAAATAATTGAAAAATAATTGAAAAATAATTGAAAATAATTTAATAATAATTGAAAAATAATTGAAAAATAATTGAAAAATAATTGAAAAATAATTGAAAAATAATTGAAAAATAATTGAAAAATAATCGAAAAATATTGAAAAATAATTGAAAAATAATTGAAAATAATTTAATAATAATTGAAAAATAATTGACAAATAATTGAAAAATAATCGAAAAATAATTGAAAAATAATTGAAAAAAATGAAAAATAATTGAAAAATAATTGAAAAATAATTGAGAACTAATTGAAAACTAATTGAAAAATAATTGAAAAATAATTGAAAAATAATTGAAAAATAATTGAAAACTAATTGAAAACTATTTGATAAATAATTGAAAAATAATTGAAGAATAGTTGAAAAATAATTGAAAAATAATTGAAAAATAATTGAAAAATAATTGAAAAACAATTGAAAAGTAGTTGAAAAATAATTGAAAAATAATTGAAAAATAATTGAAAAACAATTGAAAAATAGTTGAAAAATAATTGAAAAATAATTGAAAAATAATTGAAAAAGAATTGAAAAATAATTGAGAAATAATTGAAAAATAATTGAAAAATAATTGAAAAAAAATTGAAGAATAATTGAAAAATAATTGAAAAATAATTGAAAAATAATTTAAAAATAATTGAAAAATAATTGAAAAATATTTGAAAAATAATTGAAAAATAATTGAAAACTAATCGAAAACTAATTGAAAAATAATTGAAAAATAATTGAAGAATAGTTGAAAAATAATTGAAAAATAATTGAAAAATAATTGAAAAATAATTGAAAAACAATTGAAAAATAGTTGAAAAATAATTTAAAAATAATTGAAAAATAATTGAAAAAGAATTGAAAAATAATTGAAAAATAATTGAAAAATAATTGAAAAATAATTGAAAAATAATTTAAAAATAATTTAAAAATAATTGAAAAATAATTGAAAAATAATTGAAAAATAATTGAAATATAATTGAACAATAATTGAAAAATAATTGAAAAATAATTGAAAAATAATTGAAAAATAATTGAAAAATAATTGAAAAATAATTGAAAAATAATTGAAGAGTAGTTGAAAAATAATTGAAAAATAATTGAAAACTAATTGAAAAATAATTGAAAAATAATTGAAAAATAAATGAAACATAATTGAAAAATAATTGAAAAATAATGGAAAAATAATTGAAGAATAATTGAATAATAATTGAAAAATAATTGAAAACTAATTGAAAAATAATTGAAAAATAATTGAAAAATAATTGAAAAATAAGTGAAAAATAATTGAAACATAATTGAAAAATAGTTGAAAAGTAATTGAAAAATAATTGAAAAATAATTGAAACATAATAGAAAAATAATTGAAAAATAATTGAAAAATAATTGAAAAATAATTGAAAAATAATTGAAAAATAATTGAAAAGTAATTGAAAAGTAATATGAGAATAATTGAAAAATAATTAAAAAATAATTGAAAAATAATTGAAAAGTAATATAAGAATAATTGAAAAATAATTGAAAAATAATTGAAAAATAATTGAAGAATAGTTGAAAAATAATTGAAAAATAATTGAAAAATTATTGAAAAATTATTGAAAAATAATCGAAAATTAATTGAAAAATAATTGAAAAATAATTGAAAAATAATTGAAAAATAATTGAAGAATAGTTGAAAAATAATTGAAAAATAATTGAAAAATAATTGAAAAATAAATGAAAAATTATTGAAAAATAATTGAAAAATAATTGAAAAATAATTGAAAAATAATTGAAAAATAATTGAAAAATAATTGGCTAATAATAATTGAAAAATAATTGAAAAATAATTGAAAAATAATTGAAAAATAATTGAAAAATTATTGAAAAATAATTGAAAAATAATTGAAAAATAATTGAAAAATAATTGAAAAATAATTGAAAAATTATTGAAAAATAATTGAAAAATAATTGAAAAATAATTGGAAAATAATTGAAAAATAATTGAAAAATAATTGAAAAAGAATTGAAAAATAATTGTAAAGGAATTGAAAAATAATTGAAAAATAATTGAAAAGTAATTGAAAAATAATTGAAAAATAATTGAAAAATAATTGAAGAATAGTTGAAAAATAATTGAAAAATAATTGAAAACTGTTGGATGAAAATGGGGTAAAAATTCATGCTATAAGCTTTCCCCGCGCGCCCCTAGGTGGCAGAAGATACGATCGATGTTGATCTATCTGGTTCCACTTTTATGTTTCATACTTTCTTTGTTTCCTCGGACACTTCCGTTTTGCATAGTTGAGCAGAAGGACGTATATTTCTAATCGTTGATTTTACCAGCACTTCCCCAAGGTCGGTTTATCCGAAGTTCTGTACATTTATAATTAAGGCCTTGATGTACTAGAAGGAGATAACGAAACGTTTTGTGACTCCGAAGTCTTGCCAATATTTCTACACTATAAGGAAAATCTAATAGGTTATGGGCCCAGTCCACGTGGCGTAGAAGAAAGGAACAATGGCAGACTCGACACGTTTTTTCAATCGTTAAATTAAACAACTCAAATTTTCCAATCTGGAAATGTAAGGTGGAGTTGTTGTTAATTAGGGAAGACCTATGGTATACGGTCCAAAAGGAAACGCCCGTCAAACCGGACGAAAAATGGATTAAGGCAGACGGGCAAGCTAGAGCAGCGATGGGATTATTGGTGGAAGATGATCAGTTAAGGCATATTAAGGACACTTCCAGTGCCAAGGAAGCGTGGGAAGCACTAAAGAAATATCACCAGAAGGCATCTCTAAGTAACCAGGTCTATTTATATAAGAAGATCTGTAACTCAAAACTTTCAGAAGATGGGGACATGTCCAAACACATAAATGAAATGCTCAATATTGTGGACCAGCTCGCTGCGTTAGGGGAAGTATTAAAGGATAAGTTAGTAATCGCTATGCTATTGGGTAGTCTTCCAGAGTCTTTTAACACCCTGATCACCGCACTGGAGACAAGAGCACAAGATGAGCTAACACTAGAGCTGGTTAAAGGAAAATTGATTGATGAGGCCGAAAGACGTCAGCATTCCAGAACAAAAGCCCCTGACCATGACGATACGGCACTCAAGGCGAGGCACGAGCAGACCTCTGGGGTGAAGAACACAAAAAGGACTGCACCAGGTATGATCACATGTTACTTTTGTAGTAAGAAAGGACACATGAAAAAGGATTGTATTAAATATAAAAATTGGAAAGAAAAGAACAACAACAAACCAAAAGTTAGTCAAGTTGTATCAGAGGACGAAAACGATAGTAGGCTTTGCTTCCAAGTCAAGGATAATCACTCACAGAAAGACAAGGGGTGGTATATCGACTCAGGGGCGACTAGTCACATGTCCAATCATAAAGATTTCTTCAGAGTGCTCAATCCATGTCAAAATGAGAAAGTGAGGTTAGCCAATGGTATTCTTGTTAGCGCCTTGGGAATAGGGGAAGGTGATATCATATGTGAAATCGAAGGAGGTAGAACTCAAATAGTTAATATAAGGAATGTATTGTATATTCCTGCCCTAGAAGAAAGCTTAATTTCTGTCAAGAGGTTAACGGAAGGAGATTTTAAGGTTAACTTTTTTAAAAATGTATGTCATATAATTAATGACGAAAGAACAGTGGCAGTTGCTGAATTGTATGGTAGCTTGTATAAATTAAGGAGCATACATAAGGCGTCAGCAGTTTCCGACGTACATAATGAAAACTGCCAACATCTGTGGCATCGAAGGTTAGGGCATAGGAATTATGATTCTATTAAAGACATGTTAGCCAAGAAAATGATCGAAGGAATTCAAATAAAGGATTGTGGGTTAAGAGAAATTTGTGAAACGTGCATTAAAGGAAAACTGACTAGGCAACCATTTCCTAAGAAATCGTATAGTCAATCCAAGTCAATCTTGGAACTCATCCATACTGATCTGTGTGGTCCGATGCCGACCATGACCCCTGGAAAGAAGCGTTACCTCCTAACACTAATTGATGATTACAGTAGATATACAACCATAGCCCTATTAAGTTTTAAATCGGAAGTCCCGAACCAAATTAAAAGCTATATTCAATGCATGAAGACGAAATTCGGAAAAGTACCAAAGACTTTTCGATCCGACCGGGGCACGGAATATGTAAATCATGAAGTAAAAGAATTGTTTGAAAGGGAGGGTATCGCTAGTCAACTCACAGTTACCTACACCCCGGAGCAAAATGGTGTAGCGGAACAGAAAAACAGATCACTAATTGAGATGGCCAGGTGCCTTTTAATTGAAGCCAGGCTCCCACACAAATACTGGGGGGAAGCAGTTAACCACGCTAACTACTTACAAAACCGAATGTGCACCAAAGGGACCGGAAATATCCCAATCTGTATGTGGGATGGGGTAAAACCAGATTTGCAAACCCTAAAGATATTTGGGACTCGGGCCTATGCTCACATACCAAGAGAACTAAGGAAAAAGTTAGACAATAAGGCAAATGAACTAAAATTCGTGGGGATCGATGATCAATCCAAAGGCTACCGCCTGTTAGACACTAATACTGATAAAGTTATAGTTAGTAGAGATGTAAAATTTATAGATGATGTAATATGCAACCAGGAGAGAATTCACGCGAAGACTGAAAACTTAGCTGATAGAAATAAAGTAGAGGCGGATTCTCCGCGCAAAGCTACGTTCAATCTCAGTTCTAGTCCCGCATGTAGCGATTCTGAGGAATCCTCGGAAGATAGTCCGGGGTGTCCCGAGGACGAAGACGTCGGAAAAAGGGGAGATGAGGAACAAACGGAGCACCCGCTCAAAAGAGGCCGTGGGAGGCCCAGATTAATTAGGAGTGGGTCCCGGGGAAGACCCCGAAAGATATATTCTGAGGTACCTGCCGATCACCAAGAGGACAGTGCAGCCTATGCCACTGAAGTACAGATGAACACCGCGACAGCTGGACCAGATGCAAACGAGTGGTTGCTTGCCATGGCAAGTGAGCTTCGATCCATGTTGGAGAAGGATGTATGGGATCTGGTCGAACGTCCTGAAGGAAGAAACATTGTTGGAAGTCGGGTGATATTATCCAACAAGTACAGAGCTGACGGAACCATTGAAAGAAGAAAAGCTAGGATAGTTGCCAGGGGGTTTAGTCAGAGGCCTGGTATGGACTTCAACGAAACCTCCGCCCCTGTCGCGCGGTTGAGTTCCATTCGTTTGATGGCGGCCTTGACGGCTCAATATGACTTGACCATTCACCAAACTGACGTGAATACGGCTTACCTATATGGGTCCTTAGAAGAGGATATTTTCATGGAAATTCCTGAACGCATGCAGGAAATGTTGGCCAAACTCATTGAGGTGGAAAGAAAGGATAGCGCGGTCCAGAATAAAGCTAAGAAAATGCTCCAGCTGTTCGAATCAGGAAATCAAGTTTGTAAATTAAAGAAAGCCATCTATGGTTTAAAACAAGCTGGACGACAATGGCACGCGAGATTAAATGAGGAATTAATTGGTCTCGGTGCAACTTCTTCGAACTTTGACCCGTGCGTCTATTATATTGAAAAAGGGGAAGATATGTTTTTGATTGTTATTTATGTTGATGATATTCTAATAATTTCCAGAGATCCAACCAAAATCCAACGAGTCAAGGATCACCTATCTAACGCGTTTGAAATAAAGGACTTGGGTAATATTAAATACTGTCTCGGTATTGAGTTTGAAGTGGAGACGGGATGGGTTACTATGAGCCAAAAGGGATACATTCAGGAGTTATTGCAAAAATTTAAGTTGTCCGAAGCTAATCCTGTAAGTACCCCATTGGATCCAGGAGTGAGACTGATAAAAAAATGAGCTCACACGGTCAAACTGGGAAACTCGGTATCCTTATCGAGAGTTAATAGGTAGCCTCATGTATTTGTCTGTTACCACCAGACCCGACATCACTCATGCTGTTAGTTTGTTAAGCCAATTTAATAATTGTTTTGATAAGTCGCATTGGGAGGCTGCAAAAAGGGTCTTGCGATATGTAAAAGGGACAACTGATTATTGTTTAACCTATCGAACTAATAACGCTAATATAATAGGTTATACCGATGCGGACTGGGGAGGTTGCGTAAATGATCGACATTCGTATACCGGTTACGTGTTCTTCTTTGGTGGGAGTCCTGTCACTTGGGAATCCAGAAAACAACGCACGGTCGCCTTGTCCACTACAGAGGCCGAGTACACTGCCATTACCGAAGCGGCTAAGGAAGCTATTCATTTGGAGGCCGCACTTTCCGAACTCTGTGTGCCGCTTGACCGGGGCGCTCTTATTTATAACGATAACGCAAGCGCCTTGAAATTGACCCAAAATCCGGTGTATCATGCCAGAACAAAGCACATTGCCATCAAGCACCACTTTATACGCGAAGTTCTGAGTGCTGGAAAAATCAAACTAAGGTATATGTGTACCCAAGAAATGACCGCAGATATCCTAACCAAAGCTTTGAATAAACCAAAGCACTCCAATTGTATTCGATTGTTGGGGTTAGAACCGTTAAGTTAGAATTTAAGCATTGTATTTTTAAGGGGAAGTGTTGGATGAAAATGGGGTAAAAATTCATGCTATAAGCTTTCCCCGCGCGCCCCTAGGTGGCAGAAGATACGATCGATGTTGATCTATCTGGTTCCATTTTTATGTTTCATACTTTCTTTGTTTCCTCGGACACTTCCGTTTTGCATAGTTGAGCAGAAGGACGTATATTTCTAATCGTTGATTTTACCAGCACTTCCCCAAGGTCGGTTTATCCGAAGTTCTGTACATTTATAATTAAGGCCTTGATGTACTAGAAGGAGATAACGAAACGTTTTGTGACTCCGAAGTCTTGCCAATATTTCTACACTATAAGGAAAATCTAATAAAAACTAATTGAAAAATAATTGAAAAATAATTGAAAAATAATTGAAAAATAATTGAAAAATAATTGAAAAATAATTGCAAAATAATTGAATAATAATTGAAAAGTAATTGAAAAATAATTGAAAAATAATCGAAAAACAATTGAAAAATAATTGAAAAATAATTGAAAAATAATTGAAAAAGAATTGAAAAATAATTGAAAAATAATTGAAGAATAGTTGAAAAATAATTGAAAAATAATTGAAAAATTATTGAAAAATTATTGAAAAATAATCGAAAATTAATTGAAAAATAATTGAAAAATAATTGAAAAATAATTGAAAAATAATTGAAGAATAGTTGAAAAATAATTGAAAAATAATTGAAAAATAATTGAAAAATAAATGAAAAATTATTGAAAAATAATTGAAAAATAATTGAAAAATAATTGAAAAATAATTGAAAAATAATTGAAAAATAATTGGCTAATAATAATTGAAAAATAATTGAAAAATAATTGAAAAATAATTGAAAAATAATTGAAAAATTATTGAAAAATAATTGAAAAATAATTGAAAAATAATTGAAAAATAATTGACAAAATAATTGAAAAATAATTGAAAAATAATTGTAAAATTATTGAAATATAATGGAAAAATAATTGAAAAATAATTGAAAAATAATTGAAAAATAAATGAAAAATAATTGAAAAATAATTGAAAAATAATTGAAAAATAATTTAAGAATAATTGAAAACTAATTGAAAAATAATTGAAAAATAATTTAAAAATAATTTAAAAATAATTGAAAAATAATTGAAGAATAGTTGAAAAGTAATTGAAAAATAATTTAAAAAAAATTGAAAAGTAATTGGAAAATAATTGAAAAATAATTGAAAAATAATTGAAAAATAATTGAAAAATAATTGAAGAATAGTTGAAAAATAATTGAAAAATAATTGAAAAATTATTGAAAAATTATTGAAAAATAATCGAAAAATAATTGAAAAATAATTGAAAAATAATTGAAAAATAATTGAAAAATTATTGAAAAATAATTGAAAAATAATTGAAAAATAATTGAAAAATAATTGAAAAATATTTGAAAAATAATTGAAAAATAATTGCAAAATTATTGAAATATAATTGAAAAATAATTGAAAAATAATTGAAAAATAATCGAAAAACAATTGAAAAATAATTGAAAAATAATTGAAAAATAATTGAAAAAGAATTGAAAAATAATTGAAAAGTAATTGAAAAATAATGGAAAAATAATTGAAAAATAATTGAAAAATAAATGAAAAATAATTGAAAAATAATTGAAAAATAATTGAAAAATAATTGAAGAATAATTGAAAACTAATTGAAAAATAATTGAAAAATAATTGAAAAATAATTGAAGAATAGTTGAAAAATAATTGAAAAATAATTGAAAAATAATTGAAAAATAATTGAAAAATAATTGAAAAATAATTGGAAAATAATTGGATAATAATAATTGAAAAATAATTAAAAAATAATTAAAAATTAATTCAAAAATAATTAAGAAATAATTGAAAAATAATTGAAAAATAATTGAAAAATAAATGAAAAATAATTGAAAAATAATTGAAAAATAATTGAAAAATAATTGAAAAATAATTGAAAAATAATTGAAAAATAAATGAAAAATAATTGAAAAATAATTGAAAAATAATTGAAAAATAATTGAAAAATAATTGAAAAATTATTGAAAAATAATTGAAAAATAATTGAAAAATAATTGAAAAATAATTGAAAAATAATTGAAAAATTACTGAAAAATAATTGAAAAATAATTGAAAAATAATTGAAAAATAATTGAAAAATAATTGAAAAATAATTGTAAAATTATTGAATTATAATTGGAAAATAATTGAAAAATAATTGAATAGTAATTGAAAAATAATTGAAAAATAATTGAAAAATAATTGAAGAATAGTTGAAAAATAATTGAAAAATAATTGAAAACTAATTGAAAAATAATTGAAAAATAATTGAAAAATAATTGAAAAATAATTGAAAAATAATTGAAGAATAATTGCAAAATAATTGAATAATAATTGAAAAGTAATTGAAAAATAATTGAAAAATAATCGAAAAACAATTGAAAAATAATTGAAAAATAATTGAAAAATAATTGAAAAAGAATTGAAATATAATTGAAAAGTAATTGAAAAATAATTGAAAAATAATTGAAAAATAATTGAAAAATAAATGGAAAATAATTGAAAAATAATTGAAAAATAATTGAAAAATAATTTAAGAATAATTGAAAACTAATTGAAAACTAATTGAAAAATAATTGAAAAATAATTGAAAAATAATTGAAAAATAATTGAAGAATAGTTGAAAAATAATTGAAAAATAATTGAAAAAAAATTGAAAAGTAATTGGAAAATAATTGAAAAATAATTGAAAAATAATTGAAAAATAATTGAAAAATAATTGAAGAATAGTTGAAAAATAATTGAAAAATAATTGAAAAATTATTGAAAAATTATTGAAAAATAATCGAAAAATAATTGAAAAATAATTGAAAAATAATTGAAAAATAATTGAAAAATTATTGAAAAATAATTGAAAAATAATTGAAAAATAATTGAAAAATAATTGAAAAATAATTGAAAAATAATTGAAAAATAATTGTAAAATTATTGAAATATAATTGAAAAATAATTGAAAAATAATTGAAAAATAATTGAAAAATAATTGAAAAATAATTGAAAAATAATTGAAAAATAATTGAAAAATAATTGAAAAATTATTGAAAAATAATTGAAAAATAATTGAAAAATAATTGAAAAATTATTGAAAAATAATTGAAAAATAATTGAAAAATAATTGAAAAATAATTGAAAAATAATTGAAAAATAATGGAAAAATAATTGAAAAATAATTAAAAAATAATTGAAAAATAATTGAAAAATAATTGAAAAATAATTGAAAAATAATTGAAGAATAGTTGAAAAATAATTGAAAAATAATTGAAAAAAAATTGAGAAGTAATTGGAAAATAATTGAAAAATAATTGAAAAATAATTGAAAAATAATTGAAAAATAATTGAAGAATAGTTGAAAAATAATTGAAAAATAATTGAAAAATAATTGAAAAATAATTGAAAAATAATTGAAAAATAATTGAAAAATAATTGAAAAATAATTGTAAAATTATTGAAAAATAATTGAAAAATAATTGAAAAATAATTGAAAAATAATGGAAAAATAATTGAAAATTAACTGAAAAATAATTAAAAAATAATTGAAAAATAATTGAAAAATAATTTAAAAATAATTGAAAAATAATTGAAGAATAGTTGAAAAATAATTGAAAAATAATTGAAAAAAAATTGAGAAGTAATTGGAAAATAATTGAAAAATAATTGAAAAATAATTGAAAAATAATTGAAAAATAATTGAAGAATAGTTGAAAAATAATTGAAAAATAATTGAAAAATTATTGAAAAATTATTGAAAAATAATCGAAAATTAATTGAAAAATAATTGAAAAATAATTGAAAAATAATAGAAAAATAATTGAAAAATAATTGAAAAATAATTGAAAACTAATTGAAAAATAATTGAAAAATAATTGAAAAATAATTGAAGAATAGTTGAAAAATAATTGAAGAATAGTTGAAAAATAATTGAAAAATAATTGAAAAATAATTGAAAAATTATTGATAAATAATTGAATAATAATTGAAAAATAATTTAAAAATAATTGAAAAATAATTTAAAAATAATTTAAAAATAATAGAGAAATAATTTAAAAATATTTGAAAAATATTTGAAAAATAATTGAAAAATAATATGAAAAATAATTTAAAAATAGTTGAAAAATAATTGAAAAATAATTGAAGAATAGTTGAAAAATTATTGAAAAATAATTGAAAAATAAGTGAAAAATAATTGAAATATAGTTGAAAAATAATTGAATTATAATTGAAAAATAATTGAAAAAAACTTGAAAAATAATTGAAAAATAATTGAAAAATAATTGAAAAATAATTGAAAAATAATTGAAAAATAATTGCAAAATAATTGAAAAATAATTGAAAAACAATTGAAAAATAATTGAAGAATAGTTGGAACATAATTGATAAATAATTGAAAACTAATTGAAAAATCATTCAAAAATAATTCAAAAATAATTGAAAAATAATTGAAAACTAATTGGAAAAGAATTGAAAAATAATTGAAAAATAATTGAAAATAATTGAAAAATAATTGAAAAATAGTTGAAAAATAATTGAAAAATAATTGAAAAATAATTGAAAAATAATTGAAAAATAATTGAAAAATAATTGAAAAATAATTGAAAAATAATTGAAAAATAATTGTAAAATAATTGAAAAATAATTGAAAAATAGTTGAAAAGTAATTGAAAAATAATTGAAAAATAATTGAAAAATAATTGAAAAATAATTGAAGAATAGTTGAAAAATAATTGAAAAATAATTGAAAAATAATTGAAAAATAATTGAAAAAGAATTGAAAAATAATTGAAAAATAATAGAAAAATAATTGAAAAATAATTGAAAAATAATTGAAAAATAATTGAAAAATAGTTGAAAAATAATTGAAAAATAATTGAAAAATAATTGAAAAATAATTGAAAAAAATTGAAAAATAATTGAAAAATAATTGAAAAATAATTGAAAAATAATAGAAAAATATTTGAAAAATATTTGAAGAATATTTGAAAAATAATAGAAAAATATTTGAAAAATATTTGAAAAATATTTGAAAAATATTTGAAAAATATTTGAAAAATATTTGAAAAATATTTGAAAAATATTTGAAAAATAATTGCAAAATAATTGAAAAATAGTATGAAAAATAATTGAAAAATAGTTGAAAAATAATTGAAAAATAATTGAAGAATAGTTGAAAAATAATTGAAAAATAATTGAAAAATAATTGAAAAATAATTGAAAAATAATTGAAAAATAATTGAAAAATAATCGAAAAAAATTGAAAAATAATTGAAAAACAATTGAAAATAATTTAATAATAATAGAAAAATAATTGACAAATAATTGAAAAATAATTGAAAAATAATTGATAAATAATTGAAAAATAATTGAAAACTAATTGAAAAATAATTGAAAAATAATTGAAGAATAGTTGAAAAATAATTGAAAAATAATTGAAAAATAATTGAAAAATAATTGAAAAATAATTGAAAAATAATTGAAAAATAATTGAAAAATAATTGAAAAATAATTGAAAAATAAATGAAAAATAATTGAAAAATAATTGAAAAATAATTGAAAAATAATTGAAAAATAATTGAAAAATAATTGAAAAATAATTGGCTAATAATAATTGAAAAATTATTTAAAAATAATTGAAAAATAATTGAAAAGTAATTGAAAAATAATTGAAAAATAATTAAAAAATAATTGAAAAATAATTGAAAAATTATTAAAAAATAATTGAAAAATAATTGAAAAATTATTGAAAAATAATTGAAAAATAATTGAAAAATAATTGAAAAATAATTGAAAAAAATATAAGAATAATTGAAAAATAATTGAAAAATAATTGAAAAAAAAATTTTTAAAAATTGAAAAATAATTGAAAAATAATTGAAGAATAGTTGAAAAATAATTGAAAAATAATTGAAAAATTATTGAAAAATAATTGAAAAATTATTGAAAAATAATTGAAAAATTATTGAAAAATAATTGAAAAATTATTGAAAAATAATTGAAAAATTATTGAAAAATAATTGAAAAATTATTGAAAAATAATTGAAAAATAATTTAAGAATAGTTGAAAAATAATTGAAAAATAATTGAACAATTATTGAAAAATAATTGAAAAATAATTGAAAAATAATTGAAAAATAATTGAAAAATAATTGAAAAATAATTGAAAAGTAATTGAAAAATAATTGAAAAATAATTGAAAAATAATTGAAAAATAATTGAAAAATTATTGAAATATAATTGAAAAATAATTGAAAAATAATTGAAAAATAATTGAAAAATAATTGAAAAATAATAGAAAAATAATTGAAAAATAATTGAAAAATAATTGAAAAATAATTGAAAAATAATTTAAGAATAGTGGAAAAATAATTGAAAAATTATTGAAAAATAATTGAAAAGTATTTGAAAAATAGTTGAAAAATAATTGAAAGATAATTGAAGAATAATTGAAAAATAATTGAAAAATAATTGAAAAATAATTGAAAAGTAATTGAAAAATAATTGAAAAACAATTGAAAAATAATTGAAAAATAATTGAAAAGTAATTGAAAAATAATAGAAAAATAATTGAAAAATAATTGAAAAATAATTGTAAAATTATTGAAAAATAATTGAAAAATAATTGAACAATAGTTGAAAAATAATTGAAAAATAATTGAAAAATTATTGAAAAATAATTGAAAAATTATTGAAAAATAATTGAAAAATTATTGAAAAATAATTGAAAAATTATTGAAAAATAATTGAAAAATTATTGAAAAATAATTGAAAAATTATTGAAAAATAATTGAAAAATAATTTAAGAATAGTTGAAAAATAATTGAAAAATAATTGAAAAATTATTGAAAAATAATTGAAAAATAATTGTAAAATTATTGAAATATAATTGAAAAATAATTGAAAAACACTTGAAAAATAATTGAAAAATAATTGAAAAGTAATTGAAAAATAATAGAAAAATAATTGAAAAATAATTGAAAAATATTTGAAAAATAATTGAAAAATAATTTAAGAATAGTTGAAAAATAATTGAAAAATAATTGAAAAATGATTGAAAAATAATTAAAAAATAATTGTAAAATTATTGAAATATAATTGAAATATAATTGGACTTCCGTTTCCGGACGCGAGAGTGGACAAAGTGTCGGTGTGTGGTTGTGAGTGGAAGTGGAAAGAGCGAGTGAAGTAGGGTGCGAGAGGATAGGGAGTGAGTGGAGAAGGTAGGAGGAGGGGTAGGAAGGGTGGAGTAGCAAGAGGAAAGGGCGGGGACAGTGGGCTACGAGGTGGTAAGCGGGTGAAGGGAACGGTTTTGAGGTTAGGTTGAGAGACAGGTGGTGTGGAGCGGGAAAGTAAAGACGGAGGAGCAGGCAGAGTAGTCTAGCGGACAGGAGTGGAAGCAGGAAGAGCTGGTAGGAAGGCGGGAAATTTGAAAGGAGATAAAGGAAAGGTGAGAGGTGGTGGTTAAAAAGAGTAAGGGTAACAGAGTGAAGGAGGTGGAGGGAAAGTAAGGAGCGTGAGGTCAAATGGAGGGTAGAAAAGGGGAGGGGGGGCGGGGAGGGGAAGAGGGGACAACAGGAGAGGAAAAGGGAAGACAGAAAAAGCAGGAAAGGTGCAGGAATGATAGCCAGAGCAGTGTGGGAAGCAATGCGGGAAGCATTGATAGTTGCGGGGGGAAAAAAAGGAAGGAAAGGGAGGAAGGAGGTGGGAGTGAGGGGGAGCGGGAAAGAGCAGGGTTTAAAAGGAGTTCGAGGACGGTGAGGTCACCTGATGGCAGAGGAGAAGAGGGAAGAAGGGGGGAGGAAGAGGAGACGGGAAAGGTGGAGAGGATGTTAAGGGAGATGATGAAGGAATTAAGGGAGGAGAAAGAGGAAATGAGGAAGGAGATGAGGGAGATGAAACAGGAGTTGAGGAAGGAAAGGGAAGAGAGAAGAAAGGAGTTAGAGGAGTGGAGAGAGGAGAGGAGGAGATGGGAGGAGGACAGAGCGGAGGAAAAAAAGAAGAGGGAAAAGATGGAAGAAAGGTTGGAGAGGGTGGAAGAGAGGGGAGGGAGGGTGGAGGAAATGATAGGGAAGATGGAAAAATGGGAAAAGGAAAAGGAAGGGAGAGATAGTATGGAGAAGGGGGAGGGGGAGGATGTGGAGGAATGTCGGTTGAGAATAAGAAAGATGGAGCTAAGGCAGGACAGGAGGGAGAGGGAGGAGAGAAGGAATAATGTGGTGATAAGGGGGTTGAGGGCGGAGGGAGGGGAGGAGGAGAAGGAGGTGAAGAAGTTGTGGACAACGATGGGATTGGGGGAGGGGGGGGTAAGGGAGGTGAGAAGGGTTGGGGGAAGGGGAAAGGAAGGGGGAGGGGTGATTCTGGTGAAGCTTACGGGGAGGGAGGAGAAGATAAAGGTGTTAGAGGCGAGGAAAAGACTGAGAGGCAGGAGGGAAAGGATTGATGATGATATGACGGAGGAAGAAAGGAAGACGAGGTGGAAGGTAGAAAGAGAGGCGGAGAGGGAGAGGGAAGGAGGAAAGAAGGTCCAGGTGGGATATATGAAGCTCTGGATAAATGGGCGGATGAGAAAATGGGATGAATTGAGAGAAAGATGGGTTGAGGAGCAGGGAAACGAAAGATAAGGGAAAGGGGGGAGAAAAGGGAAAAAGGGGGGAGGGGGGGGGAGGCGAGTGGGTACAAGGTAGCATTCTGGAATGTGGCGGGATTGAGGAGCAAGGACGGGGAGTTCTGGAAAGGTTTGGAGGAGTGGGACGTGGTGGTGATGTCGGAGACATGGATGGAGGAGGGGGGGTGGAGGAAGGTGGAAGGAAGACTGCCGAGAGGGTATGTGTGGGACAGGCAATGGGCGCGGAGGGAGAAGAAGAGGGGTAGAGCGATGGGAGGGATGTTAATGGGGGTGAGGAAAGGGATGGAGGTGGAGGTGGGGGAAGAAGGAGGGAAAGAGGGGATTTTGATGAAAAAAATTAGGATGGGGGGGGAATGGTGGAGGATAGTGGGGGTTTACGTGAATGGAGATTTGCAGAAGAAGCTGGAGGACATAGGGGAATGGATGGAGGAGAGGGAGAGGGGAGTGAGGGTGATGATAGGAGGTGACTTTAACGCGAGGACCGGGGAGGAGGGAGGATGGGTGATGGGAGGGGATGAGGAAGAGGGAGGGGGGTGCGGAAGTAGGAGGTCGAAGGATAAGGAGGTGAATGGTGACGGGAGGAGATTATGCGGGTTCATAGAGGAAAGGGGATGGAGTATTTTAAATGGTGGGATTGAGGGGGATGAACAGGGGGAGTGGACATTCACAGGAGGAAAGACAAGTACGGTGATTGATTATGTCATTGGGAACGAAGATACTTGGGAGAAAGTGGAAAGGTTAAAAGTAGAAGAGAGGGTGGATTCGGATCACCAACCACTGGTTGTCTGGGTGAGGGGAGAGATGGGGGGCAACGTAGATAGGAGGAAAAGTGGGGAGAGGGGAAGGAGAGGAGGAAGAGGGAATTGGACGGAAGAGGGGAGAAGGGAGTTTGTGAGGAACTTTGGGAAGAGAGTGGGGGGAGACTGGAGTGTGGATGAGGAGTGGGGAGAGCTGAAGGAAAGAATAAAGGGGGCGGTGGGGAAATCGGTGGTGAAGGGGGGGGAGATGAGGAGGAAGGAAGGTTGGTGGGATAAGGAGTGTAGAGAGGAGAAGAGTAAGGTGAGGAAGGAGTTGAGAAAGTGGAGAAGAGAGGGGGGGGATGGGATGGTATACAGGGAAAGGAAAAGGGGTTATGGAAGGTTATGCGAGGAAAAGAGAAAGAAGGAGGTGGAACGATGGGAAAGGGAGCTGGAGGGGGTTAGAACAGAAGCGCAAGTATGGAAGGTGGTAAATAGAGAGAGAGGGGGGAGAAGTAGGGTAAATGAGAGAATAAAGATAGAGGAATGGAACGAGTATTTTAGGGGGCTGTTGGGGGGAGTGGAATGGAGGGTGAAGTGGGGAGGGGGAAGGAGAGAAGGGAGGGACGAGGAGAGGGAGATAGGGAGGGACGAAATAGGAAGGGTGGTGAGGGGGTTAAAGGACGGGAAGGCGGGAGGAAGCGATGGGATACAAAATGAGGTTTGGAAATATGGGGGGGAGGAAGTGGAAAAATGGTTATGGGTGGTGTGTAATAGGGTATGGAGGGGGGAAGGGTGGCCGGAGGGGTGGAAGGAAGGGATTGTGGTGCCAGTGTTGAAGAAAGGGGCTGGGGAAAGGGTGGAGGATTATCGGGGGATTACCCTGACCCAGACGGCATATAAGATATATGCGTCGGTGCTGGCGGAGAGATTGAGGCTGGAGGTGGAGGAGAAGGTGATACTGCCACCGAGTCAGGCGGGATTTAGGAGGGGGGTGGGGTGTGTAGATCACATCTACACGCTCAACTACCTCATAAACAGGCAGGTGGGGAGGAAGGAAAGGAAATTAATAATCCTTTTCGTAGATATGAAGGCAGCTTTCGACTCGGTGGACAGAGAGGTGCTGATCAAGGCGATGAGAGAGAGGGGAGTGAGGGAAGGGCTGGTGGCAAGATGTGAGGAGGTGTTGAGGGAAACAACAGGAAGGGTCAGGGTGGGAGAAGAGGAGGGGGATAGGTTTTGGACCGCCAGGGGGGTAAGACAGGGGTGCCCGCTTAGCCCAATCCTGTTCACAATACTGATTGCGAACATGGACGAGGAATTGGGAAGGGGGGGGTGGGGGGGAGTGAAGCTGGGGGAGAGGAGGGTATATACGCTGGCATACGCGGATGACGTGGCGGTGCTGGCAGAGGATGTGGATGGGATGAAGGGGATAATAGGGAAGCTGGAAAAGTATGTGGACGGGAAGGGGTTACAGGTGAACGTTGGAAAAACTAAGGTAATGAGGTGTAGAAGGGGAGGGGGGAGATGGGGAAAGGTGATATGGAGGTGGAAAGGAAAACAGATAGAGGAGGTGCATAGGTTCAAGTACTTAGGATATACAATGATGGGGAGTGGAGGACAGGAAGAACATGTAAAGGAGAGGGTAAGGAAGGGGGCTGCGTTGTTGGGACAGGTTTGGGGGATAGGGAAAAGGAAGTGTAGGAAAGATTGGGGGAGAAGACTGTGGCTGTTTGACAAGCTGGTGTGGGCGGTGATTAGTTACGGGGTGGAGGTATGGGGATGGAAGTGCAGGGAAAAGGTAGAGGGGCTGCACGAAAGATATCTGAAGTGGGTGTTGGGAGTGGATTATTGTACCCCGGGGTACATGGTAAGGGAGGAATTGCAGAGGGGGATGATGAAAGGAGGGGCAGGGATGAGGGCATGGGGATATGAGAGAAAGTTGGAGGAGGGAAAAGGGGGGGAGTTGGCGAGAGAATGTTGGGAGGAGATGAAGAGGAGGATGAGGAGGGGAAAGGTGCTGGAGGGGTGGGAGGAAGAGAGGGAGCAGTATTATAAGGACAAAGGGTGGACAGTGGAGGAGGTGGAAAGGTTGAGGGATAAAGGGGAATTAAGAGGGGAGGAGTTGGTGGAGAGGGAGAGAAGGACGCAGGAAGAGGAGAGGTGGAGGAAAATAGGGGAGGGGAAATATAATAAATGGTATGGGAGGGTGAAAGGAGTGGGGGTTCCGGGGTACTTGAAGAAAGGGTGGGGGGAAGATAGGTGGAGGAGGATAGCAAGATTTAGGTTAGGGAATGAGATGAGGGGGGGGAGGTATTGGGAGGAGGAGGAGAAAAGAAGTTGTAGGGTATGTGGTCAAGGAGAGGAAACTTGGGGACATGTGTGGGAGGTTTGTACAGGTTGGGGGGTGGAGAGGGGGTGGCAGAATGCGATGGCAGAGGTGCTGGGGGATGATGGGGAGGGGGAGGAGTGGATGAAGAGGCTGGAGGAAAGAAGAGATTTATGTGGGGGGAGTGTTGGGGTGAATGAAGGAATGTGAGTGGATGGGGAAGTGTGCGGAAGCGGAGGTCCGAGGAGCGGAGGAGGGGAGCGTGCGAGCGAGCGGGAATAGATTTAAGACGTAGGATAAGTTAGGTTAAGTAAAATAAGATAGATAGATTAAGGAAAGTGTACAGAGGTGTAGGAATGGGGAGATTGTAACCCTCAGGGGAACGATAATAAATATTACATACTGTAATTGAAATATAATTGAATCATAATTGAAAAATAATTGAAAAATAATTGAAAAAAAATTGGAATATAATAATTGTAAAATAATTGAAAAATAATTGAAGAATAGTTGAAAAATAATTGAAAAATAATTGAAAAATAATTGAAAAAAACATTGAAAACTAATTGGAAAATAATTGAAAAATAATTGAAAAATAATTGAAAAATAATTGAAAAATAGTTGAGAAGTAATTGAAAAATAATTGAAAAATAATTGAAGAATAGTTGAAAAATAATTGAAAAATAATTGAAAAATAATTGAAAAATAATTGAAAAATAATTGAAAAATAATTGAAAAATAATTGAAAAATAATATAAGAATAATTGAAAAATAATAGAAAAATAATTGAAAAAAAATTACAAAATGATTGAAAAATAATTGACAAATAATGGATAAATAATTGAAAAATAATTGAAAAATAATTGAAAAATTATTGAAAAATAATTGAAGAATAGTTGAAAAATAATTGAAAAATAATTGAAAAATTATTGAAAAAAATTGAAAAATTATTGAAAAATAATTGAATAATAATTGAAAAATAATTGAAAAATAATTGGATAATAATTGAAAAATAATTGAAAAATAATTAAAAAATAATTAAAAAATAATTAAAAAATAATTAAAAAATAATTGAAAAATAGTTGAAAAATAATTGAAAAATAATTGAAAAATAATTGTAAAATAATTAAAAAATAATTGAAAAATAATTGAAAAATAATTGAAAAATAATTGAAAAATAATTGAAAAATAATTGAAAAATAATTGAAAAATAATTGAAAAATAATTGAAAAAAATTGAAAAATAATTGAAAAATAATTGAAAAATAATTGGAAAATAATAGAAAAATAATTTGAAAAATAATTGAAAAATAATTGAAAAATAATTGAAAAATAATTGAAAAATAATTGAAAAATAATTGAAGAATAGTTGGAACATAATTGATAAATAATTGAAAACTAATTGAAAAATAATTGAAAAATAATTGAAAAATAATTGAAAACTAATTGAAAAAGAGTTGAAAAATAATTGAAAAATAATAGAAAAATAATTGAAAAATAATTGAAAAATAATTGAAAAATAATTGAAAAATAATTGAAAAATAATTGAAAAATAATTGAAGAATAATTGAATAATAATTGAAAAATAATTGAAAAATAATTGAAAAATAATTGAAAAATAATTGAAAAATAATTGAAAACTAATTGAAAAATAATTGAAAAATAATTGAGAAACAATTGGAGAATAGTTGAAAAATAATTGAAAAATAATTGAAAAATAATAGAAAAATAAATGAAAAATAATTGAAAAATAATTGAAAAATAATTGAAAACTAATTGAAAAATAATTGAAAAATAATTGAAAAATAATGGAAAAATAATTGAAAAATAATTGAAAAATAATTGAAAAATAATTGAAAAATAATTGAAGAATAGTTGAAAAATAATTGAAAAATAATTGAAAAATAATTTAAGAATAATTGAAAAATAATTGGATAATAATAATTGAAAAATAAATGAAAAATAATTGAAAAATAATTAAAAAATAATTAAAAAATAATTAAAAAATAATTGAAAAATGTCGGCATTTTAAGCTGCAGGATGTTCGTTTGGGGCGAATAATGTAGCAGATGTATTATACTAAACTTATTTATACGCAACGTGCTCACTCTCTCACAGTCGTATCAATACTACACCTGGCATGGATCGCGCGGTTCGCTCAGGTGTCGCGACGGTCGGCATACAACGACACGTTGTGGTATTACGATTTTTCCACACTCCCTTTATCGCAATACATATATATATATAACTCAACTAACAAATAAGGTTTAGTGCGCGAACGCATCTTAAGTGACTATCCTTCACCAACGGTTTTGTTAATATATCTGCTACATTTTGGTCTGTTGAGACGAATTTGACGTGAATTAAGCCTTTATTTTGGACATCTCTAGTAAAGTGACATCTGATATCAATATGTTTGCTCCTTTGGTGAAGCATATTCTCTTTGCTCAGTACAATTGCGCTTTGGTTGTCGCATAATATATCCGTCGAATCGTGTACATATGAATCGCCATACATTTCTCTAATCAATCTGCGCAAATGTATAGTTTCCTTTGCCGCCTCGGAGAGAGCCACATACTCGGCCTCCATTGTTGATAACGCAACAGATGTCTGTTTTTTCGAAAACCAACTTATCGGGCCTCCGGCCAATAAATGTACATTTCCTGAGCACCATTTTCGATCATCTAGATTGCCCGCCCAATCTGCATCCGTATACACATATAACGGGTTTCCCGTTTTCCGGTACGATATTTTATAATCTACAGTCCGTTTTAAATACCGGATAACGTATTTTGCGCAATTCCAATGTTGTTGGCCAGGGTTCAGATTGTACCTACTTAACGCCCCTACTGTAAACGAAATGTCAGGTCTTGTCGTATTGGCCAGATAAAGGAGGCTACCTATTAATTCTTTATACGGTTTGTCTTCCATCTCCCTTTTTTCGTCAGGTGTCTTTGCCTCCATTTCCCTTGATAATTTTACGCCTGAAGCGAAAGGAGTGGACGCAGGTTTACATAAGTTCATTTCAAAACGTTCGACCATTTTATTTATATATTCTGTTTGTGATATTTTTATTGAATCTGTGTCCCCATCTCTTTCGATTTTTATGCCTAACATTTCCCTTACGGGTCCCAAATCTTTCATCTTAAAGAATTCACTTAGCTGTAACTTAACCTTAGATAACGCTTGTAAGGAACTTGACGCTAAAAGTAAATCGTCTACATAAACGACTATTACTGCATTACAACCATTAATAGTGCCCGTATAAACGCAAGGTTCTACTTTAGACGGATCGAGTCCAATTTCTTTTAATTTTTCACTCAGTTTATACTGCCAAGCACGACCAGACTGTTTCAAACCGTATATAGGACGGCGTAGACGACATACTTTATTTTTATTGCTTCCAAACATCGGAGGTTGTTCCATATATACTATTTCTAATAAGTCGCCTTGTATGTATGCTGTAGTCACATCCATTTGATGAATGTGATAGCCCATTTCTACACTAATCGCTAGAAGTGTTCTTATTGTTTGAATTCGCGCAACCGGAGCATACACCTCCTCATAATCAACGCCATATTTTTGCTCACATCCGCGTGCAACTAACCTTGCTTTGTATCTATCTATTTCCCCGTTTTGAAACTTTTTTATATGGAAGACCCATTTCGACGAAATTACTTTCATGTTAGGAGTTCGATTAACTAATTCCCATGTATTGCATTCTAGTAATGATTTGTATTCGCTGTTCATGGCTTCTAGTCATCTTTCTTTGTCCGGTCTTTCTATCGCTTCCTTTACTGTTTCTGGGTCGCTCTCTATTGCAACGCTTGCTATTTGATATTGTTTTTTCGGACGTCCTGGGGTACCCGTCCTAATAAGTCTAGGCCTTCCTCTAGTCCTTTTAACGTTCTCGGGGGTTAACTCTTCTACGCCTAACTTATCACTTGGATCTTCATGCATATTAGGGTCTAACTTTTCCTCCAAATTTTCTAACTCGTCTTTAGTATTTGTGTTAAGTAATGAATCTACGTCTATGGACTCTATTTTACTATCATTTACTTCTTCGATAAAACGAACATCTCGACTTTTAACTATTTTGGTGGTACCAGGGATCCATAGTCTGTAAGCCTTTGCTTCACTAGAGTAACCAACTAGAATTCCCTTTTCCCCTTTTGGATCAAATTTTGAAATACCCGGCCCTTTCTTTAGAAATGTAGCGTTGCAGCCAAATACTCTCAGGAATTTAACATTTGGTTTGCGATTTGACCATAATTCGTATGGGGTCATACCATCGTTTGCCCTTGTGGGGCACCTATTTCTTAAGAATACTGCTGTATTGACGGCCTCAGCCCACAAGCTCTTGGGTACATTTGATTTAATCAACATTGCGCGTGACATTTCAACAATTGTTCTATTCGCGCGCTCCGCGACACCGTTTTGTTGCGGTGTATATTCGACCGACAACTGTCTCCTAATACCTTGATTTTCTAAATAATCATTGAATTCTTTGCTAACGTATTCTTTGGCATTATCGCTACGTAATTTAATTATCCTGCAACCCGTTTCTTTTTCGACACGTAACTGGTATTTTTTAAACTCAGTCAAAATGTCACTGCGTGATTTTAAAAATACGACCTCAATATATCGAGTTTTATCATCGATGAATGTTGCGAAATACCGCGCCTTTCCGTATGAATGTACATTCATTGGTCCGCAAATGTCTGTATGTATAAGTTCTAACACGTTTTTCGCTCGAGTGCCTTCTCCAAACGGTATCACATTAATTTTGGCTTGATCGCACGTTTCACATGGTATTTTTTTTATTTTCAACGGTAAATCTAGTCCGTATACGCTTTTCTTATCAACTAGCTCTCTTAAATCGTTATAGTTTAAGTGGCCATATCTTTCATGCCATAATTTTAATTTTGGATTAGTGTCATTACTGACGCAGAACGCCTTTTGATCTTCCGTAGTGACTACATACATTCGATTTCTCCTAATTGCGGTGAAAATTACCGAACTGTCCGACCTGATAATGTTCGCGTTACTGTTTGAAAATTCTACTCTATATTTCTTTTCGGTCATTGCCGGAACTGATAACAAGTTACTTCTTAATTCGGGTACGTACAATACGTTCGTTAATTTCACCAACTTTGTTTCACCGTGCAATTTTATGCTCAGCCGTACGATCCCTACTCCGTGAGACGTAATAGTTTCTTTCCCTGCTGTACTTATACTTCCAACCGGCTCATCTGCTAAAGTCTCGAACGCATTTCGGTTATTACACATATGTGACGTAGCCCCGCTATCTAAGTACCATTCGTTCTTTTCAGTCGAACAAGCTAACGCTGAGATCGCGATTAAAGAGTCCTCCGTTTCGTCTACTTCTGTTTCTTCGGCTTGGTTAACCTTACCTCCATTTTTTTTTCTCAAGCGGCATTGTCTTGCTAAATGTCCATACTTGCCGCAATTGAAGCAATCTCCGTTAAATCTCCTCCTGTCCTGGTCGCTCCAGGTTGAACCTTTGTTTATATCTGCGTCCTTGTTTGTGTACGCCTTCCGAGAAACCAAAGCTGAGGTCGCGCCGTCTTCTCTGTCGTTACTCGCTTGCCGCCTCGCCTCTTCTTCCATTAGTTTACCTTTAATGAAATCAACTGTAGGAATTTGATCTCTCGACTCAATTGCCACACAAAAATTTTCGTAATTTTCGGGCAGACTGCTCAGTAACATAATTGATTGTAATTCGGATGGAATTTCAATTCCCGCGTCTTCCAGCGAGTTGACCTTTTCTTGAAAGTTATTTATATATTGCGCCATTGGTTCAGAAGGACTTTTCCTCAGATTATATAATTGTCTATACAGAACCGCCTTCCTTACTGGACCTTTAGAGCAATGAATTCTGGCGAGTTCATCCCATGCTTCCTTGGATGTCTTAGCTTTCCGTATGTGTCCTAATTCTGCCCTTGACACACACAATACAATGAGAGCAAGCGCCTTTTCATCCTTGGCTGTCCAATTCAATGCTTCTGCCTCCGTTTCAAGTTTTACGATCTTGCCACTCGTGTATCCCCAAAGCTCGTTGTACACGAGCACACTCCTCATCTGCAACTTCCAGGTCTCATATTGTCCATCAATTAATTTTTCGATGTGTTGTACACTGGGCCCATAACCTGTCGGCATTTTAAGCTGCAGGATGTTCGTTTGGGGCGAATAATGTAGCAGATGTATTATACTAAACTTATTTATACGCAACGTGCTCACTCTCTCACAGTCGTATCAATACTACACCTGGCATGGATCGCGCGGTTCGCTCAGGTGTCGCGACGGTCGGCATACAACGACACGTTGTGGTATTACGATTTTTCCACAAAAAACTATTGAAAAATAGTTGAAAAATAATTGAAAAATAATTGAAGAATAGTTGAAAAATAATTGAAAAATAATTGAAAAATAATTGGATAATAATTGAAAAATAATTGAAGAATAGTTGAAAAATAATTGAAAATAATTGAAAAATAATTGAAAAATAATTGAAAAATAATTAAAAAATAATTAAAAAATAATTGAAAATAATTGAAAAATAATTGAAAAATAATTGAAAAATAATTGAAAAATAATTGAAAAATAATTGAAAAATAATTGAAAAAAAATTTGAATATAATAATTGAAAAATAATTGAAAAATAATTGAAAAATAATTGAAAAATAATTGAAGAATAGTTGAAAAATAATCGAAAAGTAATTTAAAAATAATTGAAGAATAGTTGATAAATAATTGATAAATAATTCAAAAATAATTGAAAACTAATTGAAAAATAATTGAAAAATAATTTAAAAATAATTGAAGAATAGTTGAAAAATAATTTAAAAATAAGTGAAAAATAATTGAAAAATAATTGAAAAATAATTGAAAAATAGTTGAAAAATAATTGAAAAATAATTGAAAAATAATTTAAAAATAATTGAAAAATAATTGAAAAATAATTGAAAACTAATTGAAAAATAATTGAAAAATAATTGAAAAATAATTGAAGAATAGTTGAAAAATAATTGAAGAATAGTTAAAAATAATTGAAAAATAATTGAAAAATAATTGAAAAATAATTGAAAAATAATTGAAAAATAATTGAAAAATAATTGAAAAATAATCGAAAAATAATAGAAAAATAATTGAAAAAAAATTGAAAAATAATTGAAAAATAATTGCAAAATAATTGAAAAATAATTGAAAAATAATTGAAAAATAATTGAAAAAAAATTGAAAAATAATTGAAGAATAGTTAAAAATAATTGAAAAATAATTGAAAAATAATTGAAAAATAATTGAAAAATAATTGAAAAATAATTGAAAAATAATTGAAAAATAATCGAAAAATAATAGAAAAATAATTGAAAAAAAATTGAAAAATAATTGAAAAATAATTGCAAAATAATTGAAAAAGAATTGAAGAATAGTTGAAAAATAATTGAAAAATAATTGAAAAATAATTGAAAAATAATCGAAAAATAATTGAAAAATAATTAAAGAATAGTTGAAAAATAATTGATAAATAATTGAAAAATAATTGAAAACTAATTGAAAAATAATTGAAAAATAATAGAAAAATAATTGAAAAATAATAGAAAAATAATTGAAGAATAGTTGAAAAATAATTGAAAAATAAGTGAAAAATAAGTGAAAAATAATTGAAAAATAATTGAAAAATAATTGAAGAATTGTCGAAAAATAATTGAAAAATAATTGAAAAATAATTGAAAAATAATTGAAAAATAATTGAAAAATAATTGAAAAATAATTGAAAAATAATTGAAGAATAATTGAAAAATATTTGAAAAATATTTGAAAAATATTTGAAAAATATTTGAAAAATAATTGAAAAATAATATGAAAAATAATTGAAAAATAGTTGAAAAATAATTGAAAAATAATTGAAGAATAGTTGAAAAATAATTGAAAAATAATTGAAAAATAATTGAAAAATAATTGAAAAATAATTGAAAAATAATTGAAAAATAATTGAAGAAAAGTTGAAAAATAATTGAAAAATAATTGAAAAATAATTGAAAACTAATTGAAAAATAATTGAAAAATAATTGAAAAATAATTGAAACTAATTGAAAAATAATATGAAAAATAATTGAAAAATAATTGAAAAATAATTGAAAAATAATTTAAGAATAGTTGAAAAATAATTGAAAAATAAGTGAAAAATAATTGAAAAATAATTGAAAAATAATTGAAAAATAATTGAAAAATAATTGAAAAATAATTGAAAAATAGTTGAAAAATAATTGAAAAATAATTGAAAAATAATAGAAAAATAATTGAAAAAAAATTTTAAAAAATTGAAAAATAATTGTAAAATAATTGAAAAATAATTGAAGAATAGTTGAAACATAATTGAAAAATAATTGAAAAATAATTGAAAAATAATTGAAAAATTATTGAAAAATAATTGAAAAATAATTGAAAAATAATTGAAAAATAATTGAAAAATAATTGAAAAATAATTGAAAAATAATTGAAAAATAATTGAAACATAATTGAAGAATAGTTGAAAAATAATTGAAGAATAGTTGAAAAATAATTGAAAAATAATTGAGAAATAATTGAAAAAGAATTGAAAACTAATTGAAAAAGAATTGAAAAATAATTGAAAAATAATTTTAAATAATCGAAAAATAATTGAAAAATAATTGAAGAATAGTTGAAAAATAATTGATAATTAATTGAAAAATAGTTGAAAAATAATTGAAAAATATTTGAAAAATAATTGAAAAATAATTGAAAAAAAAATTGAAAAGAAATTGAAAAATAATTGTAAAATAATTGAAAAATAATTGAAGAATAGTTGAAAAATAATTGAAAAATAATTGAAAAATAATTGAAAAATAATTGAAAAATAATTGAAAACTAATTGAAAAATAAATGGTAAAAATAATTGAAAAATAATTGAAAAAATATTGAAAAATAAATGGTAAAAATAATTGAAAAATAATTGAAAAGTAATTGAAAAATAATTGAAAATTTATTGAAAAATAATTGAAAAATAATTGAAAAATGATTGAAAAATAATTAAAAAATAATAGAAAAATAATTGAAAAATATTTGAAAAATATTTGAAAGATATTTGAAAAATAATTGAAAAATAATATGAAAAATAATTGAAAAATAATTGAAAAATAATTGAAGAATAATTGAAAAATAATATAAGAATAATACGAATAATAATTTAAACATAATTGAAAAATAATTGAAAAACAATTGAAAAATAATTGAAAAATCATTTAAAAGTAATTGAAGAATAATTGAAAAAAAATTGAAAAATAATTGGAAAATAATTTAAAAAAAAATTAAAAAATAATTGAAAAATAATTGAAAAATAATTGAAGAATAGTTGAAAAATAATTGAAGAATAGTTGAAAAATAATTGAAAAATAATTGAAAAATAATTCAAAAATAATTGAAAAATAATTGAACAATAATTGAAAAATAATTAAAAATAGTTGAAAAATAATCTAAAAATAATTGAAAAATAATTGAAAACTAATTGAAAAATAAATGGTAAAAATAATTGAAAAATAATTGAAAAAATATTGAAAAATAAATGGTAAAAATAATTGAAAAATAATTGAAAAGTAATTGAAAAATAATTGAAAAATTATTGAAAAATAATTGAAAAATAATTGAAAAATAATTGAAAAATAATTAAAAAATAATAGAAATGTGACGTCCCACTATTTTTCGCACGTTCCTATTTAATATTACACCTTAGCGGTCCCCATCTCGAGATGGTCAGTACGAAGCCTCCTTCACTTATTCGCCCAACGAGGCACGAATTCCCTCCTCAAAACTAAATCTAAACAAGTCCCTCGCCCCAAAATCTTCTTAAACCGAGACCACGTCTCACTCCTTCTCTAAGACCCTCCAAATCCAAGCCATTCAAACCCCTTTCCCGTTAAAATACCCAAAATCCATGCGATGGGTTGAATATCTCCAAATACCGTTCATAAAAACCCAAGAAGCCTAACTGCGAAGAATACCTGGCGTACGTGCCGTAAATGTATTCTAATAATAGAATATTATAGAAAAACCCCGGAAGTCCTACTACGCATAATTCGGAAATTGTGTCAAGGTCCTTACCGCATACAACCCCGCAAGGACCCCGCGAAAATCTTATAAAAACGAAGGACCGAGAGGCCAGGACTCTCTTTTCATCGACAAACTTCAATAGCGAAACTCTCTTCTTCGACAGTAATTACTGCGAAAGTATCTTTTATAAAAATATAATTATACAAAGTGTAAATTCAGTGCTCTACGGCAAATACTGTAAGCATTTATTATTATCTATTATTGTGCATATCGCCTCCATACCATATACCATTTATGTATTATTTCATTTATCTATGCTTATTGCAATAACATTTCCGTATTATTTCATTTATCTATGCTTATTGCAATCATATATATTTTGTATTACTAATACTATTACTTTTATATAATCTTGTTAACGTTTATTTTGATTATATATATTTGTCTTATAACCACATATTATTCTATGATTTATATCGTACCTCATGTCCATACATACATATAAATGTTACAATCATATTATAAATATTATATGTGAATGCTAAAACCCCACGCATAATAACCGCTCTAACAAAGTTAATAAACCGCTTTGTTTTAAATCACGCTTCAACTTATTTGTGTTCAACCACTGGTACGAAACATCTAAAATCCAAATACACGAGTTAGTGAAACAGCTGATTCCGATTCGCGAGCTCGGGAGCAGTGACTGTGTTTACAAACATATCTTTGCATAGCCTGTGTATAGCTGCACGTCCAGACGAATTTCGCAGAAATATTACGAGTAACTTTTTGTGCCTATGCAGCAGTAAATCCAATTAGGCAAAACCAAAATAAAGTGCTAACGGGTGTTACCCCAAATCATAACAATCTAACCATTCCCTGGTCGTTCAGTGCTACGAATCTGGTATTCGCGCCTAAAATCCTGCTCTCCGCAGTGCCACGAATCTGGCATTCGCGCCTGTATTCCTAAGAACGTTCGGTGCTACGAATCTGGTATTCGCGCCTAAAATCCTGCTCTCCGCAGTGCCACGAATCTGGCATTCGCGCCTGTATTCCTAAGAACGTTCGGTGCTACGAATCTGGTATTCGTGCCTGAATCCTACTCTCCGCAGTGCCACGAATCTGGCATTCGCGCCTGTATTCCTAAGAACGTTCGGTGCTACGAATCTGGTATTCGTGCCTGAATCCTACTCTCCGCAGTGTCACGAATCTGGCATTCGTGCCTGCATTCCCTCAAACATTCAGTGCCACGAATCTGGCATTCGCGCCTGAATTCCTACCTTCCGCAGTGTCACGAATCTGGCATTCGCGCCTGCATACCCTCAGACGTTCAGTGCACGAATCCTGCATTCGAGCCAGAATTTCTATCTTCCGCAGAGCCACGAATCTGGCATTCGCGCCTGCGTTCCCTCAAGTATTACCCCATCTATGCCACAGCCCTAAAGACCTCACCCGGGACGTGACAGAAAAATAATTGAAAAATATTTGAAAAATATTTGAAAAATATTTGAAAAATAATTGAAAAAAAATTGAAAAATAATAGAAAAATAATTGAAAAATAATTGAAAAATAATTGAAGAATAGTTGAAAAATAATTGAAAAATAATTGACAAATAATTGAAAAATAATTGAAAAATAATTGAAAAATAATTGAAATATAATTGAAAAATAATTGAAAAATAATCGAAAAATAATGGAAGAATAATTGAAAAATAATTGAAGAATAGTTGAAAAATAATTGAAAAATAATTGAAAAATAATTGAAAAATAATTGAAAAATAATTGAAGAATAGTTGAAAAATAATTGAAGAATAGTTGAAAAATAATTGAAAAATAATTGAAAAATAATTGAAAAATAATTGAAAAATAATTGATAAATAATCGAAAAATAATTGAAAAATAATTGAAAAATAATTGAAGAATAATTGAAAAATAATTGAAAAATAATTGAAAAATAATTGAAAAATTATTGAAAAATAATTGAAAAATAATTGAAAAATAATTGAAAAATAATTGAAAAGTAATTGAAAAATAATTGAAAAATAATTGAAAAGTAATTGAAGAATAGTTGAAAAATAATTTAAAAATAATTTAAAAATAATTTAAAAATAATTGAAAAATAATTGAAAAATAATTGAAAAATAATTGAAAAGTAATTGAAAAATTATTGAAAAATAAATGGTAAAAATAATTGAAAAATAATTGAAAAGTAATAGAAAAATAATTGAAAAGTAATTGAAAAATAATTGAAAAATTATTGAAAAATAATTGAAGAATAGTTGAAAAATAATTGAAAAATAATTGAAAAATAATTGAAAAATAATTGAAAAATAATTGAAAAATTATTGAAAAATAAATGGTAAAAATAATTGAAAAATAATTGAAAAATTATTGAAAAATAATTGAAAAATAATTGATAAATAATTGAAAAATAATTGAAAAATAATTGAAGAATAGTTGAAAAATAATTGAAAAATAATTGAAAAATAATTGAAAAATAATTGAAAAATAATTGAAAAATAATTGGAAAATAATGGTAAATTAATTTAAGAATAGTTGAAAAATAATTGAAAAATAATTGAAAAATAATTGAAAAATAATTGAAAAATAATTGAAAAATAGTTGAAAAATAGTTTAAAAGAAATTGAAAAATAATTGAAAAATAATTGAAAAAAATTGAAAAAAAAGAAAAATAATTGTAAAATAATTGAAAAATAATTGAAGAATAGTTGAAAAATAATTGAAAAATAATTGAAAAATAATTGAAAAATAATTGAAAAATAATTGAAAAATAGTTTAAAATAAATTGAAAAATAATTGAAAAATAATTGAAAAAAATTGAAAAAAAAGAAAATAATTGTAAAATAATTGAAAAATAATTGAAGAATAGTTGAAAAATAATTGAAAAATAATTGAAAAATAATTGAGAAATAATTGAAAAATAATTGAAGAATAGTTGGAACATAATTGATTAATAATTGAAAACTAATTGAAAGAGAATTGAAAAATAATTGAAAAATAATTGAAAAATAATTGAAAAATAGTTGAAAAATAATTGAAAAATAATTGAAAGATAATAGAAAAATAATTGAAAAAAAAATAAAAAATAATTGAAAAATAATTGTAAAATAATTGAAAAATAATTGAAGAATAGTTGAAAAATAATTGAAAAATATGTTACGAGCCGAGGCTGAGGGCAATGTGAATGGCGGCTGCGAGGCCGAGGATTGAGTTTGTTTTTGGAGTTTGTTAGTAGCGGACGAACCGGGGTCTGGTATCCCCGGGAGCCGCTATAAGGAGGTTGGTTGTCGTGGACGAACCGGGGTCTGGTATCCCCGGGAGCCACTAGGAAGGTAAGCTTTCACGGACGAACCGGGGTCTGTTATCCCCGGGAGCCGCTAGGAAGGTGGAAGTCGTGGACGAACCGGGGTCTGGTATCCCCGGGAGCCACTAGGAGGTTGGTTGTCGTGGACGAACCGGGGTCTGGTATCCCCGGGAGCCACTAGGAAATGTTAGTTTAGCCTCGTAACTTTATAAAGTGATACACCTTGAGCGGTAAAGGAGTATCTATGTGGGTTTATCTCGAAGAGGAAATTCAGATAATGATTAATTTAAATAAAAGAACTCTGGGTTAGAAATAACTAATTATATTCTATAAGTTCAGTCTTTTACAAATGTTTTTAGTGTTTAATTGTCGCGGTACCTAAGTCCACCTCTCGGTTTTGACGCACTGAGAAATGCGGGGGTCTCAAAGACTTTAATATATTAACAACACCTATCAGAATCTACGTACTGTGTGGTTTAAGTTGTAATAATACTTGGAGAAGAACGTTACTCGATCTCGCTAGCCTCTTTCGTCTAAACGTGCTAGATTTGAAATGAGCCCCCGAGTGTAGATTCATGGCCCTTTTTATACGGTGAAATTCGGTTAGAAAGTAGTGGGGACATGAGTGCCTTCATTGAATATTAGTTTTCGGGGGAAATTCGGTTGCATCACACCACTGCAGGAAACGGTGACCCCGCCGGGTCACGTGCATTCCGGACACCCGAAAGGGTTAGAAAGTCAAAGATAAGTCTGCGTACGTAACACCTCCCCCTTTAGATAAATCATCGTTTATTACGATGCTTTTCCACCTTTCGGTGTCGGAAGTGCACGCGACCAAACAAAATATTACTCACTCGTGCAGAGGTGTGATGAAACCAAACCTTCCGCGGCCTATTGCGGTGTGTGTATGTGATAATTGTTGTGTACTGTGGGGCGATGTCGTGGGTGATGGGTGGCATCAGTCTTCGTTCCTCTGGATAGGGTCCTGTCTGCAATGCCTCTTGTTGAACTGCGCCTTCAGCGAGTCACCAGGGGTCCAGTCCTTAATGTTGTCGTCCGTCAAGTGGGCCAGCATCAGGTCGTTTTCCCAATAATATGAGACTATGATCCCATTGTTTTTATAGGCTTCCTTCGCCATCTGGTCCGTGAGGTCCTCTTCGGTCGCCTGACACCCATGGTCAGTGCCCCAGGTAGTCTGTGTTTGGCTGCCCCTTGCTCGAGCTACCTCTCCTTGGCCACGAACGAATTTTCCGGTGGGAAGGATCACATATCCGACTCGGATTTCTTTGGTCCAGGCGCCTTGCTCCCCGGTTTGCACGGAGATGGTGCGCGTACCTTCGTTGGTTTCGGTTTGCGTACTTTTGTTGGAGCACATTTCGGTGTTCACCCTTTGAGCGTTGCAGTGAAACTCTGAGGTTTTTGGGGTGACTGAGTCCTTTTATTCAGAAAATGGTCTATTCCTATAGAGTTAGCCTATCTTAACTATTATTGCATTTTTCCTTCTTTATATGACGGTCAGGGCCGATTTGGGGATGAGAGGCTTTCGCGGGACCATGTTGGGTGTTGACGGCTTAGTATCCTTCATTTCAAGTATCTCCACCGACTCCTGCGAGATAACGCCGTCTTCGGTTACACTGGCCGTATTCATTGATCCCCTTCTACACAGCGGTTTCAATTTGAGGATTCCCAATACTGCACCGGCCATCATAAACAATGTCATCACGCTTCCCCCGGTGTAGACTCCTGTGCTTAAATGGGTTTCAAAAGTGCTGCGTGATTTTAGCTGCTGTGCTTGATGTTCGATGTTCTTTAGAGAAATGGCTGCTTCCGTCCTGCTCCATTCTTTACCTTGTTGATTCTTAGTGTTTATATGAGTTAATTCCTCCAGGATGTTTAGATGAGGTTCACCGAACTCCGGTGAAAGTTGCGTTAGATTTATTGAGATTTCCGGTGCATATAGATGTTCCTCGATAGTGGACAAGGTGTTCAATGATTGCACCTGCGTGGAATCTGTGATTGCTGCACATCCGGGTTTTAAGCGAATTATTCCAGCATTGTGAATATAATCCGTGCCTACTGATCGTCCCTTGCAGAAAAACTGAATCCGTTTCTCCGCCTTTGCGTAATACAACCAGGCTTGCTTGGATTCCAGTGGTTCCCATATTTCACCAGCAAGTAGTGATACCTGAACGTCGCACTTTTTCCAAGTATCCTGGTTTGGTTTGCGTAGTAATTCCACCTCGCAAATTGGTTGGGCTTCTGTCTTGTACATCGGCAAGGAGGCTTGGCAAATGACTTGCTTGTGGTGATGGAAACAGTTTCGTATAAATTGTATATTCGGCGTGGCATAGGTACGTTCGTCCATTGACATTGCCATGTACGGGGCAGTAGCTTTTACATAAAGAGTTAATTGTTTCGATCTATAAGATTGTGTTGATGGGTTCGAATGAATTCTATACAGATTGAAAAATTCCGAATCTAACAGCGGCACCGTTAGCTGGAATAACGCTCTACCCTCAGTACATACGATCTTGAGTTCCGTAATACCGTTAATTTGTTCAGAAAGTAATTCGGTAGGAGTCAATGGAAACTCGTAGGTGGTGGCATTCTTGATCTTCTCAGCGGCGGTCCAGAGTTGTTTGGGTGACCAGATGGCAGGATGTAATATTCCTTGTTTTGCAAATAAAATAGCGTCCACCATTATTATAAGATGAGAACGGAATTCATCAGTTGCTGAGTCCAATACGAGCATCCAGTTCCGTAGGAAATTTTCCAGTCTCGTCCTCCGAATGGCGTATTGGGTTTTTTGTAACGTCTCAATTATTGTAGTGGATTTTTGAACCAAAGCCTGAACCTGTGCAGAGACATTCTGGATTTGTGAATTGAAATTGTCAAACTCTGAACGTACAATATGGGTTTGGTTTATTATTATTTCGGCTATATCTCTTTGTTGTGAGTATAACCGATCGAGTGCTTGATTATAATGGACTTCGTCGTCTTCCGATAAAGTGCCGAATAGGACTTTACTAATTGTGCCGATGAACGATAAGGGTGCGCTCCTGGTAACACGAGTTCCTCGGGATCGTCTACGTTGACCCCCTCCTAAGGTTGCTCTTAGCATGTCGCTGTATCTGCGGCTGTCTTCTAGTTTTTTAATTATGGCTGGACCAAGCTCGTCTGCGGGGCACGCGTCGAGTCCCCTTCTAGTACAAATGTCTTTGGCACGCTTGATATGCTCCTCCACGGCTGGCCTGTTCTTTAAATAATCTGTTATCTCCAGAGAGGTTACCAGTTTCCATTGCGTACGGTAAAATCTCAAGGGTTGCAGTCTTTCGAAGTACAACCCAGTGTTATATTTCAATGGAGTGATGGTGTAATCTTCCCCGACCTTCTCCCCGATGCCATAAGCAGCAGATAGAATGAGAACGAAGATCCAAATCATGTTCTTCCCGTCCGTTATCGCTCCTGCGAACAGAAC